>CM076576.1:515994662-516442724 GCA_034641835.2 Pinus albicaulis
CTAGGGATATCCATCTTGCCCGCAAGAATGATTTATCCGCCCAACAAAATGGATACTCCACTGGGGAATGGATCTTGAACTTAGTTTTCTTTTATTTTTGATTTGTGCAATTATTTTTCTGATTTTGATCGATTGATACTGGCTTGGGTAATTTATTCCTACAGAATTATTTAAAAGTGCTTTAGAATTTTTTATTTTTCTTTAAGTTTTCTGGTCTCCACACTTTGTCCTTAGGCACAATGTGGTCATCTCCATTGTTTTTCTGTATACATAGTGCGGCACCGCACCTGTGTACACTAAAACCTGCGGACCCTGAGAAATTTTTTGAAAAACTTAAAATTATATTTTCTAGGATCGGCTTGCTAGGTTCTCAGTATATACCGAGACTTGTATTTTTTGTCAGAAAGCTTTGTCTAAGAGTTTCTTCCAGCTTTTTAATGTTTTGAATGATTTTCTACAAGATCTGCATGTTATAAGTGATTTTTGATATGTCTTTGTGTCATTCAAAGATTAGAAACCTTTGTATACCTTAGGTCACTGGTATTTCATTGTTTTCTTAATGAGTCTTTGACTTCATAGTAGAAATTGCTTTATGAGAATTAGATTCCATTTTCTCATTTGCAAATGTTTAACAACTTTTTCATTAAGTTTTGAATTTCACTTAAAAAACCATAATTGACTGTTTTTGAGTTTTTGTTGATTTCAGCAAAGGATTTCTTGGTTAGATTAAAAACTAAGAAAAACGTCCTCAAAATATTTAAAGTTTTGATTTTAAATTTAATTCTTAGATTTTTTAGATCTCGAAATTAGTGTTTTTAGTTTTGAGTGTTATTTCTAGAAATTGTAGTTTTCTTTTGGAGAATGTCTGATTGTAGTTTTGATCTTGAAGAATAAATGGATTTCTTTTTGAGCAATTGATCATTCTGAGTTCTCATAACATAAGATTTCTTTTCATATATTCTTGTTTTGAAGGAAATAAATGTTTTAAAAGATTTCATTTCTCAACTCTTTCTTTTAGATAGAATTCATCGAAAGGAAATGAATTGTTTCTCATAATAGTTTCATTTTTAGTGTGTTTTGAGTCAAGTCACTACATATCATCAAAGTTTCATTTTTGCACCTATTGTCCTAAGAAAGAGTCTATTAAATGCAATGCTTAAATTAAAATCAATCTAGTAATTTTTATATTTCTAGGACTCTTTTCACCAACATAGCTTAGGCTAGTGTCTTGGAGTAGGGAGTAATTAACTCTCCGAGGTAGTTAAAAAAAACAAGTAGTCAATCTTGCGATAGGAAAAATCCAATATTAGCTTGTATGCTCTGGGAAGCTCCTCCTAAAGGAGTCAAGCATGAGATCATATCCAAACCTGTGAGGTGATCAATTCTATCTCATTGGGAACGATAGAAGATGTGTGCGTATTAACAATGGTAAACCTAGGATTGACCATTGTCGAGGAGCCTAGGATCACTTGTCGGTATACCTTGGATTATGTCAAGGAGCCTTCAAGGGGATTGATCTTTGTTACTCTGCCCTTGCGTGTATATCATATCGTAGACTATTCCCCCAAGTATATTTGTTCCTTTTGGTGACCTTAGTGGCCATAAAATTTAAGATTTTTTCCTATGGTGAAGGTGGAGGAAAGATCCCACTGTACCTAGAGCAGACGTCGACTAGACTCACTTGGACTCTCTGAAGGGTTATCTTCACTCGATATCGATTAAGTGGAGAAACTTGCACTGGTATGTTTCATTAAGTAGGTTGTCGGGGTAACTGTTCCAACCACCATTTCTACATTAAAATACTACGTTGTTGGCTTTCATCACCAACTAGTGTTTTTAGTGTGGAAATCTACTATTTGTGTGTGGTTTGATCTCCTAGATTTTATAAGCATGTGATCATTTGATTACCTCCTTATTGACTTTAGGATTTTTGATTGAAATTTTCTTTGATTGTGTGTGATTAATAATTTTTAATCATGGCTGAATTACCAAGATAATTGCGTAGACTTCAGGGGAAACCCCCTGAGTATACATCAAGCCAACTTGAAGGACTGAAAGCTTTGGTACCGCATAGTATCAGCAGAATTTGATCGACATAACCGGGAGAATCATCCATAATTACTCATCTTGATTATCATTAAGTAAATCAATCACAAACAGCAGAATATATTCAAGAGCCAATTTCAATTTTCGAAATCATTGACATTGCTTCTGTAACCAGTGAATTAGCTGAAGAACCTGAAATTTCTGAGCCAAAAACTGAACCTGTTGTGTTGGAATCATCTTCAGGATTTGTTACTTCGACTTCTAGTGATCTTGATTCACCTAGAGTAAGACATCGGATTACCGAAAATATTTCATCTGATCTCATATGTATTGAAGAACTTGTTGGTCTAGACGAAGACGTAGCTCTTCCCGAAACCCAAAAAAATTTAAATCTTAGAAAGCGTGAATCAATATTCTACAGTCCTTTTAGAATTGACGCTTGATATTTATCATTAATAGATTTTTTACAAAATGTAGGTCTTACTTATTCACCACCCCGAATTCCTTTTTACCCTACACCAAGAGGTTATCAACCTTCATTAGCTATGTCGAGTGAGTCATCTATGTTTTCTGAATCTCCAGAAATATTTTTATATGGTGGTTCGTCTGTTCCTCCGGCATACCAATCGCTCTCTAGTACCTTCTTAGGAGAATCTCCTCAACCAATTGAACAAATGTTATCATCTGGTACAAATGGAACAAACACTGGAAAGTTGAACACATAACAGTTTTATGATGTATGGCAATATTCCAAATCCTCAACCTCAAGGAATTCAGTTACCGTTTGGGGGGCAACCTCAAGGAAGTCAGTTACCACCTAGGGGGAAACCTCAAGGAAGTCAGTTACCACCTGGGGGCAACCTCAAGGTAGTCAATTACGACCCGGAGAGAAACCCCAAGGTAATTTTTTACCACCTGGAGGTCAACTTGTAGGACAATATTTATAGCCTAGGGACCAAACTCAAGGATAGTACATACCTCAAGGTCAATATCGACCTCAAGGATAGTACATACCTCAAGGTCAATATCAACCCTAGATTTATTTCATACCTCAGGATCAATATCAACCCCAAATTCAGTACATGCCTCAAAGTCAATATAAACCTCAGGGTCAGTACCTAGTTCAAGGTTTTCAACCTCCTTCAGGTCAACCATTATTACAAGGAGCTGGAAATTTTCCAGTTAATTATCAAACTTACGTTCAAACTGGTTATGGTCCTTCATATGCACAAAATTCTATGGGTAAATATTTCAGAATTAATATGGTGTGGGACCCATCTCAAATTCAACAGAATTTCCAACCCAATGTGCAGTTACCTAATCAACCTGGATAGCCCATAGGTTCTGGTCCAACCCAGCAACCTGTCCACCCTACCATTCAAGTCTCTGCACCTGGTACTATTCAGCAGCCTGGGCCTAGTACACCTAGAAGTCCACCTCAATCTTTTGATGCTGCTGCAACTTCTATTCAACCGACCACACCTATTTTTGGAGTATCTATAGCTCCTGTTTCTACTACCCTTGTATCAGTGCAAATTCCTCAAGTATCTGTGCCACAGTCAGGACCTACAATTCAGACTATGGTCCAGATGCCTACAAGACAATCTGGTACAAGTATTATTCTCACTAGTCAACCATAATTTACTTATCAACCGTACTAGGGGCAGTATCAATTTGGACATACTACACAAAATCCAACATATCAGTATCAACCGTATCCTGGGTATACTTATCAAGTACCTCAACAAACCCAGTATGGTCCGGTTAATCTTGGTTATCTAGGAGGTTTCACAATTCCCAATGTGCATCCAATTCCAGGATATCCTAGATATCCTCCTCCTAGAACTAGTTTGATCACACAAGGTTATCAAGACCTTGTTGTTGGTTACCATTCATAGCAACATTATATTTACCTGATCTATCACTCCTTACGAATGATCCCATATTTTATCTTCCGTATTGGCTGCCAATGCCTAATAAGTTGCCCAATGATATTCCAAATTTTTAAGGTAATTCAGGAGAAGATCCATCTAATCATGTTATGAATTATCACCTTTGGTGTGCATCCAATTCACTAATTGATGTTTCGATTCGATTATGTCTTTTTCAGAGAAATCTCATTGGTCTAGCTTCCAAATGGTACATTGAGTTACCACGAGGCTCATTTAATAATTTTAATGCACTAGCTACTTCTTTCTTAACCCATTTTCAGTTACCTGTCAGATACGACAATGGTACGGAATTTTTGACCTCATTCTAACAATCTACGTCTACGTACATATCTGATCACATTCATGAATGGAGACGTAGGAGACGTTTAGTGAAAGTATTTATTCCAGATCAAATTTTGGTTGAATGGTTTATCAAATCATTATTGCCCAAAATTACTGAAGATGTGGCCAAGGGAGGTGTTGTTACAGAAGAGTAAGTCATTGCTCAACCTCAGTACCTTGACCTTGTATATACACAGTCAGGTACTATGTATGAAAAAATCCCCGATTTACCAAGACCTGATCGGTTAACTGCAACTCCTTTAGGATCTCATGCCGTTGATGGTGTAATTGGTTCTATTAACACTAGCAAGAGTAAGAAGAAATCTTCCAAGACGACTTCTCCTATTATAACTTTACCCGATTCACCAAAAGGAGATTCTTTCGATGAAACTTCCACCGATATTCATGTTATAGAATCGTCTACGGCCAAACCTAAAACTGGTGGTAATAATAAAAACAAAAAATCATCTTCAAAAGATAAAAAAGATAAAACTGAACCAACTGACTATAAACGAAAACCTCGTTATCCTTGTCTGATCTGTGATGAGGATCATTTTACTAAAGAGTGCCTGCATAGAGCCGAGGTATCGAAATTCATTAAGGGTTTTCCCACCCCTGCTGTCTTGAAGGATATCTTTCCTGATCAAGATAGTAATATGATTGGATCTTCCTCAAATATGCCAGAAGATATCTTGATGGTTGCGACGCGATCGCAAGATTATGGTAGTAAAAATCCTGTTGGTGGTAAATAAGTAGAAAATTCTAATTCAACATCAACTACATCTCCCTCAATTTTTGATCCGCTACAGATCGAGATACCAAATCCTGACTTAGTAATCAAACTGCCTGCTAAAGGTGTGCTTCGTAAATCAGCTTTCAATCCACATGAGAGAGTTGCTCAGAACTACAATATTGTTGAAGACTTGGAGATTTCCCCTTCAACAATGTCAGCTTTGGAAGCGTTGAAATCATGTCTAGCCCAAAGAAAATTACTATTGTCAGCTATAGGAGCCGTAGATCTTCAGGATTCGAACCTAATGATCTTCAATTTGGAAAATTTTACACCCTGCCTACCTCATCAAATGGCTTTTCAAATTCTAGTATTAGTAAAAAACAAACATTACTTTTGTATTTTTATTGATGAAGGGGCTTCTACATATATCATGTCGTTAAAATGTTGGAAATCACTTGGTTCTCCGACACTTAACCAATCGACGACTATCCTCAAAGCTTTTGATGGAAGAGGATTCCATCCATATGGTATTTTATAGGATCTACCTATAGAGGTCGAAGGAAAAACTGTTAATCTAGATGTGGAAGTGGTTGATGCCCCTCTGGATTACAACCTTCTCCTGGGTCACAGTTGGTCTTACGCTATGACTACTGTTGTATCATTGGTCTTTCATCTCATCATTTTTCCTCATAAAGGAAAGATCATTAAAATAGATCATCTCTCATATTATTCATCCGACCCAGCCAATACTGATAGCATCCAACATGTCGGAAAATTGACTATCCCTTATAAAGATGTTGGAGTAGGTTTGCTTAAATATTCTGCTTTACTGGGAACTTTTTCCCTGCCTGCTCCCAACTTACTGCCTCCTATTGCTAATATCAATATGATTACATCAATTACTATTTCCTTTGATGATCCTTTGATAGTACCTTCAGACTCAAAACTGGATTCTTTCGATGGCGCGATGCCGTTGAGTCCTTTTGAATTAGCATATCAGGCAGTACAGTCATTTTACGATACTCTTTCAACTAAACCTGATCTAGTGAATGTGATCAATGAGGAATCACTTTCGATATCAAGCTCGGATTCACCATCAATTCTAGATCCTGTTCAACAAGTATTCAATACTGATGAGCATATTCATGAATTTCTGTCTATAGAAGAATTACCATGGGAAGATCTACATCATCGATCTTCGTTTTTACCTGATCTTAATCATTTTGAAACTAATTTTTCCTCCATTTTTACCACTGATTATGTCAACCAACCTCAGAATCCTCTCACGAATTCCGATTCTGAATTGAACTTAGAAAAAATTCCTATGATGGTTCCTATTGACATCTCAGTGAAACCAGGAATTGTTCAAAACATTCATATAGGTGCTTCTTGTATGCCAGATGAAATCCAAGCATATAAAGCCCTATTTCAAGAATTTGTGACATTTTTTCCTAGTCATATGAAGAAATGATAGGGATCGATCCATCAATTGTTTTTCATGAAATTAAAACATACCCGGATGCTAAACCTGTTCGACAAAGATTACGTCAGATACATCCACAAAAAGCTGCCGCTATTAAAGCAAAAGTTGAGAAATTACTTCGTGTAGGTTTTATTTATCCAATTCCTTTAATGGATTGGGTATCTTATATTGTTCTTGTTAATAAAAAACAAGGGATGATACGAGTATGTGTCGATTATAGGGATATAAATCGAGCTTGTCCAAAAGACAATTATCCAACCCCTTATGTCGATCAAATTATTGACGATTCTACCGGAAGTGAAATGTTTTCGTTTATGAATGGATTTTCAGACTACAATCAAATCAACATACTCCCTGCTAATCAGCCCAGAACAACTTTCATTTATCCGTGGGGGACTTTTTCTTACTGCAATTTACCTTTTGGACTTAAGAACACTGGTGCAACTTTTTAGAGGGAAATTTCTTATGCATTTCATGACATTAAACACATTTTCCAACCCTATCTCGATGATTTACCTACTCATTCATTGCATAGAGTAGATCATCTTACTCATTTACGAGCCATCTTTATGAGATGTAGGCATTATAGGATTCGTCTGAATCCTCACAAATGTGTCTTTTTTTTTAATCTGGACAATTGTTGGGATTTGTTGTCTCAAAGGAATGCATTCGTGTCAACCCATCGAAGGTTGAGGCTATCATCAATTTACCTCCTCCTTCTACTCTTCGCTAACTCCAAATTTTGCAAGGGAAAGCGAACTTTTTACGTCGATTCATTCCTAACTATGCTGAGTTAACCAAAAGTTTTGCCAGGTTGCTAAATGATCCAAGTGGATATTGGTGGTCACTTGCCTATTCCACTTGGGGCCCCACCATTCTCTCTTTCAGTTTTTCAGTTTCGGTACAACTTACTATTTTTAGCAGTTTTTCGGGTCCTGAACTTCTGGAGCCGTTTTGAGGCCCTAAACGACATTTTTTTGGAAAACGGGGAGCAACATGGGTTCATGGACTGATGTTGCTCACTCAAAATTTGTAGTCCTTGTATAGATATTTCTAGTGAGGTATGGTATGCATCAAATGAAGATCGTATGCCAAATTTACGTCCCCGGGAAGTTGAAACACCAATTTACCCAAATGGGGCCCATAGTTTTGGCGCTTCATCTCCTAGGGTTAGGGTTTTGGCTGTTTAGGATTTCCCATTGTTTATAAATAATAAATAGGCCCTCGAGCCTCATTTTAACTCAATTCAGAGGCCTGTAGCTGCCACATCTCTTCTCATAGATAGCTACTAGTGCCCTAGCTAGTTTTATTTCCATTCTGTCTATAAGCAAATTTCAGTTCTTTGATATTGATGAAATGAAGTGTTATTTCTGCTGCATCTCTATATTTTTGGTTATATGTTTATTTTTTTGCATTCCCGCATAAATCCGAATCAGTGGTATTAGAGTGGTTTGCTTTTTCTTGATCCTTCTTTGCATGTCCCTAAGAAGGTCGGGGTCTAAGGAGTTAGGGCTCGATCTGGTGGAACCTTTGCAAGATCAACCTCGCAAACCCCGATGGATGCCTATGGGGGATGAAAAGAAAGATGAGGGAGTAGGAGATCCTATCAAAATATTGCTCGAGGAGGCCCTCGAAAAACAAAGGAACGTGTGATGGATAACTTTGCCCAGATCCTTCGATGCTGCCCACCGGTGGCACATTTGCATCCAGCAGCCACTCTAGAGGTGCGAATCCTTTTAAGGTACAAGTAAATTTTGACATTCCCATTTTTGAGGGTCAAATAGATGCAGATTCCATAGATAGATGGTTGAATCTATTAGAAGGATATTTCTTAGTTCATGACTTTTCCGACAGGGAGAAGATTATTTTTGCACTCCTTAAAGCTGCCCCCCATGTCAAGGACTGGTGGGAAACCCACTGTGAGAAAAAGGATGAGACAGAACCCTCTCTGTTCTCGGCTGTACCCACTTGGAATTATTTCCGAGATGCCATCAAGGAACAATACTATCTCGTGGGGAGCTATGAGGACAAGTACATATAATGGACAACGCTGCGACAACAAAGGGATCAAGATGTGCATGAGCTGACGAATCTGTTCCATACCCTGCACACCAAGTTGGGTATCAAAGATTCAGAGAAACATCTAGTGCTAAAGTATCGAATTTTTCTGCACAAATACATTCAGGAGGAAATGGAGTTCCTCAACATCTCCTCGCTTGGTACGGCATACCGGTATACTGCCAAGATTGAGCAGAAATTCAAACAGAAGAAGCGAGACTTTGGATCTGCAAATCAAAAGCAAGGGAAAGGTGCTCCCAAACCACAGAACAAAGGACAGAGCCAAGGCATGGTGACTCAAGACAACTTGGTGAAGCCACAAGCAAAGAACAACACCACAAAGCCAAAGAAGGACACGGGAAAGTGGTGTGAGTTCCATAAGAGCTCCAATCACAACACAAGTGAGTGTCAGGCCAAGCAGTCGCTAGTGGCCAAGATGAAGGCTTCTGAGTCAGATGCATGATCCGAATCTAAATCAGAAACTGATAAGGGGAATGAAAAATGGAAACAGATTATTGATGCAGAGCCCAATGCCAATGTTTCCACTACGAAGATCCAAAGGGAGGAACTGGAAGATCCAGAGGAGGAGGAACGTCTCTTCTACTCCTGGATGTGGGTAAAGGGCTCCCCGATACAGTTCATTGTCGACAGTGGGAGCCAAAAGAACCTCTTTTCAGCATATGCCATGAAGCGATTGGGTTTGCCGACCACATATCACCCACATCCATACACCATCGGGTGGCTTCACCAAGGACGAGATCTCTGCGTCAACCAGCAGTGCCACCTTCCCTATAGCATCAAGCCCTTCACGGATGAGGTATTATGTGACGTTGCTCCTATTGATGTTTCTGATGTATTATTAGGAAAACCATACTTGTGGAAGCGTCATGCTATGTATGAGTCTCGGCCTCGCGCTGTTATTGTTACTATGGGAAATAAGTTGTACAGGATACCAGAGGTACCACCTCCTGCCGCTATCTCTTTGGTTACTGCAAAAAAATGAAGTAAGTTCATTTCCCAAACCAGGAAATTCATTTTCTTGATGATCCGCCCCCAGGCCAAGAAGAAGAATGTGGCCACGACCTCCAGACAGGGCTCCTCTTCACCTCACCCACAGGGGTACGGGGACATCTTCACCTCACCCACAAGGGTTCCTCTGCACTGTCAGGTCAAGCTGTTGTGTAACCAGCTCCCAAGAGAGAAGAAAAGAGATATTCACGCCTTAGAAATGAGCCACTTCGAGGGGGCAACCTCCAATACATTACATGAATGAACAATTCTTGGATGATACAAATGAACAAAACCTCCTTCCATATATAGGAGTCCATTTATGGCTAATATAATCCCGATGAGGCCCTAGAGCCCTATCCGCGACTAGCTCAATAATAATGTAGGGCTATGTAGCAATATGGGGTTACCCACGGGGGTACAAATAATAACAATAAGGGGGCTACTAACATATGGGGCTACACTATTAATATAGGGGTCACCATGCCCCTCTCTTCAAAGTGTTGTCCCTCCAGCGAACAACTACGGGTATGGCCTGGTCTGTCCTGTAGAATCTTGGTAGAATTGCGTTTGCTCACTTGATGGAATACTCACACTCGCTTGATCGATTCCGTAGTTGTCGAGTTCTTGTTTCCATGACCGCTTTTGGTTCCAATATGATTTTTCCTTCCTCATCAAGTTCTGGCAATATTGTTTGAACTGGAAGATTTTCTCCTATAACCTTCTTTAAGCATGAAACATGGAAAACTGGATGTACTCGCGAAGAAGCAGGAAGCTCCAATTTGTATGCCATAGTACCAATGTTTTGCAACACCTTGTAAGGACCATAGTACTTTGGTGATAATTTATTATCCTTCTGAGCTTGCTTGAGGGACATTTGTTTGTATGGTTGTAGCCGTAAAAATACCCAATCTCCTACATCAAAACTTCTCTCGCTACGATGTTGATCTGCCTGTTGTTTCATTCCATTTTGTGCCAAATTCGGGTTATCCTTTAAGAGTTGGAGAACTTCTTGCTGATGCTCGATGTGATCTTCCACTGCTTGAACCTTCGAATTTTCCCTTAAAGATGATGTGATCGATGGTGGATGATATCCATAAAGTGCCATAAATGGGGTCATTTTTGCTGCAGTATGGAAGGAAGTGTTATACCACCATTCAGCGAGAGGTAACCACTTGACCCATTGTGTTTTTTTATCAGATACAAAACAACGAAGATATCCTTCCAAACATTTATTTACTATCTCAGTTTGACCATCAGATTGAGGATGATAAGATGAGCTATGAGCTAATTTAGTACCCAAACAAGAAAATAACTCTGTCCAAAAATTTCCCGTAAAAATGGGATCTCGGTCGCTCACAATAACCCTTGGGCTTCCATGTAGCTTTTGAATTCTGTCCACAAATGTAGTAGCAACTGTACTTGCTTTAAATGGATGAGATAATGCACAAAAGTGTGCATACTTGGTAAGTCTATCAACTACCACCATGATGACACTCTTTCCTTCGGACTTAGGTAAACCTGTGATAAAATCCATTGAAATCTCCTCCCAGCGTTGACCTGGAATGGATAAAGGTTGTAGAAGTCCTGGGGTCTTAATTGTTTCCACTTTATTCTGTTGGCAAACCAAACATTCCGCCACAAACTTTCGAATATCCGATTTAAGGCCATCCCAAAAAAATTCTTTCTTCACCCTGTGGTAAGTTTTTAAAAATCCTGAGTGTCCTCCTAAAGGAGAAGTGTGCAATTCCAAAAGAATCTTTTGTTTTAGTTGGGAATTCCTACAAATATATAAGCGATCTTTGTACCATAAGGAATCATTTTTCCAACTAAATGTATCATATGTACTAGGATCTTGCTGCAAATTTTGAATGAGTGTCCATACATCTTTTTCCTTCTTCCATTCATCTCTTGCTTCGGTTATCCAATCTGGTTGGATAATAGAAATGGCACAAAACAATGCTTCCACCTCTTCATTCTTTCTTGAGAGTGCATCTGCAACAACATTAAGCTTTCCTTTTTTGTAGATTATTTCAAAGTCATAACCCAACATCTTTGTGACCCATTTTTGCTACTCTTCTGAAGATAGTCTTTGTTCCAAAAAGTGTTTCGGACTATCATGATCAGTTTTTACCTTGAAGTGTCTTCCCATTAGGTAAGTTCTCCATTTCTTTAGTGCATGCAGTATTGCTAACATTTCCTTCTCATAAATAGGTTTCTGTAAATACTTTCCTTTGATTGGGTGACTTTCAAAAGCAATGGGTCTTCCTTCTTGCATTAAAACAGCACCAATTCCATTTCCTGAGGCATCACATTCCACAATAAAGGTTTTTGTGAAGTCTGGCATAGCTAAGACCGGTGCTAGGCACATTGCCTCTTTAAGACGTTCAAAGGCCTTAGTTGCTTCGGGAGTCCATGAAAATGCATCTTTCTTCAATAATGTTGTTAGGGGTGCTGCTATTCTCCCATAATTCTTAACAAACTTGCGATAATACCCTGTTAACCCGAGAAATCCTCGCAACTGCTTTATGGTTGTGGGAACTTTCCATTCCTTAATGGCTTTAATTTTGTTAGGTTCTACTTTAACACCCTCATGAGATACAATATGACCCAGATATTCCACCTCTTGTACTCCAAAGAAACATTTGGACTTTTTTGCATATAATTGTTTCTCCTGCAATAGTTTGAGCACCCTGTCAACATGTTCAACATGATCCTTCCAAGACCTGCTGTAGATTAGTATATCATCCAAAAATACTAGCACAAATTTTCTAAGGAAGGGTTTGAAAATGGAATTCATCAACCCTTGAAATGTAGAAGGTGCATTGGTAAGGCCAAAAGGCATCACCAAAAATTCTTAATGACCCTCATGAGTTCGAAATGTTGTTTTTGGAATATCTTCAGTCTTCATTCTAATTTGATGATATCCTGAACGAAGATCCAACTTGGTAAAATAAATTGCTCCTTGTAATTCATCCAATAATTCATCAATCATAGGAATGGGAAATTTATCTTTAATGGTGAGCTTATTGAGCTCCCTATAATCCGGACACATTCGCCATGATCCATCCTTCTTGTGTACCAATACTACAGGAGCAGAGAAAGAACTTTGACTAGGTTGAATTATACCCGCATCTAACATTTCTGCAATCATACGTTCAATTTCGCTCTTTTGGAAGTAAGGATATCTATAAGGCCTGATGTTTGGAGGAACACTTCCTGGAATCAAATGAATAGCATGATCATGATCATGAATAGGTTGGAGTCCTTTGGGAGTTTCAAACACCTTGGAATGATTGTCCAAGACTTGTTGGAGATCTGCAGAAATAGATGATTTTGATGTTGGAACTTCTAGTGAGTATAATTGTGCAATTACGCCTCGTTGTTATTTCTTTAGAAGCTTTGTCATGACATTAGAGCTTATTATCCTTCCTGGCTTCCCTTCAATACCCCGTAATTCGACTTCCTTTCCTTCTGAAAAAAATTTCAAGAAAAGTTCTTGAAAATTAAAAGCTACCGTCCCCAAAGATTGTAGCCATTGTACTCCTAGTACAACATCAGCACCTCCCATAGGAATGGAAAGCATTGGACTAGTCAACACATATTCCCCCATGGTTAGCTTGATGTTATGGCATTTTCCAGAGCAATTTATCGTTCCTCCATTTGCAACCATCACTTGACATTCTGGTGCTGGGTATAGGAAACAATTTAATTCCTTGGCTACCTTACAATGAATAAAATTATGGGTGCTACCTGAATCAATCAACACTATTACCTTTTTCTTCTTGATTTGTCCCTTTATCTTGAGAGTTTGAGGAGTGGTAATTCCTGCCAGTGCATTACACGATATGGTCGGATTCATTTCTTCCTCTTCTGGGGCTGGTTCCTGGTGTATATCCTCTTCTTGTTCATTTTCTTCTTCCTCTTCACAATCTATGTAAAATAATTTCTTCTCAGCACACTTATGACCTTTAGTGTATTTGCTATCACAGCTGTAGCAAAGCCCTTTTGCTCTTTTTTCTTCCAATTGTTGTGGTGTCAACCTTGTAGGTTGTGGAAATCTAGGCGTAGCAACACTTCCTTCTTTATAGAATTGAGTGGTAGGCTTCCTTGTCGCCATAATTTTACATTCAGCTTTTCTTGCCAACCTGAATGCCTTCTCCAATGAATCAGGTTCCAAAACGCGAACTTCATGTTGGATGTTATCCTTTAAAGTGCCTATGAAGAGATCAATCCTGTGTTCCTCTGAAATATCAATTACCCTTATATTCAATTTTTGGAAGTCCTCAATGTGCTGCCCCACTAAACCCTTTTGTTTGAGATTTATCAATTGGCTAAAGAAGGTGTTGCTCTTTGTATCCTCATAATGTGCTTTCATTTCCTCCGTAAAAATTGACCAAGTGACAATTTTTTTACGGGAGCAAAGCCATCGATACCATACAAATGTATTTTGTTCTAAATGTAAAGTTGCAATGCGTACCTTTTGTGTGTTTTGCACATTATGGAGATCAAAATATTGCTCCCTCTGTAGTATCCATGTTACAGGATCCTTTCCATCAAACTTCCTCATATCCATTTTTGGAATATGGTGGTTCTTCCCGCCAACATTAGAGTTTATGAAATCACGATTAACATTTATTTTCTTCTCATCATGAGTTTCCTCTACTATCTTTTCACCATTAGGAAACATTTCTTGTATCAACTTTGTCAAACCTTCTATGTCTTCTTTTAGATCATTCTTCATTTTTTCCATTTTAGCTTCCATGTCATCCATCTTAGATTCCATGCCAGCTTCCATATACAGCTGGCAGCTTGCACCACATCCATCTTGTTTCTGCACCTAAACTACATCTGTATCTCACTTCCACTTTTTGTTTCATTTTTATTTTTCATATATTTGGAAATTGCAATTGTTGCATGCTTGTTCCCATAATTTGTTCGATCTTCTTCAATTCTTCATCTTCATGAGTCATGGTAGAGCCTTCTGAAGGCTTGATGGGTGTTGAATTCTTTTTAGGGGCCATTTTAGAATTCAATATTGATATCTATTCTACAATATTCCCTTGGAATCAATTCAACTTGATTCTTCAAACAAGACTTATGCAATTTGGGAAAAAAATACACACCTTTTACTAGCTTTTAGGAGCTCGATATTGAAATTGAATTATCTCTGTATTTGAAAATCTTCACTATCTGAAATTCAGCTCTGTAGTAGATCTCTGAAGCTTCTTTCAAATGCCACAGGTCTGACCTGATTTGGATTCTCCAAGACAAATTTGTGTCCAATCTCCCACAATGACCTAATTCTGGACTGGTTCAGTAGAGCGAACTTGTACGAATTGCCACGTGTCACCGTTTTGTCCTTTGTCTCTGAAATTGATAGCGAAGAAACTTCAGTCTGTGTACTTGCGACCACTTTTTACGGCACTTCAATCCAATGCCCAGAGAGAGAGTTATTGAAGTTTTCCCTCGATCACCTCTTTGAGATGAAATTCAGGAGCCTGAAAAAGCACTACCTTCCACAGATCATATCTCCAAAAATATTGCGAACCAAGCTCTGAAATTTTTTGACGAATTTCCTCAGGATTTCAGCTTCGCACCATATGAATGTCAGACTCTGAAACTTCGTACAAAAAAATTTATAGCGCAATTTCCACGATGACCTGTTTATGAGCCTGAAAAAATACCTAACTTCCACAGATGATATCTCCTCAAATATTGCGAACCAAGATCTGAAAGTTTTAGAAAACCTTCCTCAAGATTTCAGCTTCGCACCCTAGAAATTTCAGCTTCTGAAGCTTCGTATAAAAAAAGTTATAGCGAAAATGCCACGATGACCTGTTTGGAGCAGCGAAACCCTAGAATCCCAAAGCTTTGATACCAAATGTTGTGTAACCAGCTCCCAAGAGAGAAGAAAAGAGATATTCACGCCTTAGAAATGAGCCACTTCGAGGGGGCAACCTCCAATACATTACATGAATGAACAATTCTTGGATGATACAAATGAACAAAACCTCCTTCTATATATAGGAGTCCATGGGGCCATAATATAATCCTAGTGGGGCCACAATGTAATCCTACGACCTAACAATAATAATGTAAGGGCACAATAATAACAATATGGGGGTTACAGGGGTACAATAATAACAATAAGGGGGGCTACACTAACATAATAAGGGGCTACACTATTAATATAGGGACTTAACACAAGCACCCGATTGATCTGATCCCAGGTGCACCGCTACCCAATGGACCGATCTATCGGTGCTCTGTTCTGGAGAACGATGAAATCAAGAGGCAGATTCAAGAGCTGCTGCAGAAAGGTCACATCTGACCAAGTTCATCGCCCTGTGGGAGCCTGATCATGTTGGTATAGAAGAAGGATGGGACTTGGAGACTCTGTATTGACTATTGAGCGTTGAACAAGATCACTGTCCGGAATAGGTACCCGATCCCACGGATTGATGACCTTCTGGAACAACTCAAAGGAGCAAAATATTTCAGCAAGATTGGCTTGAAGTCTGGGTATCACCAGGTACCAATTGAACCCTCCAACGTGTGGAAGACTGCCTTCAAAGCCAAGGAAGGCCTTTTCGAATGGCTAGTCATGCCTTTCGGGTTGACGAATGCTCGGGCAACCTTCATGAGGATGATGGATGACATCTTGCGGCCATTCACCAACTCATTTTTAGTGGTGTACTTGGATGACATTATGATCTTCAGCCAGACTTGGGAAGAGCACCTTCACCACATCCGACAAGTCCTCCAAACACTGTGGCAACACAAGTTATGTGCCAATTTGGAGAAGTGCACTTTTGGCATGACCTGGGTTTAATATCTGGGATACATTATTGATGAAAGGGGGGTGCATGTGGATCCAGCCAAGATCCAAGTCATTCGATATTGGCTAGCCCCAACCACTATAACAGAGCTTCACAGCTTTTTGGGTCTTACTAATTTATACCAGCCGAACCTTCGAAAGGATGTCAAGAAGCACATCAGATCCCACACTTCTTGTGCCATTGCCAAACCGACCATCAAGAAGAAAGGCCTATATACTCTTCTACCTACCCCTAGTCGACCTTGGGAATCCATCTCCATGGATTACATGTCAGGCCTGCCTTCTACTAAGCATGGAAATGACTGTGTTTTCTTGGTCGTCGACAAATTCTTGAAGATGGCCATTATGGCGGCCTGCAAGAAGAATATCACAACAGAAGCCACTGCTAGAGTCTTCTTTGAATGAGTGTGGGTGCACTTTGGGATCCCACAGTCTATCATATCAGATCGGGATAGCAATTTCCTTAGCACATTTTGGTCCAGCCTCTGGTCAATGTTGAACACCAAGCTCACCAAGTCCACATGTTTCCATCCCCAAATAAATGGCCAGACAGAGTTCGTCAACAGAATGATTGTACACATTCTGCACATGTACAATTCAAAGCATACATGCACATGGGACAAGAGCCTCCCCTATGTAAAACATATTTATAACTGGGATCTCCACAGTTCAATTGACCATAGCCCCTTTCAGGTGGGCTTGGGATTCCAGCCACTACGTCCCATTGATGTAGCCATGCCATTTGCGGCTACTCAGGCCGATTCGGCTCATGTCCAGTCTGAAGTTGACAAATAAAATAACTTCATTGAGCGCATTCAACACATCTGTCAATAGGTTCATGATATATTGGATAGATCCAATGCCAAGTACAAGAAACGTCATGATAAACACCAAGTGCCACACAACTTCCAGATGGGTGACAAAGTATGGCTACATTTGCAGAAGGATCGCCTCATTGGACCCCACAGCAAGCTTTTCCCGCTCCGATATGGGCTATACACCATCACCAAGGTTGTAGGGAACAATTCTTTCGAGCTCAGTATTCCACCATTCCTTGGTCTGCACCTAGTCTTCAATGTGGATTGCCTTCGTCCTTACTTCCCACCTCTACTGGACACCTCTGACATTGCAGAACAACTCACACCAATAGAGTTAAACCTAGACTGCATGGAATAGGCCACCACAGATTGTATCATGGACATGAAAATCAAGAACACTTTCCAACAGAAGATCCAACTGTATCGGGTTGTCAAAGCTGGCCAACTCCTGCACCAAGGAAAGTGGTTCACTAGGGACCAAGTTTAGCAGAAATTTCCTCATCTCATGGAGGAACTTAATGTAATGGGGACCATTGCTTCCTAAGGGGGGAGGAATGATCCAAGTGGATATTGTTGGTCACCTGCCTATTCCACTTGGGGCCCCACCACTGTCTCTTTCAGTTTTTCAGTTTTAGCACAACTTACTATTTTTAGCAGTTTTTAGGGTCCTGAACTTCCAGAACCATTTTGAGGCCCTCAACGACATTTTCTGGGAAAACGGGGAGCAACATGGGTCCATGGACCAATTTTTCTCACTCGAAATTTGTATTCCTCGGATAAATATTTCTAACGAGGTATGGTACGGGTCAAACGAAGATCGTATGCCAAAGTTACGTCCCCGGGAAGTTGAAACACCAATTTACCCAAATGGGGCCCATAGTTTTGGCGCTTCATATCCTAGGGTTAGGGTTTTGGCTGTTTAGGATTTCCCATTGTTTCTAAAGAATAAATAGGCCCTCGAGCCTCATTTTAACTCAGTTCAGAGGCCTGTAGCTGCCACATCTCTTCTCAGAAATAGCTACCAGCGCCCTAGCTAGTTTTATTTCCATTCTGTCTGTAAGCAGATTTCAGTTCTTTGATATTAATGAAATGAAGTGTTATTTCCACTGCATCTCTGTATTTATGGTTATATGTTTATTCTGTTGCGTTCCTGCATAAATCCAGATCATTAAAGCAGAACATTCCTTTCTTTTGGGACAAGATCGTTGATCGATCTTTTGATGCTCTTAAACACGTGTTGACCTATGAACTGTTATTGCATCCTCCCAATTACAACCAGGATTACTGTTTATACCTAGCAGCCTCCAATTCTACAATTGGTATGGTCTTAGTTCAAGAAGATGAATTCCACAACGAACATGTGATTTATTATCTCAGTCACAATCTTCATCCGATCGAAATCAAGTACTCACATGTGGAGAAATTGCCCTTGGCAGCCGTTCAAGTTATCCAACAATTTTGTCATTACATACTATTACGCAAAACAACAGTGGGTGACACACTATACCTTCATGGTGCAGATTCTATTTTTCAACGTTGTCTAACTCTTAACGAAGATGAAAAAGTTTTAAATGACTATCACTCTAGAGCATGTGGCGGTCATATGTCTGGGTATGCCACAACCCAAAAAATATTGCGCGCTGGCTATTTTTTGTCGTCCTTATTTAAATATTGCATTTTTGCTATCTGAAAATGCCACAATTGTCAAATCTTTGATCGAAATATGCGTGTACCACCCGCTCCTCTTCACCCTATAATTTTTGTTGGTACTTTTGAAAATTGGGGCATTGACTTCATTACATGTAACCCTCACTCGGCCGGGGGGCATCGGTATATTATTCTCGCAATAGATTATTTTACCAAATGGGCCGAGGCGATGCCTACATTTGCGGTAGATGGAAAAACTGCAGCTACTTTCATTTTCAATCATGTGATTTCTCATTTCGGTGTGCACCAAGCGATAATTATTGACCATGGGAGTCATTTTCGAAACATTATGATGACCGAACTGACTGATCAACTTGGCCTGCACCATGACAGTTCTACACCATATTACTGTTGGGCCGTTAATATGCCATTATTATTATCACTTGTGAACGCTTATTCCACCCATGTCTACCATTCTTCATCACGTCATTTATTATAATTTATTATTTAAATCCATTTTATGATGATTTATGCTTCTATGAATGAATGTTATTTATTCTCCTTTATTTCTAATAAATTGATGATTATGAATTATTTTATCAATGATAGTTTTAATAAGTTGTTTATAACATTATTCACCATTTTTAGCCTCCAAGATAATTTCCAGATTGAAGATTTGATCATTAAAAGTGCCAACTCAGAAATGCGCTGGAATAAGGAGTGACAGTTTTGCGGTTGAGATTATGAGCAAATGAAGACGAATCTGGAAAATCCGGAACATGGGTTTTGTCCAGAACGGACCCAATTAACTTTATCAAAGAACGGTTTGCCCAAATTCGGCCTATGTTGAGAGATTCGCAGAGTTCTTTAAGCACGATTTTCTCAGTTCTGTTGTTGCGGCCGTCCTCCAAATCTCAGCTGCAAAGCCAAATTCGCCTTCTTCTTGTTGATCAATTGGTTGGAAACAATCTAATTTTGTAATAGAAATCATGTTGTACTTATCTTTATTGTAACTGCTCTCTGATCTCTCTTTATTTAAATCAGAACAGAGATCAGAGAGGGGGATGATTTGGAGATACATTTTTATGTAATTTTCTGTTAAACATCAGTTCTGATTATTGAGTCTCGTTGAGAATTGGTTCATTGTACTTTTGTCCGATGCATTAATATAAGCTTGGTGATTCTCTCATTTCTGCGTCTGGATTAACTTAAGGCGGTGTCCCCTTGGAGGCTAAGGGCCCGGCCCCGGAGGACACTTGCTTCTGTATCACTACGATTTGATTTCTGCGTGGTTTGTTTATCATTGTTATTTGGTAATCTGATATGCTTTATAAGTTGCTATTACATGCTCTGTTAAGATTAAATCATTAAGGTTTTTACAGATAGAATTGTGTATTGACTCTGCATTATGTTACTGATCCTTTCAGATTTGATTGCATGTTATTAGTCTTAACCGAATATTCTTACTGTTCTGTTACAGAGCTTTTGTACTGAACATTCATGTCATAGCTTCATCTGAAGTTGTGTTCTTCATGATTATTGGATTCAGAAATAATGTTGTTCTATTTGGAAGCACAGTCGTATCCCTGTTAATTAAGATTGATCAGATTACTATTCCAGCGTGTTGTGTGCGTATATGATTTACTAGTGTTGTTCCATAATTTATCAATAGTTAGTGCTGTTCCATTAGTGTGTTCTGCTTGATTTGCCTTAAGAGTGAAAGATTGTTATTTGATTGCGAAAAATGCATTTGGGTTAATAGATTAAGTTTGGTTACGACTCGCGAGACTTAGCTGTTCATTTGATGTTCCATTTTAGATTTGTTGTTCAATTCTTTATTTGCTGTTCTATTTTGCTATCTGCTGTTCCATTTCCTGTTATTTACATTATCTTTGCTTTGGTGTGCAGAACGATCTGAAACTGTAGTGGGCATTGGCATTTGCTGTCTAGTCCCCAAATTGATGATCTGTTCCTTGATTACTTTTGGTTACATCAGTTTCCAAAGGGATGGGCTATTGTTGTCGAACCCTTGACTGATACATTGCTTATTTTCCCGAATGAATGATTTAGGCTTCAAGGTATTTTGTTGTTGATTTCCGAATGAAAGAATGATTGTCTTGTTCCGGTTTGATTTTAATTGCATCAATATCCAGAGGAATGAGTTATTGCTACTGTATCCTCGATTGATGGTTGTTTGAGTGAATGATTTAGTTTAGAACATTTCCGTTTCTTGTTGTTCCAATTAGATTTTGTTTCCAGCTTTCATTTACTTTTTGGATTTTAAGCACTATACTGCAAAACATTACTCTTGAGTAAATAGCCGCCTCAGACTGAGTACACTCTTGAAATAAAAAGTCGTCCCTGGGTTGACAATTAATGTGAGGTAATTAGGAGTTACAAAGACACCTTTTTATCGCTCCACATTTTGGCGCCGTTGCCGGGGAGAGTGTAGTTTTTTCTAAAGAGTAGTGTGAATCTGATGAGTGCCTGCTAGGGAAGAGTTGGGTATTAAAAACGGAAGGTAAGAACCTGCGTAGGGAGGATGTAACAACCCTGCTCCCCCGCCCGCTTTCCGGCAGATTTGTTAATTTTTTGTGTAGAAATAGATGTTTGAATTTTTGTGTGAATGATTAGGAAAAAGATAGAAATTTTAAAAAAATGGATTACATGATCTCATGCAAGTGGTGATGTAAGCACCACCCATTTCACTAACCGATTGATAGGAACATTTGAAGAAGGAGCCTCGAAGAAACACATGAAAAACATCTTATATTATGGTAAGAAATGGCTCACGTTTCTACTTTTGAATTTCCTATCAAAGATCTAGGAGGAGTGATACAAATGCACATAATTCCCCCATCTTTACCAAATTTTCATGGTTTAGCAAATGAAGATCCAGATACATTCTTATTTGAGTTCGAAATACTTTGTAGAGGATATGATTATTGTACTAATGATCAAAGATTGAAAGTGTTTCCTCTTACTCTAAAAGGAACAGCTCTCCGATGGTTCATGAGCCTAGGTGGGAATTGCATCCAATCATGGGAGGACATGAAGAACATATTCTTGAAGAAGTACCAAGACTATTGCAAATCCAATGAAGATATTTTCAGTATGATACAAGGGGAAGATGAAAGTTTGGAGGACTATGTAGATCGATTTCAATGCAACCTTCAAAAATCAAAATATAAGCATTTGGAGAAAGAGATCTTAAAAACACTCATTCTTAAAGGAATCAAAGATGAATTTTTAGAACTCTTAAATCTGATAGGAAAAGGTGATGTTTTTCAGTTATCATATGATGATGTTTGTGACTTGTGCATAAGGTATTCAAGAGGAATCTCCAAGGCTGGTAAGAATTCTAGAGATGTTTGTTCTTTCTTTTCCAAATTTGCTACAAGAATAGGAGACATAAGAGCTGAAATCAATGATTTATTTGAAAATTTTAAAGTTGATTTTATTAGCTCTCTAAATGCAAAATTGGCTGTTTTGCAAGTTCATAAAAATCAAGAATTTGATGAAGTGTTTTTCACTCATGACCAAAAGGAGCATCCCATAGATACTCACTCTTCCTTATCTAGGATGGAAGTATCATATCAAAGAGGTGAGGAAGCTGCAACAAGGTCAAAACCATGGAAATCATGGCCTGCAGGTATGGTTCAAAACACTTCTTCTCCATTCTCTTACTTGCATAATCCATTATGGAATACTCATGTTCTAGGGCAGCCATGTCAATTTCAATATAACCACCAATCTTATCTACAAGTTTGGCATGGTTCACCTTATGATTGCATGACTACTCTCCCTCATCTTGTAGCATAAGCACATTCTCCATATTCTCCACCAGCTCTTTCACAACATCCTGCTTGCATATCAAATTTATCCACTCAACCCAACCAACCACATCATCAAAATGCTCCATTCCTTACACATTTTCCTGCTCAACTAATTCCACACCCTCACCATAATAAACCAGTACAACATACTTACAATGTTGAACTGCCAAATTTACCCACCCTTCCCACCCATTCTATCTCACATGTGTTATTAGAGAAAACTTACAATGAGATTCAGACTGTTTCAACTGCAAAAATTGTAGAAGCTATGGAAGAAAATGAGGTTTCTTTTACTATGCATCAACAAGCTATTTTAAAAGCTCAAGAACTTCATGATATGATGGCTATGAGAAATCAAGAATGTAAAGGATATATTGAATCTTGGTTTCACTCCATCATTTATTTGCAACATCACTCTATGCTTCAACAATTTTTGATACCATTTTTTCAAGGGAAGTTGGCTTCTCATACCCTGATTTTCATTAATATGCATTTTTCAAATTTGGGTATGTGTATACGTGAAGCCTTATTTCGAAAATGGCTCCACTGGAAGTACTCATATACCTAGTCATATTCATTTTTTCAAATTAAAATAGGTTAGTGTAGAAAATAAAATAAATAAGGGAATAAATAAATGCATTTTGTTTTTTATGTAAAACTAGTTGTTTTTTGTTGCAACATGCTATGCAAATCAACATTGGTGATAATTTTTTTAATTCATTTGTGTTTGTAGATGACTTATAATGGAAATAATAGTTCTACAAACACTCATATTCACTTTTATCACCAATTTGAAAAAATGCTTCAATATCATATTTTTTTGGCTTCTGGGCTTGATGGAATTTCTGCAAAAACAGTCGGGACAGTCATGTTTTGAGGGACCAAAAGGGAATATTTTTAAAACCTGTTTCTACCCTAGGTAGCCCTTGATGTCTAATTTCTAACCCAATTTGAATCAGTCAATTTGGATTTGAAATGAAAAAGTTAGAACCAAAACATTGACCGGATGTCTAGCGGGCAGCTCAGGAACAGAGTTGGGACAGTCAGTTTTTGGAGGCCTAAATGACCATATTTTTAAAACCTGTTTCTATGGTAGATTCTCCTATGAATCTAGTTTCCAATGCAATTTGAATCACTCATTTTTGATATCGTATGGGGAAGTTATGATCAAAATACTGACTGTCTATCGTAAATCAGCACCCTTAAAACTCTGTTTTTCCGGATGTTCCTTACAGTATTTCACCTATCAATTCTTATTTTCTTCAAAACCTGTTTCTATTGGAGATAAATAAATGAATCTACTTTCATTTCCAATTTGAATCATTCGAATCCGACATCAAACGAAGAATCTATGCTTAAAACATTCACTGTTGTTCTAAGTGGGGTAAGCGAAAATGACTCTGTTATGCAGGTTGTTCTAAGTAAAATTGACATATCATATCATTGAATTTTTAAAACTTGTTGCTATTGGAGATTAACCTTTGAATTAGCTCTCATTTGGCTTTTGAATCACTCAATTTGGACAAAAAACAAAGAAGTTGTGACTAAAACACTGCAGGTTAGCATGATTGGCCACTGCTCTCCCGCAGGTAACAAATAAATTTTACTTTGTTATTTTCTCCGTGGATTTGTTTTACAGAGTAACTACTTGTTAGTTTTTTGCATAATTCTTGGATTAGGGGAGCCCGCGCACCTCTCTTTCTCCATGATTTAATGTTTTCTTGCAGGTAGACACTCGTTTTTTGCAGGTCTTGGGAAAATAAAGAAGGTCAATTTATGGACGAGTGATTTTTGAAAGAAATTTTATGAAAAAAAGGAATTTCATCTAACTCATTACCCAACGGATTCGTAATAGAAGAAATGAAGAATTGATTTCAATTTGAAGATTCATGTCTTATCACTACTGCCAAAACATTTTTCAAAGAGATCATTTTTTTTGACATAACATCATAGCTGTTGTAACTTAATTTATTTATTTACATACTGTTTTTGTTGTTTTTTTTTCTAATTTCTCTTATATTTTGTGTTTCAAGTATTGCTTCATTCAAAGTGTAACTCATCCTCAGCATCAATACCGTGAACAGCTAATTTGTTTTTTTGCATGTTTGCATTGTATGACTGTCCATTTTGCTGTTCCTTTTCCAAAGGAACGACACTTGCGTTTTTGCTGTTCCTTTTCTAAAGGAACGACACTTTTAGTTTTTGCTGTTCCTTTTTCCAAAGGAACGACATTTGCATTTTCACACTTTTTTGTGTGTATTTTTTCTTTTTGGTGTGCATTTCCTTTGTTGTTCCCTACAAGGAACAACACTTTTTTTGAGTGTTTTTGCTGTTCCTTTTTCCAAAGGAACGACATTTTCATTTTCACACTTTTTTTGTGTGTATTTTTTCTTTTTTGTGTGCATTTCCTTTGTTGTTCCCTACAAGGAACAACACTTTTTTTGAGTGATTTTGCTGTTCCTTCAAAAGAGCAACACTTTGGGATTATTTTCGAGAGCAACCCTTCCTTCCTCTTGTGGGATTATTCCTAGTTCATCTCAACCACATTTTACTGATTCCCTTTCATGGCATGAAGTACACTACTTTTATGAGGACAAGAATTATGGATTCTATTGAAGCGAGTTAATATCATTCACGTTATGATCTTTAACAGGACAGCTCCTTGATGATAGATTATTTTCAAAAGGGACACAATTATTTATATATTACTTTACTGCATTGTTTTCTGTTGAACATGATATTGATTGATCATCTTAATACCATGCTGGTTCCACCCTTCTGGATTATAATCTTCTCTGTCTGTAATAAATGAGATTATGGGTATATTTTTCTATTGACATGTTCAACTTCTTCCACCATCCCTGCTCTTAAGGAGTACTGAGCCTCCCTCTTTTTATCATAAAATTGTGTAATAACAACAAAATTTTGTTCACAGAGGTAGGATAGGGGGTCTCATTACGAGCCAGCCTACCATGTTCATAAGGTTGTAAGAAAGTGACATTCCCATTATGGCCACCACACCAGGGTTATGATCCATCGGATAGTCAAATTATCCTTGGAACAGGAGGTCTCATCACGAGCCGGCCTGATCACTTTTGCTACATCCCAGTGAATGGCAGTGTGGTTATCTGGTTACCACGCCAGCACACTGATCTCTTCTGTAGAACAACACTGTAACTCTCCATTTATAAATTGAGAATCCTGGCTCATATGGGTTAAAAAGCAACCCCGCCGAGGCTATGGATGCCTGCTGGCAGCAGCGACTCTGCTTATGGTATTGAAGTTATATCTTATCGTCAATTATTATTATAATACCATTTTCTTATTTTTTTCTTTTTATCAGAGAAGTTATTTCCTTAACTTTTTCCCTGTTTTGAACCTTTATGCATGAGAAATTGTTTTATGATCAATCGCATCATTTTCAGCTAGAATACTGTCAGTAAAGCATTTTTTTTGGCATATTGCTGTCCTTTTTCTCTTTTTCATAACTTATCATCAATCCAAAGCATCCTATCTTTTATTCATAACTATCTTTACACACTCTGCTCTCATTATAACCATAACTCTCGCTGTCCTATCATTGATATGTGTACTCTGCTTCATTCACTGCTATATTGTTCATTCCCTTGCCTTGCCATCAGCACAACACCTCTCATATGCTTTATGGTCATGGAATTCCTTTTTCAATTGGAGGGGGGAATGTATGCATTATGGGATTGCATGTGATATGATTACTGCACTCTGCCATAACTTGTTGATTTGATAAGTTTTTCTGATTGAAATTTTTGCATGCATCTGAATCTATTGCTCTTTAAAACTAACACTATGGATTCAAGAACATTGTATGCAAACTAGTGATTTGTTTATAGGAGAACAACAAGTATGGGTAGAATTCTATTCACAGCATGACTACAGTATTGCAACTAACAGAAGAGGCTCGAGCAACTCGCGAACGTGAACAATTCTTCAGACATGATGTGCTTACCTGGATTCCACCTTTTGCATCACTTTCAGCACCAACTCTCCCTACATCAGCTTCAACAACTGCCAGTCCATATATGTCATTCCACATTTTTGGAGGGAAAACTTGAGGTAAAATCGCATAATTTCCTGATTTATTATGAATTTAGGAGAATTTCATAAAAATCCATTTTGAGCATCAATTATCATCCTTCAGTCCACATCTATACCACTCCCTATTTTTCAGCGGCATATCATTTTCGAGTATGGGGGAGTGTTCCTTTCATTCATTTCTTTCTTATAACCATGTCATTCATATTCTTTATCATCCATTGCTATTCTTATTCCTTCTCAACACCTCCCTTATTCCATGTTGTTTTACACCAAGCATAGAATTCAATAGCTGGTAGCAACCACCTCTATTTGTTTTCTAGCATCGCATGAGGGCATGCTAATTTTTCAGAGAGGGGGAGGAATTGCTACGCATGATGGATGTTTTCTATTTTCTTTCTCATTTAAGGCATACAATTTCAATGTAGAAATTGATTTCCATAATATTTTTAAAACTATGAACTCAATTCTTGTGATTTTTGGAAAACACAGACGTATCATTAATACAAACCCAGACAATTTCAAGATAAATTAGTTCATAAAATTTCGGAAATCATGCACTCTCAGCTACAGTAATTTTGTTTATATCTCATGATCCATGCATCAAAACAATCTGATTTTTGGAATCATAAAGGCATTCATATATTATAAATTTACTTGCCAAATTTCAACAAAAGCTGGTTTGTAGTTTTGAGAAAATGGTTAGTGAAGTTTGCCGTTATCTATATCATATTTTGCTGCAACTTCATACATATAGTTGAATGTCAATGTAAAAATTGTTATGCCTTCATCAAGATTGCTAAAATTGAATATTCATTAATTAAGAAAGCATTCATTTGTTCTCAAATTTTTATTGCTTGGTTAACACATGGGTTTTGTCTTGGGGTTGCATGAATACATGCAATATATTTAGGTTTTCGTTGCATGAGGACATGCAACATATTGAGTGTGGGGGTATGTTGGGCCGTTAATATGCCATTATTATTATCACTTGTGAACGCTTATTCCACCCATTTCTACCATTCTTCATCACGTCATTTATTATACTTTATTATTTAAATCCATTTTATGATGATTTATGCTTCTATGAATGAATGTTATTTATTCTCCTTTATTTCTAATAAATTGATGATTATGAATTATTTTATCAATGATAGTTTTAATAAATTGGTTATAACATTATTCACCATTTTTTAGCCTCCAAGGTAATTTCCAGATTGAAGATTTGATCATTAAAAGTGCCAACTCAGAAATGCGCTGGAATAAGGAGTGACAGTTTTGCGGTTGAGATTCTGAGCAAATGGAGACGAATCTAGAAAATCCGGAACATGGGTTTTGTCCAGAACGGACCCAATTAACTTTATCAAAGAACGGTTTGCCCAAATTCGGCCTGTGTTGAGAGATTCGCAGAGTTCTTTAAGCACGATTTTCTCAGTTCCGTTGTTGCGGCCGTCCTCCAAATCTCAGCTGCAAAGCCAAATTCGCCTTCTTCTTGTTGATCAATTGGTTGGAAACAATCTAATTTTGTAATAGAAATCATGTTGTACTTATCTTTATTGTAACTGCTCTCTGATCTCTCTTTATTTAAATCAGAACAGAGATCAGAGAGGGGGATGATTTGGAGATACATTTTTATGTAATTTTCTGTTAAACATCAGTTCTGATTATTGAGTCTCGTTGAGAATTGGTTCATTGTACTTTTGTCCGATGCATTAATATAAGCTTGGTGATTCTCTCATTTCTGCGTCTGGATTAACTTAAGGCGGTGTCCCCTTGGAGGCTAAGGGCCCGGCCCCGGAGGACACTTGCTTCTGTATCACTACGATTTGATTTCTGCGTGGTTTGTTTATCATTGTTATTTGGTAATCTGATATGCTTTATAAGTTGCTATTACATGCTCTGTTAAGATTAAATCATTAAGGTTTTTACAGATAGAATTGTGTATTGACTCTGCATTATGTTACTGATCCTTTCAGAGTTGATTGCATGTTATTAGTCTTAACCGAATATTCTTACTGTTCTGTTACAGAGCTTTTATACTGAACATTCATGTCATAGATTCATATGAAGTTGTGTTCTTCATGATTATTGGATTCAGAAATAATGCTGTTCTATTTGGAAGCACAGTCGTATCCCTGTTAATTAAGATTGATCAGATTACTATTCCAGCGTGTTGTGTGCGTATACGATTTACTAGTGCTGTTCCATAATTTATCAATAGTTAGTGCTGTTCCATTAGTGTGTTCTGCTTGATTTGCCTTAAGAGTGAAAGATTGTTATTTGATTGCGAAAAGTGCATTTGGGTTAATAGATTAAGTTTGGTTACGACTCGCGAGACTTAGCTGTTCGTTTGCTGTTCCATTTTAGATTTGATGTTCAATTCTTTATTTGTTGTTCTATTTTGCTATCTGCTGTTCCATTTCCTGTTATTCGCATTATCTTTGCCTTGGTGTGCAGAACAATCTGAAACTGTAGTGGGCATTGGCATTTGTTGTCTAGTCCCCAGATTGATGATCTGTTCCTTGATTACTTTTGGTTACATCAGTTTCCAAAGGGATGGGCTATTGTTGTCGAACCCTTGACTGATACATTGCTTATTTTTCCGAATGAATGATTTAGGCTTCAAGGTATTTTGTTGTTGATTTCCGAATGAAAGAATGATTGTCTTGTTCCAGTTTGATTTTAATTGCATCAATATCCAGAGGAATGAGTTATTGCTACTGTATCCTCGATTGATGGTTGTTTGAGTGAATGATTTAGTTTAGAACATTTCCGTTTCTTGCTGTTCCAATTAGATTTTGTTTCCAGCTTTCATTTACTTTTTGGATTTTAAGCACTATACTGCAAAACATTACTCTTGAGTAAATAGCCGCCTCAGATTGAGTACACTCTTGAAATAAAAAGTCGTCCCTGGGTTGACAATTAATGTGAGGTAATTAGGAGTTACAAAGACACATTTTTATCGCTCCACAATTACCCGTAGGCTAATGGTCTGGTTGAAGCTATCAATAAATTTTTAGTCACCATGATCAAACGAATCATCAGAATTCATAAATCGAATTGACATACCATGCTTTTTTCAGCACTTTGGGCATATCGAACCTCAACAAAAACATCGACAGGTTTTACCCCTTTTCATCTGGTTTATGGTTTAAAAGCGGTATTACTGATTGAATGCGAGATACCGTCACTCCAACTAACCATAGAGTTACTACCAGCCACTTCTGAAGAGGATAAACGCTTTTTGTACTTAGCTCAATTAGATGAGAATCAGTGCACCGCTGCATTAGCTACCGAAGCTCATGTGAAACGAATGAAAGCTCAGTATGATAGAAGTGTTACACCTTGTATTTTTTCAGAAGGAGACCTAGTCTTGGTTTATGATCAAGCTAACAATAAGCTAGGGGCTGGGAAATTTGAACCCATGTGGCATGGTCCTTATATTGTCAAGCGATAGCTTGCAAAAGGGGCCTATGAACTGATTGACTTTGACGGGGTCTCTTTAGGCAAACCCAGAAATGGGCTTTATCTAAAGAGATTTTATGCTTGATTCTTGTGTGGAGATATTGCATGTATATTAGTTATTTTCATAAGTTGGCGTGTTGTAGATTAGAAGAGTGTGCCTAGTTTAAGTGTGTTTTTACTACTATCCTTGCTTATCTGGATCACTCTTGATTTTGCAGATGTCGACGTCCCTTCAAACATAAATTGCTTTTGCTGATGGTTCTTGTCGTGGTACATAGAACATTTCTTCTGCAGCTTGGGTTATTTATTCACCCACTAATGAGTTAGTATCTATGCATGGGGTAAGCCTCGGTCAAACGATGAACAATATTGCAGAGTATAGCGTAGTTATTGAGTTATTGTCTGAGTCCATTTCATTTTGAATTCGAAGTTTGATCATTAGGTTAGATTCTGAACTCATATTACAATTGAATAGAGTATACATAATTAAAAACCCAGTGTTGTTAAGATTATTTTTGAAAGTTTGTCTCTTGGAACGAGAATTTGATTATATTGAGTATCAACACATTGCGAGAAATTTAAATACATTAGCTGATGCAGTAGCTTCTAGTGTTATAAACAAACATTTGCGATAATTAAAGCAATAGATCAAAATAACATTCGATAACATGTTAAGACAGATAACTCGAAATAGTAGTAATATCATAGCATGAGAGTAGTGTTTCCAAAAAAATTACATCGTCCTCGATCATAGGTTCAAAACGCCTTATGATTGTAAAAAAGTGATACAAAAATGATATAATTCTACAATATCAATCATCCACTATCCGTGGTGATGATCACGATAAAACACTACAGCCCGTGCCACCTTGCTCAGAAATCTCTTGAATGGTCCCGGAACCCTGATAACAGATCTTTGTAATCAGAGCGGAATGTCATATATGGTAGTCTCTGGAATATCTAAAGTCAACCGCTCCATATGATTTTCCAGGTCAGTAAGGACCTCTGTTGTCTAATCCTGTGGTGGTGGTGGTGGTGCAGCTGGTTTCCTATCAAAAGGACAGAGAGTGGTTGGTCGACGTGGACCCACATTTGCATTTAAAAAAAAATTCATTAGTTTTCGACGATTAAAAAAAAAAAAAAGGATTTAGAACATGTCAAAATGATTCTTACCTGAGTCATCCCATTGTCCCTGGAAGAAGAGACATATCTCGATCACAGCAGAAATCTATCCCAGCATAAGGGAAATCTTCTATCGCGAAGATTTAGTTCTCCAACCAATGAAAATAATCTAGAGTGAAATGAACAACCTCGTCGCCTTCACTATGACGGGCCATCAATGCAACCCATAGGACCATCCGAGGCTCTTTGACTCTACCATGATCAACTGAAATAAGCTGTGGGGCTAGTGAAGGATTTCTCTCTAGAGAAAATGTGACCACAATCGCTCCATACCCGAAGTTTTTCAACTTCGATTTATTTTCTCTAGTTAGTTGGCCTTTGACATTGGCCAACACTGCCTCACACAAATTGAAAATGGTGCTTCTAAAGTAGTCAATAGAAACTTGCATTTGGGATCTTGTAGCAACATGAGGAGTTGCACTCCCACAAAACCGGGTTGCCGTAAATGAAACCACTTTGAGCTCAGGACGAATAATGGCTTTTATGTTAATGCGTTTATCTTTGGGGTCTACTTCTTCATTGAAAAATTATTCCTGAAGGCTAGCGATAGACTGGCCACCTGCCCTAGCCCCAAAAAAAGAGAGTGGCTCGCCCCTCTTTGATAAACCAGTGAGAAAATATATATCTTCCAACTCAATTTTGAGCCGGTGACCTCCAATGATAAAGCATTGTTCCTGGACATCTCATTTGTTTCCTAGCTAGGTAAGTAAGTCTACTTGAGCCCTCATACCCTGAATGGCCCAAATTTTGTACAAATCGCATTATCTCAATACATGTAATGTAGGCGAATGTAACATGGCAGCATCATCAACCTCTGCATGATCACGTTCTCTCCACTAAAGCATTGTAGATATCCTGCAATGGACAAATTGAAAGGTCAGAAACAATTTGAGTGAGAAAATTTTGTTTAAATTGGGAGATTTATTCATTTTATTTTTTCTTACGGCGCCTCCGCACTTTTGGCATAAAAATAGTTCATGGATCCGCATGTATCTTATGCATAAGGTGTGGGACCATGACGATTTTCCCTTTCTAAAATTGTCGGGGTATACAGGTTTCATGTGTTTTACCTGCGGACCCTCGTGAGCGAATTTTTGAACATATTTTTCTACTTAAAAATAAATTTAAGCCCTAAATTAAGAAAGTAAATAGACAAAAATGAAGGTAAGGATGATGTGGATTACCTGGAACTGATGGTTTTCGATTCTGACGGACGAATCTTCCGCAATCTCCTCCGGAACATTTTTTACCAAAGGCTCTCAATTTTCACTCTGAAATCAAATGGTAAAAATGATTTAGAAAAACTCCTTTTTATAAGATTTTTTGAATAAATAAAATATTATTTTGTTTATTTTTCACTTTGAAAAGTTGTTGTCCAAATTATTTTTATTAATCATAAACAGGTATGTTTAATTTTGAGTTTTTGTGCAGAATACAGGATTTTTTGGGTAAAATGGTCCTTTTGACAAAGGAGCATACTTTTTATCACTTTTTCAAACTTGGTAAAAATTATGAAAAAGAAAATGAGTACATTTTTATCACTTTTTCGAACTCATTAAAACTTACAAAAAAATAGAAACTGCTGAGTATACTTTTATCACTTTTTTGGACACTTGAAAATTACAAAAAAGCAAAGACTTGGAGTTCTCTTTTAAGCCCTTTTCAGACTCTCTAAAGTTGAAAAGATTGCCGAGTACTTGACTATTTAAAATCGTTAAAGGAAATGAACATTCATCCATTCAGTATAAGTTTACCCCTTTTTCGGAATGAAATGGACTATTTACGAAAAAGGTATACGTTGACTAATCATAGTCAATAGAGTTATCTCCTGTATTTTTTTATCCTTTTCTGAGCTTGAGAGACTAAATTTACGAAAAATTACACCCACAGAGTTTCCTTAAGTTTTTCTTCTGACTCCCTAAAAATGAAAAACATCGAGTTTCTCCTATACTGGACTCGCTAAAATTTAACAGTAAAGGACCTGTCGATTACAAATAGGAACGGACCACTCCTTATTAGGGTTCGATGTTAAATTAAGTTGGTCTCATCCAAAGGATGAGCTTATATAACAAGAAAATGTTATCCTCCTCAAGCTTGTCAAAAATAAAGAGGTACTTGCCAAAAATGGTGGGGGGAAAAGAGAGAAAACGAATCTGTTTGTCACACTTTGTTTAAAAAGTAGTTTACCACTCTCGAACATGACACTTTTTGTCACACTTCTACTTGGGTTGGGAAAATCCTTTGCCTATCAGTTAATCAAACCATATCGAAAGTCTTCAGCTGGTTTATGGGTATTAAATTAGGTCAAATGTCACCAAACCATCTGTAGTGTCGTTATGTGTTCAAGAGGACAATTCAAATAAACCATTCATTTGCAAACATGTCTCCATTCGCATTGACCATCCCTAAGTCAGTCCTTGCAAAATTTTTCTGCAAAACTTGATCTAATGGTTTCGTGTCGTGGGATTTCCTACGACGAATCATTTTCTATCGACGACAACTCATCATCTAGGAAGTTGATCTATAATCCTTCAGTACCTTGGAATCTGCATGCCTTAATGGCAGGTTTCTCACCTTCGAAGACAGGTTGCATCATTGACCTTCGATCGAATGATTCCGTGAAATGTTTGACTTCATATAATTTATTCACATTTCATGGATTGTACTGAGTACTTTGAAGAGCCATTTTCATTATTGGTGGTTTCTCTCACACTTGTTAATAGTTCACATCATTGATTGGTAATCAAGTGGTTTCTACCATGTTTGACTTTGACACAATCAATCGCATGGATAGAATCTTACTAGTTCGGGTAGTGGAAATCAAGACCCTGGATCTAGTTTCCACCATCCAGGTTGTGAAGAGTTTTATTATTCATTATGAAGTAGACTATTCATAAACAGATGGATGCGTCCATACTATGTCTACATTATTGATGTGATAGTAAAATCATTTCTACATTAGAACAAGTTTTAGTTAGTGTTTGATCTGAGTATGGGAATGCCTACCTCAGCAATGATATATATATATATATATATATATATATATATATATATATATATATATATATATATATATTGCATTGAATGTTTTTACAGGATTCTGACTGGGGTGTCCACAAGCTAATCCTCGAAATGATAAAGCACATCACTCTTCAAATGGTCTCAGACTTCGCGCTTAAGGGGGCAATCTGTTAAACTAAAATTTGTCACCATTACATTTTACTATCTATATGGGTTCATCATTACCCATATATTACTCCTTTAGAAGTATAAAACATCAAGTTCCTAAAACCAAGCCTTGAAATTGAGATAAAAGCTTATAAAATTCATAAAAATACTTGTACTGCACTTTCTCTTAGTATTACCTGCGGTGCCGCATCTATTTGTTCTAGAACATGCGGAACTGGCTGCAATTTTTCTTCATTAAAGGTGTGGATTCTTGTAAAAGGTAAAGTGAAGGTGGAAGTAAAATTTGGAAGCCCAGTTGGTTGAATCTGGAAGCTTTTTGGAAGCAATTATTAGGGTTGGTAGAGGGGAGACGCGACCTTGCAACCTTGCAACCCCACGACCTGGAGGTTGCTAGGTCGCATAGTCGTAAATGTGAAGTTTTAAGCCAGGATGTGAACTTGCAACCTTGCGACCCTGTGACATAGAGGTTTCTAGGTCGCATAGTCACGAATGTAAATTTTTTAGGCTAGGATGCGCCCTTGCGAACTTGCGACCTAGGGGTCGCAAGGTCGCTAGGTCGCATGGTCACAAAATGTGTGATTTTATGAGTCTTGCGACTTTGTGACTATGCATCTAGGTTTTTTTAGAGAACAAGTCATGGACCAAAATTTGTAGGCATAATGCATGAAAAGGGACTTTCTTAAGGCTCATGGCTGAGGGCGCATCAGACTTACATTTACCAAAGAAATTAGGGGCTCTGAAATTTTAAGATGGGACTAAATTTTGGAGGGTGTTTTAGCAGCTACAACAAATGGCGATTCACTGGTAGAACTGTTGAGTCCCAAATTTGCATCTTTTCCATACATTTTTCCATACCTTTTTCACTCACCTAAACTTCCCAGATTGTCAATATCATGTGCAAAAGAGCATCTAACATGGATTTTAATTATATTTTTGTGTTTGCTATTTGATCTAGATTTTGTTCATTCAGCTGCGGAATCTTGCCACTTTCCGCAGCTGCTGCAACTTTCCGCAGCTATTTTGTGAAACTCTATGCTACAGGTGTCTACAAGGGAAACGAGCCATATGGGCAGGTCAGGAATGACGTGGACATGGTTCGTGTCCTATTGGTTCAAGCAAACTCGTCCAAAGAAGCCGCGGTCAAAGGCGTCCACATGGAAGTCAACCATGGAGTTTCATGTCGGCCGGACTCTGTTTCGTGTCACATGAAGATCCATACGGCCGTTTATAAGCCTGCGGAGGTTAAATCGACATCTGTACAGGGTTCTAGAGTCGAATTCAAGCATCCACCTTTCGTAGATCTACTTTCCAACACGGCCATACTCCTATATCCGTGGACGTAGTGGTCTACGTGCTTCCCACCAGCATGAACTTTAGGAAACAGTTATAGTTTGTTGTTATATATATTGCGTTTGCATACGCATATGAAGTTAGTTGAAGTTAGTTGATGTTCGTGAATGTAGTCTCTGTTATCTTTTAGTTTGCTCTGTAGTGATTATGCTGCACTTGTGCTGTAACACTACCATTCTGTAATGAACTGCTTTTTAATATGAGAGGACTCTGTTTTTCAACTTAATTCGTGTTTGAGGACCGTTACCAAGGCTGTGTAGAGGGCCCCTGCTCAGCTAAGGTTTTGTGTATTAGTGTATATTTCTCATTTCATTTCTTTAAAAATCATTGTATCATAATCCATCCATATGTTCATACTTTGTAGTTGTTTCATTTCTATTTATACACTTCCATAATTTCCATTTCATTTCTGTCTTTCATGCTTTATGATTGTTAATCACTGATCAATGTTTATGTTTTTCAGGTTTTAGAGAGGCAGCCCGGGCATTTTCATAGCTTTTTGACTAATGACATGGAACTAACATTGTTCTGCTGCTAGTTTGCTTTTCATAGTTTTTGTTTAATTTCAGTATTGCTCTGTACATTTCAGTTTTGTTTTTTTGCTTCAGTAGTTAAAATTTAGATATACTAATCTGCTCATAGCATCTTCAGTTGCCTCCGAAAGCCACAGCTGGACTGATGGTGAGGGATTGCATTATGAAATGTGTAGTTTAGTATTAGTTTCTTTTCTGCAAATTTATATATATTAAGCTGCTCATAGCATCTTCAGTTGCCTCCGAAAGCCACAGCTGGACTGATGGTGAGGGATTGCATTATGAAATGTGTAGTTTAGTATTAGTTTCTTTTCTGCAAATTTAGATATATTAAATCATGCATGACATTTTCGGTTGCCTCCGAAAGCCACAGCTGGACTGATGGTGAGGGATTGAATCATGAGTGTATGGTTTAGTATTAGTTTACTTTCTGCAAATTAAATATCAGTTACTCAAGTTGTTTATGATTACTTCCGAAAATCATAGCTGGACTAATGATGAAGTGTCAGAAGATAAATTGATGTAATCTGATTTAGATTTATTTTGTTGCAATTTTGAATTTCCTTAAGCATAGTTCTTTTGTGTTTAGTTGGCAGCAAGAATAGTTTAGTTTTCATGCTCACTAGTTTACTGTTTTGATTTATTAGATTAGCAGCACCTTTTCATTTTCAGCAGCACTTTTACTTTCTTTCAAGTCTTGTCATTGTAAATTTCAAATTGCTTTTTAAAGTTACAAGTTGGTAAATCATTATAGGGGATATCACTTCCTTGAACAAATATAACCAAACTTGGTTTCATTTTAGAATTTCCATTTCACCTTAGAAAAACCAAAAACGACAAAAAGTTAAGAAATAGGTTATCTTGCACATATAGTGCGCCGCACTTCATCAAATTACGATTCCCGGATTGAAAAATTAAATGCAGTAATTTAGGACACACTAAATTGACCAAACATTTTGGCGCCGTTGCCGGGGAAGTGTAACTAGGTAGCCAATTTCTTAAAAAAAAACATAAAATCATAAAAGAAGGGAAAACTTGACAACTTCTTGAAGTATGCTCTCCTCTTGCACCTAGTGTGATCTGGAGGATCAGAAAAGAGAGTTATTAGTTTAGTAATTTCTTAAGTATGCTCTCTTCTTGCACCTAGTGTGACCTGGAAGATCAGAAAGAGAATTATTAGCCCAACTTTTTAAAAATAAAAAAATGACATGCATAGAGCAAGAGATTCTAGGGGGAGGTTTATAGCTAAAGCCAAGAGTTTGATTTTCACAACTCCATCTTCTTCAAGGCATAGACCAGATTCACCACCATCTACCCCTAGCCTTAAGATTTTTGGAAGTCAAGGAACAGCTGAATTAGAGGATTTTCCTATACCACCTACTAAAACCCACTTAGAAAACAAAGAGACTTTCTCTCATCCTTCCTTGGTAGAAGAACTAGAGGACTATAAGGACTCTAAAGAAACTATCATGGCAAAGGAAGTAATAAATAGAGGTGGAGGTAGAAGAGGAGGAGATAATGGAGATAACAATGGTGAAGGAAATAATGATAGAAATAGGGATTTGCTTGGATTCCCTATAGTTGATGAGGAAACTCATGCAACAATGAAAAATATCTCACCATCTGTTCTCCCTAACTTTTATGGATTGCGAAGTGAGGATCCCGAAACATTTCTGTTTGAGTTTGAAGTTGTGTGCCGAACTTATGACTATATGGAAGATTCTCAAAAACTCAAACTGTTTCCTTCAACATTGAAGGGATCTGCTTTGAAATGGTTCATGAGATTAGCCACTCAATCTATCAGGACTTGGAATGATATGAAACAAACATTTTTGGATAGATACTTGGACTATTGTATGCCCACCAATCACAAGGATGAGGTATTCAAAATGATGCAAAAAAAAGATGAAAATTTGGAAGACTTAATTGAAAGATTTCAATACAACTTGAAAAGAGCAAAGATGAGCAACTTAGATAATGAAACCTTGAAAGCCCTCCTATTAAAAGCCATTAGAGATGAATGGATGGACATTTTAAACATGATGGGTAAAGGAGACATTTCTCAACTCCCATTTCATGATATAACAGAACTATGTATCCAATTCTCAAGGGGAAGATCTAAAACTGGAAAAGGGCCTAGGGATTCTTCTCTTATTAGGGCTAACAAATCTGCAACCGGATCAGTAAGTAGGGCAGAGATTGGTAATATGCTTGATGAGTTCAAAACTGATATCTTAGGGAGCCTTAGTGAACAACTAGACACCCTTAAAATCCAAAACAAGCAGAAAGCAGAAACAGATGCTTTAGGCATCTTTTGTCCGAAATGTAGGAAGAAACATGCTTTAAGGGAATGTCCCTTGGATGCAAAGTTGTAGAAACATGTATGATTTGCTCAGAGAATCATGAGATCAAGGATTGTCCTTCAATTCCTGGACTCAAAGCTGTCTTTCAAGAAGACCCAAATTCAGTAGAATCTCTCTGTTTTGTTGCAAGAAGACCTTGGCAGGGACAACAAACTCAAGGGTTTAGCAACCCTATGAATCTTCAAACCCCACCAAATTGGAATCCTTGGCAACAACCTTGGCCCCAACATCAAAATCCATATCAGCCATGGGTACAAGGGATGCAAAATACTTATGGGAGATTTGCTCAATTTTATCAATATCCTCCATCTTTTCAAAATCAACAAGCTCCACAATTTCCAAGCCAAAATCCACAACAACTTTCATTGCCATTTCCACAACAACAACCTTCTCAACAAAATACAAATCCTCAACTCATGCTCCCATACCAACAGAAGACAAATCAACTTCCAGCTCAGCCATTGCCAAATCCTAACAACAAGAATCCTCAAACTACTTATATGGTAGAAGGACAACAATTTCCTACCTATATGATTGTTCCTCTCAACGATGTACAAATCAGATCTGGTAGAGTTTTAGAAAAACCTTCTATAGATATTCAAGAGCAAGATACCTCTGAGGAGGACTCTCTTCAAGTTAATAAAGGTTCTGAGGAAGAATCTCTTCAAAATTCAAGCATGCAAAAAGAAAAAGAAAAGTTAACACCCACAACTCCTATAGTTGAGCAACCTGCATCTTCATCTACACCTCCTTTTCCGGAAAGACTACAAATTGATAAGGGGGTGGAAAACAAATCTTGTTGCCTAACTATGACTTTCTAGATGAATTGAAGAATGTTTGTATCAAGATTCCATTGCTACAAGCCATTCGAGAAATTCCTATTCTAGCAAAAACCATAAAGGAGTTGAGTTTCAAAAGACCAGGAAGGAAGCTAAAAGACACAAGAAGAATCCACCGGGTAGGAAAGATTGCAGACATTATGATGGGAAAAATTACCATGCAGAAGTATGTAGATCCAGGAAGTCCAATTGTCAAGACACATATAAATGGGATAGAAATTCCAAACACATTGATTGACTTAGGGGCCGCTATCAACATTATGAGTAGACAGACTATGGAACAGTTAAAACTTCCTAACCTTCTCTTTACACCTACTTTACTGCAACTTGCAGATCGATCGGTTATTAAACCAGATGGTGTATGAGAAGATATTTCAGTCTCCTTAGATTCTTGGGAATATCCAGTAGACTTTATGATTTTGACTCCCAAAAGTAATCTAGGAGGACATCCAATTATCTTAGGAAGACCTTGGCTGGCCACAGCTGATGCTTTTATTAGTTGTAGATCTGGAGACATGTACATTTCAAATGGTAATTCGACAAAGAAATTCAATTTGTATCCTCCAACAAGAGCAATCACATAAATAGGAGACAATGAATGGGTCGATGATGAGAACACTATACAACCTGTCTTTACCATTTCTGAAATTAGTGAGGATAGTCAAATTCTGAACACATTAGAAAATTTTGAGATAACTTCAGAATATGACCCCACACAATTTCAGTTGGAATCCGACATAGAATATTTATCATCAAGACAAATGTCTCTTTACTCTATGGAAGAGTTTGGTAATTCTGCTATTGAGATTTTTCCAGGAAAAACATTGAATATCAACAAACATTTGGAGAAGTCACAACAAGAAGAACTAACCAGAATCTTGCAAAAACATTCTACTGCATTTGCATGGGAGTATACTGACATGAAGGGTATTGATCCTAAGACTTGCATCCATCATATCTATATTGAGGAAAACAGTAGACCAATCAGACAACCTCAAAGAAGGATGAATCCAAATCTTGGGGAGATAGTGAAAGAAGAGCTCCAAAAACTTCTCAATGTAAACTTCATTTATCCAATTTCAGATAGCCGATGGGTTTCTCCTTTGGTTATAGTACCTAAAAAGAATGGTAAATGGAGAGTATGCATTGATTACATGGAATTGAACAAAGCAACTTTGAAGGATCACTTTCCTTTGCCTTTTATTGATCAGGTATTAGATACATTAGCAGGTAAAAAGTACTTTTCATTTTTGGATGGTTTTAGTGGTTATAATCAAATTCAGGTAGCACCTAAAGATCAAGATAAGACCACATTTACTTGTCCATGGGGAACTTTTGCCTACCGAGTGCTTCCTTTTGGGTTATGTAATGCACCAGCAACATTCCAAAGAGCAGTACTAGGAATTTTTTCTGATCTAATCCATGATTGTGTAGAGGCTTATATGGATGATTTTACAGTTTATGGTAATTCATTTGAAGAGGCATTAGAAAATTTGGAAAAAGTCCTTATCAGATGTAAAGAAACAAACCTTTCATTAAGCCATGAAAAATGCTTTATGATGTTTACTGAAGGTATTGTTTTGGGGCATCATATTTCAGGAGATGGGATTAAGGTTGATAGATCAAAAATTGAAGTCATCTCCAAGTTGCCTATTCCAAATTGTCAAAGAGATGTTAGAAGTTTTCTAGGATTTACTGGTTACTATAGAAGATTTATAGAAAACTTCACTAAAATTGCATCTCCACTCTTCAAATTGCTTACAAAAGACCGTGAATTTAAATGGGATCCTGATTGTCAATCAGCTTTTGAAACTTTGAAAACAAGAATATCTGAAGCACCTATCTTGAGAGGACCAAATTGGAAACTTCCTTTCCATATTTCTACAGATGCTTCAGATACAGCTCTTGGAGCTGTGCTGGGTCAAAAAGATTTAATTCCTTATGCCATTTATTACACCAGTAAAAATTTGACTCCCACAGAGTTGAATTATACTGTGACTGAAAAAGAGTTCTTAGCTGTTGTTCATGCAATTAATAAGTTTAGACATTACATAACAGGCTATGAAACTTTTATTCATAATGACCATTCTGCAATTAGATATTTAATGAACAAACCTGTTACTAATTGCAGAGTGACAAGATGGCTTTTACTTTTGCAAGAATTCAATATTACTGTGTTGGATAGACCAGGAAAACAGAATACAGTAGCTGATTTCTTGTCTAGAATTCAAAATACTAAAGAAGATTCTCCCGTAGAAGATAAGTTTCCTGATGAATATTTGTTTGCAGTAACTATTAAGACCCCTTGGTATGCAGATATTGCTAACTATTTGGTTACAGGGAAACTACCTTCACATTTATTTCCAAGAGAAAACGAAAAATTATTCAGGAGAGTTCAAGATATTCATGGATTTCTAACGAATTGTTTAAAACAGGGCCAGATCTTGTGATCAGAAGATGTGTCAGGGAAGATGAAATGCCCGATATTCTTAAGGCATGTCATGATGAACCATGCGGCGGACACTTTGCGGACAAAAGGACGGCCTATAAAATCCTTTCCTTGGGATATTATTGGCCTTCCCTCTTCAAAGATGCAAAACAATATGTCAAAAGGTGTGATAGCTGCCAGAGAGTAGGGAAACCTACCCTTTCAAATGAAATGCCATTGCAAACACAGGTACTCATTGAACCCTTTGAAAAATGGGCTTTAGATTTCATTGGACCAATTAATCCACCATCGAAACAAAAGAAGTATATATTGGTTTGCACTGATTATGTTACTAAATGGGTAGAAGCTAAAGCATTAGTATCTGCTACTGAAAATTCAGTTGTTCATTTTCTTTATGAGGATATTTTTATTCGCTTTGGTGTTCCAAGAGAAATTGTAACAGATCAGGGGAGCCAATTCACATCAAATTTGGTGGAGAAGTTGATGGAAGAATACAAAATCAAGCACATAAGATCTACTCCCTACCATCCACAAGCAAATGGTCAAGTGGAGTCCACAAACAAATTTCTTGAAAGTATCATCACCAAAACTGTTCATCTACATAGAAGAGATTGGGCAGAGAGGCTTCCAGAAGCCTTGTGGGCCTACAGAACTACATGGAGGAATACAACAGGACATTCTCCCTATGAACTTGTTTATGGGAAAGAATTCTTGCTCCCCATTGAGTTCCAAGTCAAGACCTTCAAGATAGCAGTTCAGTTGGGAATGGACTTGTCAGAAGCTCAAAAGCATAGAATGGAGCAGTTGAATGAGCTAGATGAGATCAGACAAGAAGCAATTCTAAGAACTGATCTAGTTCAATATCAAAGGACTAAATGGCATGACAAATATATTAAAGAAAAGAAGTTTCAAGAAGGAGATTGGGCATTGTTATTTGATTCCAAGTTTAAAGATTTTCAAGGGAAATTTCAGACTCATTGGCTTGGGCCATATGAGATTGACAAAATCTTTAGCAATGGAGCCGTAAGAATCAAGACCATTGATGAGTTTCAAACTCCTCTTATTGTGAATGGCCATAGATTGAAAGTTTATCATAAGCCACTCTCAAAAGAGGATTTTGTCAAGATGTTTCAAGAAAGTTCTGCAATCAGGCTGGTACAAAAGAATTCTTCTTCTCCACCAGCCTAGCTTTTGTTTTTCAGTTAAAAAAAAAAAAAAAAAAAAATGGTATAAGCCTGAAAACCAATCATTGATTGGCAGTCTTATGCAGAAAATATAGGGTGAAAATCAGGGACACCTGACACTCTATATTTTCCAAAAAAAAATTCTCTCTCTTTCATTTCATAAGCTTTGTCACCACCCACTCCATTTCATTCCACTACATTCCATTTCATTTCATTTCATTTCACTTCATTCCACTTCATTTCATTCCATTCCATCAATAAAAATCTTTTTCATGACCATTTCCATCATGTCATTTGTTATTTGTTCATTTCTATTCAACCAAGTAATAGCTGTGTCAGTTTCCGCAGCTGACATCTGTTTCCGCAGCTGACTCCAGTTTCCGCAGCCAGAAGCAGATTCCGCAGCTACTACTCTGTTTTCAAAGAGAATGTACAGTTAGATGTTATTTCCATAATTATGAAATAAAATGTAGGTGAGAGGATCAAAGGAGTATTCAGGACACCAATGGAGATCAATCAGTTGAAGACCAAAGGAAAAGGCAAAGATTCCAAAGGTATGAATAAAGTTTATTTCAAATAGTATTGAAAAACACATTTTTATATAGTTTTAAACCATGAGCTCTACCCATTACGCGCAATGATTATATTGACAGTTCCGTAACCTTTCACGATATCCATGTTATCCTCTTGCATTCATTCATAAACGGTTTCATCATTGAAATTTCGATTCTCACTCATGTTCCAATATCCCACCGGAGATAATGAGACGTATTTGAGTTGACAAAGGACTCTTACAAGCCGCATAACTTCATAACCGTTGATTGAAACGTGTTCATATTTATTACACAGCCACCAAAATTCAAAACGTTGCCGAATGTATTATACTTTGTTAACCTCTTTGTCGTGTCTCTGCCGTGTTTACAAAACCCCACTCTACTCATTCTCACTCCATGTTTCACTCCATTTCGTTCCTTTTGCTCATTCTCACTCCCGTATATCTACCCACAGTCTTACTCCATTCCGTTTATGGTACTCATTCCCATTTTATGATACATCCCCACAGCCATTGTGCTCGTTTCTGAGCATTCAACCATTCTACTTCCATTTGAAACCCTCACGAAGGCAAAATTGTGAAATACAGAGAAGTGAAATGGGTAAATTGCTAAGGGCAGAGCCGGAAGGAACAAAGTTTATAGAGGGATATCCGCAAGCAAAGGAGATATTGAAGAAAGCAAAATGGCTGCGTTTTATTCAGAAATTCAGAGGTTACCACAGAGAAGTTACGAAAGCATTTGCAAGGTCGTTTGATGGCTCAGAAGCAGAAATTGGAGACCTCAAGTTTTTGGTCAATGAAGCATCAATAGCAACAGCCACGGAACTTCTTCAGGAGGGATAACGTTGGTTCAAAAATAAAAGCATCAGTGATGAGGCATGGAGAACAATCCTACGAAATCAAGGTATGGACATCACTGTTTTTAAAAGAGGAATCCCTGTGCATGCAATAAAAGAAGAATGGGCCACTTTACTGCTAATTGTTCAGAAAATCATTACATGTGAAGGCCGTTTTGGGTCTATGTACATGTACCATACCAGGCTATTGATGAATTTTCTAGAAAACCAAACTCTCAATCTCCCTTATTTTCTATTCAATAGCTTGAAGAAAATGGTTGTGACTGTTCAAAAACACTTAAGAGATGTAGAGCCTCATCTATATCACCACGGCCTTATAAAAATTCTGATTGAAAAAGAGCTAAAAGAAAGAAAAGACACATGGGAACAATTCCTAGTTAGAAATTTCTTTGAGGAACCTCAGGAAATTCCTGAAGGTAGTTCAATTAGAAGGAGTAGAAGAAAAAGAATGGATGTTGAAACCCAAATTACTCCTACTCAGGAAATTCCCGCAGCTAGCACAGCAAGAAGAAGTAGAAGGAAAAGAACAATAGATGAAATCCAAAATACTCCTACTACTACTATGGAAAGAACTGATAGAGAAGAGAGATTGGTAAAAAGAAAGAAGAAGGAAATCAAGGCCAAGAAGCCAATAATACCAAAAGGGAAAGAAACTATTGAGGTTGTACATAAAACTCCTTCTTCTGAAGAAGAAGATCATCAAATACTCTCTGAAAGATTAGTTTATCTTCAAAAACAGTCATCTATATCCAAGAAGGCAGAGAAAGGGAAACAAAAAAAAAAAGATAATGTACCACAGCGTGTGAGGAGAAGCAGCAGGCTTAAGGGAAAATTGAGGAAAACACAAATTAAGGGTCCTCATTTCATTGATTTGGGTGAGGAGACATCTGAACAGTCCCTAACTGACCATAGTCCATCTCAGTCAGTTAGTGAACCTGGTTCCTTTCATTCCCAATCAGACAATGCGCATACTCCATCTTATTCTCAGCACAATATTGATGTAAGTCCTCCTCGGCCAGATTTTGAACATAATTCTCCTTTGCAGCATTTTGGGGACAGCCCAATGAAAATGACACCTGAAATAGACCCCAAGCAGTAGGAGGTATATGACTATATAGAATCCTTGGAAAAGGTAGCCACAGATCCAAGTACTTCTTCCATTCAGCCACATACATTGCAGGATGATTTAGTTCAATCATTAAAACAGGAAATTTTTGAGCTGGAGCTTTTAAATAGGCACATCAAAAATGAAAATGAAACATTGAAATAACAAGGCAAGCTGGACAAGATCATCCATGATAATACTATGTTACATTTGGGAATATGGCAGAAGAAGAATAAGAAATTGAAAAGGAAATGCCAGAAATTGAGCAGAGCACTTGTAAATATCAAATTTAGGTGCTTAATGAAGAAACCCAGAATGATGGCAGTACCAAGGAAAAAGAGAAGAGGATTGGATGTGCTGGCTGAAGTATCAAGGCACATGAACTGAACAAAAGAGTATCAAAATTTTGGTTGCATGAGGACATGCAACACCTTCACAGTGGGGGTATGTTGAGTCCCAAATTTGCATCTTTTCCATACATTTTTCCATACCTTTTTCACTCACCTAAACCTCCCAGATTGTCAATATCATGTGCAAAAGAGCATCTAACATGGTTTTTAATTATATTTTTGTGTTTGCTATTTGATCTAGATTTTGTTTATTCAGCTGCGGAATCTTGCCACTTTCCGCAGCTGCTGCAACTTTCCGCAGCTATTTTGTGAAACTCTATGCTACAGGTGTCTACAAGGGAAACGAGCCACATGGGCAGGTCAGGAATGACGTGGACATGGTTCGTGTCCTATTGGTTCAAGCAAACTTGTCCAAAGAAGCCGCGGTCAAAGGCGTCCACATGGAAGTCAACCATGGAGTTTCATGTCGGCCGGACTCTGTTTCGTGGCACATAAAGATCCATACGGCCGTTTCTAAGCCTGCGGAGGTTAAATCGACATCTGTACAGGGTTCTAGAGTCGAATTCAAGCATCCATCTTTCGTATATCTACTTTCCAACACGGCCATACTCCTATATCCGTGGACGTAGTGGTCTACGTGCTCTCCGCTAGCATGAACTTTAGGAAACAGTTATAGTTTGTTGTTATATATAGTGCGTTTGCATACGCACAAAAAGTTAGTTGATGTTCGTGAATGTAGTCTCTGTTATCTTTTAGTCTGCTCTGTAGTGATTACGTTGCACTTGTGCCGTAACATTACCATTCTGTAATGAACTGCTTTTTAATATGAGAAGACTCTGTTTTTCAACTTAATTCGTGTTTGAGGACCGTTACCAAGGCTGTGTAGAGGGCCCCTGCTCAGCTAAGGTTTTGTGTATTAGTGTATATTTCTCATTTCGTTTCTTTAGAAATCATTGTATCATAATCCATCCATATGTTCATACTTTGCAGTTGTTTCATTTCTGTTTATACATTTCCATAATTTCCATTTCATTTCTGTCTTTCATGTTTTATGATTGTTAATCACCGATCAGTTTTCTTGTGCAGGTTTTAGGTAGACAGCCCGGGCATTTTTATAGCATTTTGACTAATGACATGAAACTAACATTGTTCTGCTGCTAGTTTGCTTTTCATAGCTTTTGTTTAACTTCAGTCTTGCTTTGTACATTTCAGTTTTGCTTATCTGATTCAGTAGTTAAATTTAGATATACTAAGCTGCTCATAGCGTCTTCAGTTGCCTCCGAAAGCCACAGCTGGACTGATGGTGAGGGACTGCATTATGAAATGTGTAGTTTAGTATTAGTTCATTTTTCTGGTAAATTAGGATATATTAAGTCAAGCCATAGCATTCAACAGCCCAAAGCCAAGGCCACTGGACTGATGGTGAGGGATTGCATTATGAAATGTGTAGTTTAGTATTAGTTTTTTTTCTGCAAATTTAGATATATTAAATCATGCATGACATCTTCAGTTGCCTCCGAAAGCCACAGCTGGACTGATGGTGAGGGATTGAATCATGAGTGTATGGTTTAGTATTAGTTTACTTTCTGCAAATTAAATATCAGTTACTCAAGTTATTTATGATTACTTCCGAAAATCATAGCTGGACTAATGATGAAGGGTCAGAAGATAAATTGATGTAATCTGATTTAGATTTATTTTGTTGCAATTTTGAATTTCTTTAAGCATAGTTCTTTTGTATTTAGTTGGCAGCAAGAATAGTTTAGTTTTCATGCTCACTAGTTTACTGTTTTGATTTATTAGATTAGCAGCACCTTTTCATTTCAGCAGTACATTTTCATTTTCCTTTTTAAGTCTTGTCATTGTAAATTTCAATTTTCTTTTTAAAAGTTTCAAGTTGGTAAATCATTATAGGGGATATCACTTCCTTGAACAAACATAACCAAAATTGTTTTCATCTTAGAATTTCCATTTCACCTTAGAAAACCAAAAACGACAAAAAGTTAAGAAATAGGTTATCTTGCACATATAGTGCGCCGCACTTCATCAGCTTACGATTCCCGGATTGACAAATTAAATGCAGCAATTTAGGACATACTAAATTGACCAAACAAGAACCCAGGATCTCTGCTGGCGTTTCATCTTGAGGGGGGCGTGGGGGGCTTAGTAGGTTGTTTCTTTCACCCTCGTGGGTCCCACTACTTTCATCTCTGGCCCTTTCGCGTTTTCTACACGTGTTTGCACTGTTTGGGATGCTAGTTCACCGCTTTTTCATTTCTGGAGACTAGATGGATTGGGTCAGAGTAGTTTCAAGGGTTTCAAGGATTCGGTATAATTATTCGGTTCCCTTGTGTTTCTCCAATGCTAGTGAACCTGGTGGTCCTGGCGGATTCACTGCCTAGGAGTCACAAACGTTGCTCCGCTACCAACGAGCCTAGTCAGTACCCCGGCGGAGTCATCACATCGCCTCTCTGTGCAGGAAGCTTTTCTCAATCGTTTACCCTTTATTTCATGTGCTAATAGCACTTATTTGAATGTACTCAAGGAACTTATTTGAATGCAGCAAGTATTACCTAGGTGGATGAGGGATCCCGACTTATGTTACTTGCAAGAGAGGTTGCTCCTGGTCTACATACAAGGACCTCTGATTTTTCCCAAATATCCTTTTGCCGCCTAAGGTTGGACCTGTTCCCATTCCTTCTAGTGACCTATTTCACTAAAACTTCCTCTCCATCAACGGTCCTTCAAGTTAGCATACTAGGTGAGCTACTTGCGCTTGGGTTTTGGGACTCTGTCATTTTTTCCCCATGGGGGGCATATTACAAGCAAGCTTAGGCCATTTTGTGTTCTAGGGCTGACTCTTCACCAACAGAGATTATGGTACAGCCTACCAATCGAGTAACTACTACGACTATCCCTCAACTTGAGGTGTTAGGGGAGGAGATTTTCGAGAGCTTGCTCGAAGCAAGCTGCTTATTGAAACACACAAAACAAAAGAAAAAAAACAATAGCAGCAAAGGAAAGGAAAAGAAACTATGTTACAGAGCATGGTGATGGCCCTTGGGGCTGTCAAGTGAAATAGTGCTTGAGGTCATGCCCATTTACTGGGAGGACCTCGATCCTGCCTTCTAAGGTATGGAGTCTATATGTGTGGGAACCAACCTTTTCTTTGATCTGAAAGTGATCTGTCCATAGGGCTTGGAATTTGGTGTGTTTCCCCTTATCCTCATGAGCTTTGTCCCATTTGAGGACGAGGTAGCCCACCTTGAAAACCTTGTTTCTGATGGACTTCTTGTCGAACCATCGTTTTATTTGGCTCTGGTGGATGGAAAATTTTTCCCGAGCCTTTAACCTTTCCTCCTCCAGTTTAAAAAACGTATCTATATGGGCTTGTAAGGAAGGGCATGGGGTACCACGCGTTTCTTGCGACAACTGAAGGGCTGGGAGAGACAGGTTGGGAGGAAGGATTTCTTCTTTGCCATTAACTAGAAAAAATGGGGATGTGCCCAAGGATGGTTTTGGTGTGACCCGATCAGCCCATAGGGTCTTGTGGAGGGCTTTGTGCCAGTTTCAATGTTGGGACAGCAAAGTATTTTTGATGATGCAAATGAGGTTTTTATTTGTTGACTCGGCTAACCCATTTCCTTGGGGATAATAACTGGCAGAATGTTTGAGCATTATACCATTTTCTAGAGCAAATTAGTATAACTTGAATGACGAAAAATAAGTAGCATTATAAAAAACAAGGGAGGTTGGAATGCCAAACCTCGTCATGATGTGCTAAGTAATGAAAGCTATTACCTCTTGATCGTTGATTTGATGCAACGGTATCATTTCAACCCACCTTGTGAAGTAGTCTGTAGATGTAAGGATATATCGATGCTACTTAGAGGAATGTGGCAAAATTTCCCCAATCACGTTGATTCCCCACTGCTGAAATGGCTCTTCCACCGCGTTGGACTATAACAGGGCGGATGATCGTCTCTCCCTGTTGGCAAACTTTTGACACGGCAGACATCTCCAAACATAAGTGTGTACATCTTTGAACAGAGTGGGCCATTAAAAACCCACACGCATAATTTTTTGAGCTCTGGCATCCCTTGCATAGTGCCCACTGGCTGGGCCATCATGTAGTTACTTCAGGACCTGTTGAGCCTCATTATCTTCTAAGCAGCGTAGTAGGACTTTGTTGTTGTGCTTGCGAAACAACTCACCCTGCACTAGCTGGTAGGATGCAACATTTAGTCTTATTACACGTATCCGCTAGGTGGTTAAGGTGTGGTCCATGATACTACAACCAAGATATTTTTGAAGATCAACGTACCCTGGAGGGGTGCTTTGCTGAGGTGTATTGTCAGCTTGGTACATATCGATTTCGTGATCCTAACATTCCTCTTCATTGCCCCGCAGGTATGCGGCTTCAGCTACCATCTAGCATAGCCCTTGTCCCTTGACAGTATGTGTAGGATTGAATTCCAGGTCATAATCTTGAAGGCATGTCATCTAGTTGCCTTGTCTCTCACCCAGCTCTTGTTGCAAGAATAGTGAGCGAACCACTGGGTGAGGTACAAAAACTGTGACGCGATTCTTCAAAACATATGGCCTAAAATGTTTGACTGCGTTATATACCATGTAAACCTGCTTGTCAAATCTAGATAATTTAGCTCGACACCTTGCAACCCTGCGCTCATGAATGATATGGGTTGCTCATCACTGTTGTCATCTTTCTAAGTGAGGATGGCCACGAGAGATGAGTTTGAGGCGAAGGTATAAAAAATAAAGCCTCTTCTGAAATCCGGGCTATGAAGGGCTCATGCTTCTACGATAGCCTATTTGATATTATTAAGCACTTCTTTCTCGAGGGAGTTCCATTTCAAATTTTCATTCTTCTTGATCATACCTTGCATAGGTTTCATGATTTGGGCGAAGTCCGATATGAATTTTTGTAGGAAGTTGATATTTTCGAGAAACGACTGCATGGCATTTTTGCTACCCGAGGGAGTAGTCTGGGCGATGGATTTTGCATGTTCTGGGCCCACCACTATGCCATCTTGGGTTATCATGTGGCCCAACAGTTTTCCTTCGGAGACTACGGAGATGCTCTTTTTGCGGTTAAGTGAGATCCCGTATTTTCGACAACTTTCAAAAATTTGTTTGAGGTGGTGTAAGTGGTCACACCTGCGTTTGGAAAATATGGTGACTTCGTCAAGGTATACCACCACACTTTGCCCCATTAGACCCTGAAAGGTGATGTCCATGGCCCTCTGGAAGGTTTCCCTAGCATTGATCAAGCCAAAGGGCATGCGTCTGAATGCAAATGTTCCCCATTTAGTCCTGAATGTGGTTTTCAGGTGATTGGGTTCAGCCACTAGTACTTGGTTGTAACTTTAGAAACCATCCAGTAATGTGAACATTTATTACCTGGATATGGCTTGAAGGATTTGATCCATGGGGGGCACCAAGTAGTTTTCCTTGTTCGAAGACCGGTTCAAATTTCGGAAGTCCACGCATAAAAAAAAAATTCCAGACTTTTTACGAACTAGGACCAAGTTCGACACCCAAGTTGAATGTTGGATTTTGAAGATGATACATGCATCTAGGAGTTTCTTTAGTTCCTTTTGGATCATCCTGAGATTTATTTACTAGTGCAGTAGGGTGGAAATCTGCACCTTTGTGTTGGGAGGTCCCCGAAAACGGTTCTGTAGATCAAATAGATTTTCAAGCGACACGACCCCTTTTGGTATGGGATTCCCCTTGTGCTCTTCTCGTTACTTTTGCAAGGCCAGGTCATGATCCCCTTATTCAATCATGGCATCCTTGAATAGATCCGCATTGAGCATTAAATCCAGTACCTGCTGATCATCATTAAAAAAGTGCAGATTAGTTACATTGTCAGGCACGAAAGGCTTATAAACAATTTCAATAGAGAACCCATCCCTTAGTGGGGTAAATCTAGTGGAAGCATTGGCGAGTGTATCGGCTGCTACATTATGCATTCTTAAGATGGAATTAATAATAAAAGCATCAAAGGCAGAAATCAAATGCCATACCTCTTGCTGATAACATTTCAAATGTAGAGATAGGCAGTGGATAGAGTTGCATACCTGCCGGCTAACGATTTTGGAATCACCAATTACCTTCAAACAACTGACTTTGAGATCATTTTCTTTCTTGAGGCCAAGGATCAGTGCATCATACTCAACTATATTATTGGTACATTGGAACCCCAGCTGGCAAGATATCAGGAATTTATTCTTCCGGGGGTCTACCAAGATGCAGCCCGTGCCAGCCCCGTCATGGGTCTTGGAATCGTCGTAGTACAGGGTTCAAACCTCGTCTTCTAATTTTTTAATATCACGGGAGTGAATAGGAGGTGTACTCAAGGTGACGGCATTTAGAAGCCATTCTAGTGTGGCAGGGTGGATAGTAGTAGCCAGTAGCAGCTCTGATCGGACGTCTTGGGCAACTTTAGATTGAGGGGTTTGATAGCAACCGAACGCGACCTTTAGGAAGCACATAGCTAGCTCTTCTTGTCCGAAGCTGACTGGTTCGTTGGTTGCCTCCAGGTCAGTCACTTCGTGTTTCATGCAAGGTTCAATTTCTATTTGGATTTGATTTTTCCTACCCTTGTATGGGAGCCACAGGTGGGATCAGTCGGTGGCAAAGTATCCCTGTAGCTTGCTTGACCAATCTCGTCTCAAGAGCAAGCCGTAGGCTTCTGGGATATTCACAATCACTTTATTGATGCACTAATGCACCCTAGATTCTGAAGAGAGGTGGATGAGGATGTTATTCAATTCACCCATGACGGGGACTTGGGATCTATCAAGCTGAATGATCCTGACGTTGGTTTTCTCAGGCCAGATTTTTAATTTCTTACATACGGACAAGGGCATAACATTGGTGGATGAACTGGAATTGATGAGGGAGTTATGAACATTGAAGTTGAATATCTTGAAAGGCAGGAGGAAAGGGGGTGTGGATCCTCTAGAGTTCGCATTGACAACATCCACGATGGACTGGGGACTTGCCATAGCTTGGGAGGATGTGGAGCTCATGAGTTTGGACGCTAGTGGGTTGGAAAAATCTTTGAGAATAAGATATCGTTGGTTAGCGATCCAGGCGAGCTCATACAGGAAAATGTTGGCTCGTGTTTTATTCATATATTCGATGATTTTATATCCATATTCTGGGTGTGGGAGAGGTTCAACAAAGGTATTTGGTGAACCTGATGATAATATAGCCTTTGGGTTGACTCGGGCAGAGGTGGGGCTAGATTTTTCGGGGTTTGTGGTTTGGTTTTCCTTGTTTGGTGGCAGAATATTTCTTAGGAAAGCTTTTATCTTTTCTTTGAAGGAGTGGTCGGGGACAAGGCCTTTGCTCCTTAGACCATAACTTTGGGGGGGTTTGGATTTAGGATCATTGGCCAGGTTTATTTCTGTCGTAGGGGAGGGTCCTTCTCTGCGGACCACCTCAAAGGTGAGGACAGTGGATCCCATATCCTCATCTGGGGGAGAGGCTTCTTCACTATCTGAACTAGCCTCCTCTTCTAAATATCCTGTGGTTTGATCTTCTAAGAGTTGATTTACCACGACATTCATGCTATTGATCCACTGAGGGCAGGTTTTCAACAAGTGGGAAGCTTGATGGAAAGAGTAGAAATTATCTTTGTTGATTTCTTCTGCGTTGAGGCTAGTATTTGGGTTCGGTGGAGGAGTACAGGCCATGAGGTTGTTCTTCCTAAAGAAAGGTTTCTGTGTTTTGGTGCATGAGGTGGAGTCATTATTTTTCCTCTTCAAATCAGAGACTTTGTTTGTTAACAACTTCTGATATTTCGCAATGCTCTCGAAATCGAAGGGGTCTTTATCCTTGTCTCCAGACTTATGAGTTGAGGGTTGCACTTTTTTCACGACTGATTTTGGGTCATCTTGGCCATCATGTCAATGGATCCTATGGACAGCATGTCCTTTTCGACAGCAAGGGCGGTGGTGCAATTTGCTACTAGGGTAGCTCTAGCTTCGCATTTTATGAACATGGTGATATCCCAAGGGAGGGACCTTGTGTAATAATCAATGGTGATGGAATCATCCAGGGCCATGTTAGGAGGGAATCTGTTCAATATGGTGGTGAAGCATTGGTTTAAGTCTTTGACTTTCTCCTTCTTCTGGAATTTCAAATTACTCAAGTCTGTAGGGAGCATAGAAGATTCTTGTCTTCTGAAAACTTTTGGAGGAAGGTATAGGTAGGAAATGGTACCACGTGGCAGCCTTATTTTCTAAGGTGTGGGGAAAGAGCCAGCATGCTACATCATTGGACTGCACTCTCATCATTTGTAAGGCCAAGTAGAAATTACTGATGTGATATTCGACCAACATACCCTTTTTAGGGTCAAACTTAGGGAGGTGCTTCTCTGGGTGACAGGGCATGTCGTGAAGGGGACCATGGAGGCCTAGAGGAGGTTGTGTCATCCAAGCCAAGGTATGCACTCGTCTGGCCCAATGGTGGGGCGGGATGTAGATATGCCCCATTTCATTCTCGAATTCACTTTCAATTCCAGATCGAGAGGCTTCACCCTCATGTTGAGAGTGCATGTCTTGATTTCCTCTGAGGTTTCCCATATTCCTAAGATTTCTCCATTTATAAAGGAAGGGAAATATGTTTTTGTTTTGGTTGTGGTGGTGGTGAGTGTGGCCTATATTTTGACCATGTCCATGACCCCTATCTTCCCAGGCCCTTTCAGTTCCTCTTCCGGGCAGGTTATTTTATTGAGTGTTATTATTCAAAGGTTGGTCAGGTAGTGGGCCGGCGTCAGGTTGGGGTTTAGTAATTTCAAGGCCGTCCTCTTCGATGTCTCAGGGGATGTCAGGGGGTTCGGATAAATTCCTCTCAACTACATCTGCATAATATTGGAGCATAAGACCTATCATCTAAGGCATGGAATTGACAAGGACACCCTGGCGAGTTTGATGCATTCTGGGAGTTCACAGATTGGCCATGAAACTAGTGGATGGGAGGTTTTACAGACCTCTAATGAGATCATGGGAGAGCAGGCGTAAGGCCCTCAAATAGTATCAAGTTACCTCATAATAGGGTGGGTACTCCTGTGGGGAATTTCAAGGGGCAGAGGACCAATATTTTCATATATGATCTCCCCCTGTGGGGTTTGCAACAGGATATTACTTGCGTGGTGGGAGCCTACCATTCAAGCCCTCCTTCTAGTGCCAAATCTATTGACGGCATCTCTCCAATAAAAATTCCCAACTAGAATCTGGATTGTATGTGATAGGGATCTCGTCCGGGATGTGGGTCTGGCTACTATTGAATATGCCTTTTCTCGGATGGAAGATGCACCCTGCAGACTTGATGATACACGGTTACTCGAATGATACGAAAAAAATGGTCGATGATTTATCCTATAAATGAAACATTATAAATAGCAAAGAGAGTTTAGAAGCATGCAGCCAAAGGAAATGTTGTTAACAACACATCATTAGGGTCATGCTCATAAAAGTTGCTTGACCACAAAAGAAAAAATTCTCTATGGTTGATACACCCTTCAATTAAAGTCCCAACTAGATGCTAAACCGTTTGTGATAGAGATCCCATCTAGGGTGTGGGTCCAGCTACTGCTGAATATGCCTTTTCTCGGATGGAAGATGCGCCCTGCAGACTTGGTGATACACGGTTAATCAAATGATACGAAACAAATGGTCAATGAGTTCTCCTGTAAATGAAACATTATAAATAGCAAAGCGAGTTTTGAAGCATGCAACCAAAGGAAATGTTGTTAGCAACACATCATTAAGGTCATGCTCATAAAAATTGCTTGACCACAAAAGAAACAGTTCTCTATGGTCGAAACACCCTTCATTTCCTTAAGCATTTTCCGAAAGATGGAGCGTTATTAATAACAAAGTCATTAAACATCTCTTAATGAAATATTCACATACCATTAACACATCTAGAAATATTAAATGTACAAATGACATATGAACAGAAAATGCAGACTGTTTAGTTATAAAATATAGCACATACATAAGACATAATTTTCATAGTGCTATCACACATAAGTCCTCATCCGATCTAGTAGTGGAATCAAAACATTCATTTGTATTCATTCTTGGAAATATGAATTCAATGTGATACAATTATCTCTTCTCCTTTTGGAATCCCAAAAAAATCTCTTTTATAATGTCCCTAGAGGGAGTACTTATAGAACAAAATTGACCCTTGGGTGGCCCTAACCCATCAGCTTCTCGACCGTTGGCATGGTTTGCAACCTAGGTGGTGTTTGTGACTTGTGACTTGGTCCTGACTGTGACCTGTGACCTGGTCCCTGTTGCGACCTGCGACTTGATCCCTATTGCGACCTATAACCTGTACCATTTCCTCTGTCAAGGGAGCAGTTGTGTGATGGAGAGGCCCGGTACATCTATCTGATATTGTTCCTTTAGGTATTTCTGCCAGGCCTTATAGTTTGTAGCCACTGGAGTGACCTAGGGGGTATCTTCTCCTAACCTGTGAAAACACTCAAGAGTGTCTGGGACCAAAGTGCACCTCTTTACTGAGATTTGATTGGATAGGGAGGCTATTTTGGTGTAGATCTGGACTGGTGTAATGATGAACTGAATAATGTTTTCCTGTGAGGCCGGGAGGTCCTGGGAAGTAGCTTCTTTCCTAATGGGTTACAACAATGCTTGAATGTCTTGTGTCACCTCTTCCCTTGTATTCTGGATATCCAATGCTCCCAAGGAAGGGATATGATGTACCTCCACCATCGAAACGATGCTACTGATTAGGTGTTCATAAGTAGACATCACCTTCTCCACATCCTTTACCAGCTTATACTTGGACTGTATATTAATTTTTATCTGGACTTTGTCATTCTACGTACAGATCCAATCCTTCCTCGGCAGGGTGTTAAGAGCCTGCAGATATTTTTCTGACCATTCCAACATACTATCCAGGGTGGCGAAGGCCTCCTTTAGTTGTGTAGTTTTCCTTTTAGTCTCTGCTTGTGCTCTTAGTGTTAGTCTGAATCCTTTGTCGAAGTGTACGAAAAAATACCACTTTAGCTACGCATAACTAATAGCCCTAACATCAAATATGGCTGCCAATATCTTCAGATCTGCAGTTAGTTGATCAAGAAAAGAGCTGCAAAAAACTAGATCTATGCATAGAAAGACATTAAGCAGTAAAAAGAAGGGTTTGCTCCATATATCCAATAGACAAGACAAGAACAATTTTTGAAAGAATTTTTTGTATTAAGGGCACTTGGGAGGAAAACAAGAAGATGTTTCCAATTCTCCTTAATGGGATGGGTTCTTGGAAGTCCTCAGCACTTCAGATCTAGCATTTCTCTCTCCTGTTGGTGTAGAAAACCCAGACAAAGATAGAACTCAAAGGGAGCTCACACAGCAAATAATGGAAAATATGACAATGATAATGGCTCAAAGTCAGACCAAGAGTTTAGATCCAGAGTGATCCAATAGGCAAAAAAAGGTGAAGAATGGTAGGAAAAACCCTCCTATTTATAACAAAATATTGGGTCATTCTAGATCTTGGTGCATGATTAAAATAACGTTAACCAAATCTAGATCCACCTTTTATGGACTATTTTATTATATTTGTTGGAGGGAAAAGGTATTTGACTTGGGTCAAATCCCTTTATTTGTAAATAATAAATAAATAAATGATTTATTTATCATTTTATGGAAGTGGTTGAATGATAATCAAATAAATAATGATTTATTTAATTATTTGTGGGTGATTTAGTCATATTTAACAAGGAATATTATTTAAATAAGATTTAAATAATTATTCCTAGAAAATAATGAGATAAATAGAGATTTATCTAATTAATTTCTTTGTTTTGGGTTAAACATGATGAGGAATAATAATTAAATTATTGTTTAATTAATTATTCCATGAGGAAAATCAAACAAATATATATTTGTTTAATATTTCCTTTTGGGGTTTCCTGTTTAGACCATAAACAACCTAATAAATGTGGTTTATTAAGTTATTTTACATAGTGAAAGCAATTTTTCTTAGGGTAAAATTGGTCTTACATGGTGTACTTGGGTCCATCTAATGATAGTAGGTTAGATGACCAAAAAATGGTGTAACAGATTGCCCCCCAGCGTGCGAGTGTTAGGAGCAAATCATATGACCGAAGTACGTTGTAAGAACTCAATCACCGGACATCAAAAGGGAAGTCAGAGAGAGAAATGTAAGGTAGACTAATGTGCTGAAGAACTAGACCCTGAGGAGACGAGACTTGCAGGTGCAACAAGTCTCTTTTTATGAGAGGGTACTTGTGCTAAAGGCGGTGGGGGAGGCATACCTATGCCCGCCGAGACAAAGTACAAAAGAATAGTGTGTCCAGTAAACAAGGGACCGAACCATAAAGTACAGCCGGCATAAACATGAGCCAGATAAAAATACAATGAGGGATCCCACATACATGCTGTGCCTGGGATAACAGCCAGGACTTATACAATAATATCGAAGTACATGAGATACAAATACAACCCAAATGCCCCCTATAAGTGGGGAAGGGCTCACAAAATCTGACTGATACATGAAAATCAAAGAGGCGCTGCAAGCGGCTAAGGCCGACATCATTAAATATATGGAGCTGCATCGAGGGCTGCAATGAAGAGGTCATCCAGGCATGTGGGGGGCTACCTGCAGGGCCACCTCGTCATGAGGGCTGAGACATCTCACACACACCCAGGAATCACCAAGAGCTGCTGTTGCATCACTGAACCATCAAGTATACGGATCTCGATCATGCTGAAAGGAGCTGGAGTGGAGAAACAATCAAGTCAAAGGGAAATGAGAGATCCCTTTGCCTGATCCGAGGCACCGAACAAGAGTGGAAGCTGGAACCAAGGTACACCGCCCTCTAGACCTATATTCTGGAATGAAGGAACTGATGTCGACAGAAGGAGGTCCGCCATAGGTGAGGCAATGAGAGATCCTCAACTAAGGCACGAGAGAAAATAGTAGAGCGACGGACAGACTAATACCAATGATGATGGTGGAATGGAGGGGACTGAGTAGCGAATGGATGACTTCCCTTGCTAGAGCATAAAGGGCATGAATGACATGGTAGCGACTGACACAATATCATCAGGGATAAGGGACAGTGGGACTGAAGGCCATAATGTGCGACATAAGAGAGAAACCAAGCAATGAGGGATGGAGGACTATAGCGGGGTACAAAGGGACTCGGGATAGACTCCATGAATGCGATGATGACTCCACTTGGATGCTCTAAACAAGGGCGACTCGATGGTGCTGCCACATAGTAAAGGTCCAATGGGGGACCATGAAAACATGAGTACAAGATGGTAACTCATGACAAAAATCAACACGAACAAAGACAAGTAAGGAGGCAAAGTGGTGCCCCAAGTACAAGTGTTGTAAGTGAAGAAATGCGATTTTAAGGAGAGGTGAAGTGACCCATCTTGGACAAAATGTGTCCTGTTGAAGTATCAAATCACACAAAACTAATAGATACCCATTTGAGGGCTCGGTGAGAGCTTTCCAACGGTGCAAACGGTTTGTCAAACGGAGCTACGGTATGGTTGCAGCATGCGAAAGAAGAAGCAAGGGTTCTCTTTTAATAAGGCAGTTTTCCTTCCAAATCCACTCATTTGCTAGTGTTGCTGTGGTGAATGTAGAGAGGAGAGAAGGCCCTAAATCTTGCGGCGAGCGTAGCGGACAAACCGACCGTTGGAATCGAGATCCGTCAGTTGCAGGTAAGAGGCCTAACCTTACTCGTTCATTTTGATGGATTGAAAGTTCAGATTAGGGCCTAGAATCTCATGAACAAATCCCCATGCATATTTTCGGCTGGGTCGCACTTTTTGGGCCAAAATCTGCGACCTGGGACGCAGGTTTTGGGCAAAAAGGTGCGACCTATCTCAGGATTTGGCAGAAAAGTGCGACCTGGAAGATGAGGGGGTTTTAGTGCTGTTTGATGGCTGAGAGTTGGGTTTTTTGTGTTTGGTTACAGTATTCCCTATCTGTAGGCTGACAAAGATGATGTTTTTGTGCAGATATGGCAGATATACAAGTGAATTGGAGAGAGAGAGACCTGGGTACATTACGGGCAGAGATCCAGGCAGATCACGGTGTCCATCGTGTGTTGGCCAGGTTTGGGGTTCTGAATTTTTTGGAGAACCCATTGATGAGAGATGGAGAGCCCTTGTTGGCTCGGATTATCAGTTATTGGGATCCAGAGCATGAGGTTTTTTTAGTGCAGGGGCACAGGATCGAACTGACAATCCAGGATGTGTATTTCCTGACAAGTCTCCCGCCACTGGGGATGGTGGGAAATACGCAGCCAGTGTTACCGCGGGGGCGGAACATCATGGAGTATGTGGAGAGGCATTGCCGACCAGGTCTCCAAGTCAAAGGGACGCGGATACCGATCGGGGACGAGACCGGACTCGGAGTGGGCTACGGGGCCAAGGGTCGCTACCCCGGCGGTGCCTGTGCTGCCCATCACATCACTGGGGGACAGATGATGATCGTAGAGAGTGTGTTGAGTGGGACCTACTATGGGTGGGCCTAAATGATGTTGGTGTCGTTAAAACGACAGTTGTCGCTTTGCAAGCGACAAGTGAACCACGATTGCTTGTATGGGAATTTATTGTGTTCCTTCTTTTTTGAGAAGATCCCGACCCTACGACCTCGTATATAGCTCCCAGATGGGGGCTCGAGAGAGCCTAGGATGCACCGATGGGGGCGCCTACTGTGCAGAGGAGGAGGGGGCGGTCGGATGGGTGTTTCGTCCTAAGTTTTTTGCCCATTGGGATCAGATGCCGCTATACATAGACGACTATCCCTATAGTGGGATGAGTTATTGTGGAGATTCGGACCTGCCACTTCTGCTTGGTCGAGTATGGGGGCCCGATGGTAAGTGAAAAATTACTATTCTTGTATGGGCATGTTAAAGTTATTGAATAGTATATAGGGTACTAATTCATGTATTTTTGGTATGCAGATATAGCTCCGGTAAAACCGGCCGGATATATGGGACGATCGGCAGCATCTGGAGCTGCAGGGCCGACTGGGTCGAGAGCAGCGTGCAATGAGGACGTGGCCGCCCTTCTGGAGGACACCTCCGGGAGGACATCCACTGTAGATGCGAGAGGTTGCTGACCGGAGTTTCAGAGCGTGGGTGGCAAGACTTAGACAACTAGTACGTGGAGCCATGTATTGGTCTACCCTCGGAATGGCGAGGTGTCATGCGGCGCATGGTGATGGCCGGTCAAGGCATACGTGATCTACGAGCTTCAGGAGCAGAGCCATTGGCTCGGGATCCACCAGATAGTGAGTAGGTGTGGGGCATGTGGTGCCCCCTAGTGTGTATGTAGGGGCAGGTGTTGCCCCCAGTTTTGAGTTTTTGTAACATGCGATGGGCATGTCATATGTATCAGAGTAGATGGACTCTAAACACATGTTTTGTGACACATATTATGGATATGCATCTTTGTTAATGATTATGAATGTTATTGTCTGTATGAAATGCGTGTGATAAATGCCAATCTAGAACATGGTTTGCAATACTATCTACATAGTGATTCTGTTCTCGAGGTACATGGTTGAAAGTTATCATTTCAAATTCATGTATCAAGAGTTTCACTCGTAAATATCATCTAAACATCACAGGGTTACGCACACGATAAAAACCATTTAGTTGCATGACAAGAAGTAGGGAATCCAAATGAACATGTAGATGGAAGATGCGATGAAAGAGGGCATCGGCTAAGAGACCACGCACTGCATCATATTCGGCCTGATTTTTGGTGGCAGTACCAATGCAGACCCTGTTTGAGAGCACAAGGGCATGCAAGGGGGTGAAAATGGCCCAACCTGCCGAGGCTAGATTCCGGGAGTAACGACTTGCACCATCGGCGTAACCGATATAGGGTGGGGATGGGAGGTCCTGTGGAATAGTGTTACAAGACAACAAATGGGGGGAGGAGGGACAATGAGGGCAGCGTGAGCGTACAGAAGACATCGAGCGGCAACTGCGGGAGGGAGTGTGACGAGCAGGATGGCTATGACTCATATACAAACTAGAGGGTGGTATATGAGGGCTATAGGAGGTATGGCGGGGACTTGGGCTGCGGAGGTCAACAGAGATACGGGTGGAGTTATCTCGTGTAGGGGCGGAAAAGAGGGGGTCAAAGGTGGAAAATACACCACATGACACGGCCAAGTTACCTAAATCATCCTTAGGGGAAGAAAGGCTCGCATACGGATCGTCACGGGGAATGATAGAAGAACAGGGAAAGAAATGGTTAAAAAATGTTGAGCCCAGGGTGGTCGCTGAAGGGGGATCGAGCGAAACAACAGGGGAGGATTCAAGGGGAATGTTATCCAAGGGTATCTCAGAGGATGATAGGTAGAGGATGGTGGTAGTAGACTCCGTCATCTGGACATCAGGGGGGGGATGTTAATGGGAGCGGGGGGATCCTCAAGCTGTCCTGAAGCATATTGCGTGAGGATGGGAGAGGCGGACTGATTTTTTTCAACCTCATACTCGCAGACTACTTCTAAAGAGGCGTGGTAATGCGTCAGGTGAGGACAATGGTGGAAATAATGGCCATGGACACCACACAAAGCACAGGGTTTTCTGGTGCGAATAGTTTTGGGGTTCTTGGTTACGGACGAGGACGTGAGAGAGGGGTCAGGGACTGTAGAATCAGGGAACGTGAATTTAACCATGGGCTGAATGCTGGGAAATTCGGGACAAGTATGGGTGGCGTTACCGACGACATCACACAAGGCACAAGGCTTTGCGAGCGGAGGAGGAGCTGGGTCAGTCGGGGTGACCTTGTCTTTGGATGCCCCCTTGCGAGCTTTGCCTTTCTTTCCTGGAGCTGTCACCATAGGGCTAGGGTCCTGGGGAGGTGCAGGGGGTATGGTAGCAACTGAGGAAGCGAGGGGGACCGGTTGAACCGGTGTCAAAGCAAGATAGGCTCAATGACCAGAGGGGTAGCTACGGAGGGCCGGGGAGCACGATGGGTATACCTGTGGTCAAATAGGGAGAGAGAGGGCCATGACAGGGATCGAATGTATCACGGAAGGGGAGCCGCAGGGCAGACCACCTCGCAGGGTTATGGCCAGGAGGGATCGCTCCAAGATGGTTAAGGCCTCGGGGAACCCATCCAGGGGACAGGTCAGTGATACCAGTCAGAGAGACATGAAGGGAGGGAGGTCTCGGGCTACGGAGATGAAGGGCTAGGAGCAGGTTGCAGTGGGTGAGGTTGAGTCTGAGGTTGTTGACTAGCCGAAGCGGGTCACTTAAGGGCAGCCCGAGACGATTGCATCATGCAAACATTCGATAAGATGGGATTAGAGATATGAGGAGGGGGGGGGGGCAAGAAAAGTTCCAAGCAGGGAGGAGTCTTTGTAGACGTTGGGGGAGACAGTGGTCAAGGAATCGACGGTTTTCTTATTGGCTACAGAAGAGATGGTCGTCTCCGGGGAGGTCTGAGATGGTGGCTCATGGTAAGTCAACTGGTCGATGGTGACTATCTTTCCATTGTGAGGAAAAGACATATTGCGAAAAAACGCGGATGGGACAGAAGACATGACATAGGTGTAGCTTCGCCCCAATATAATGTTGTAGTCTAGAGGGGTGTCAATGACTTCGACGTCAACGTAAATGGTCTTACCGGCAAGGGTGATAGGACAATTACGGAAATGGCCAATGGGCTGGGAGGCGTGGCCATCCCACGCTTGAAGGGTGATCGTGGAAGGGGCCAAGTCAGGAGATCCGAGTTACTTCCAAACCGAAGCGGACATCACACAGGTTGATGCCCCCTCATCAATTATGCACCGAGAAATGTTGGCATTACGGATTTTTACTGGGATTTGGAAGGCGACGGAAGCAGGAAGAGGAGGATGGTCTGATTGATGAGCGTCGAAAACAATCATTTGGTCATCGGTAGGATCTACAGCGCCCACGGTAGATAACAGAGCCTTCTTTTGGGAAGGGCACGACTGGAGGAGTTCCAATGTGGAAATGGCAGCAGGAGATTGCGCCAAATCATCTACTATGCTATATGCATGAGCAGCTCGACCAGGAGCAGCATTGCGACATAATGGACCCTTAGGAATCTTGGTATGAACCTGAAATTTGGGTTGAGGGATTTGTAAGGGACCATTGGGTGTCGAAAGAGGCTCTGTAGAACCTGAAAAAGGGGACTCGGGGGCAGACTGAGCGGAAGGCTTGGGGTACTGTCGAGACCGAGTTTGAAGGTGAAGGTCAACGGTTGGGGAAGGATCAGAGTTCATCATAAGGATCTGGTAATCGGAGGAACCAGAAGGAGAAGGTTGAGTGGCGACCTGGCTATCAGGCGGTTGGGTAGCCACGAATCCTTGCTGAGGGAAAGGATCAGTAAACACAGTTGGTTGAGTAGTGGCCACATTAGGGGGAGCATGAGGGGAGGCATGTTGTCCTCGCAATGTGGCTTGAGACTCCCACATCTGCCGCATCTGTGGTAAGAGGGGACAATCGTGGGTGTAATGACCGTAAACACTGCAACATGAATAAGGCTTATTGGTGTGGAGAGGCCTGTCCGGCTTGGGCTGAGTGCCTTGTTGCTGGTTAGCGGTGTTAGGGTCAGTACTTTGAGGATTGGGTCCACGCATACCAGGGGCATATTGATTTGGATTTCCTCTCCACCTTCTTTGAGAAGGGGGATTAGTCGCGCCCTGTTGTGCAAATACTTGCCCTGGAGGGGGCTATAGGTGTTGTTGCGGGGTTGGAGGAGGCAAGGGAGGTGGAAGTGCATATGCTGGAGGAGCTGGCGCACCAGGCTGCGGATAAGGGTAATGGTTAGGTTGGGCAACATTGAAGTAAGTAGGAGGTTGGGAAAAAGAATGAGGCATGCTGTATCCTGGATACATCCTACCTGGAGGGGGAAAAGTGCTAGAGGTGCTGGCCCCTCCCTGAGGGAGACCATAGCCCATAGGAGGTGGAGCATACGGATGAGAAAGGGCTCCAATGATACCATCGGCGGAATGAGATGCCCCTAGGGAATTAGCACCACTGGGTCTGGGGAGGTCAGGGAGGACGGTATAAACATAACCAGACTGAGCGTAGATCAGGTCATATTTCAAGGCTATTTGGAGGGCGGCTTCCTCGGTTTGACGGAAGTGGGAGGCGACATCTTTGCCAATGGGAGCTAAGAGAGTGCGAAGGAACCAGTCCATATAAACCTGATCTTTGAAGGGGGGAGCTCGACATAAGCTTCGTCTTCTTCGCCATTCCTGAACATGAGTGGAAAGGCGGGTTGAAGAGGTTTGCTTGAAAGAAGTCAAAAGCTTCGTACCAGTATCGTATCGGAGAGGGAGCTGGAAATAAGATAAAAAGGCTTGGGCAATGGTCGCAAAGGTGGTATGGGAAGAGGTGGCTTGGTCAACATACCATTTAGAAGCTTCGCCGGTAAGCGTGCGTTGGAACAACCGAAGACGGATGGAATCAGCGGTAATGGAATTGGAGGAACACGACATGTGGAAAGATCGGACATGGTTGGTTGGATCTTCTCCAGCAAGGCCTTCGAACTTAGGGATGTCGGAGGGGAGCTTGGTTGGCATAGCAGGCCAACCAACATCGTGGCGGATAGGATCATTGATCAACTGATTGAAATCGGGGAGGCTGAGGCCTGCGATGTACGGGAGCAAAGGTGCAGCCGAGTTAGTTCCTGTGGTGGTTCCGCTAGTAGTAGTCCCGACATTAGGGCCGGGATTACCGCTAGCGTTAGGCCCTGGACCAAACATAGTGAAGGTGATAGGGGGAGAACCAGAAGGAAAAGGAGAACCCAATGAATCAGAAGAGGAGTCAGAGTGCGGACTCGGAAGAGGACTGGCTCGACGACGGCGGGACGGAGCAGGTCAATCGACCGGAAACTAAGGGTGAAGGCCAAGAAGTCTCCGGGAGGCGCGCCTTGGGGGCGCAATGGTGACAACACAAACACGGCACGAGGGGAAGAAGAACGACTGACAAAGGCAGGGAGGTGAAGAATCAAGTGATTACAATTTCGAAACAAGGGCAAAAAGGTGCAGTGTCAATTGATTTTAAAGTCTTTTCCTGGCGGTGTAAACTAGGCTCTTCTTCGCTTAGGGTGAGTGTGTGGCGTGCGTTAATTTTAATTTTTAAACCCTTTTCCTTTTGATAGCAAGAAAAAAAGTGTGCTGCGTAACTGAAAATAATGCTGCAAAAACAGTATATAATGCTTAAATAACAGAAAAATAACAGCTACTAGTGCATCGATCCAACCCAAGAAGGCAGGCCTCTCAAAACTAATCTAATAGAGGGAAAAAATCTAGTCAAAACACACTAAAAATAGGCCAATAGATCTAGGGTCAAGAGGGACAGGGATCTAAAGGAGAAAGCTGCTGAAAAGAGGTGGAGACCACAGCCAAGAGGCAGAGGCAAGGTGGCTGGAAAAAATGGAGGAAATTAGCAAAAAGCAGAAGGGGCAAGGAGGAGGCCCTAAAGGTAGATCCGAAAAAATCTTCAGGAGGTGATTTGAAAGGGAGGAGAGCTGATTAAAAGGGATCTAAAAAGGAGGTATCAGATCTAAAAAAGGGAAGGCTGAAACTCTGAAAAAACAGACACCTGAAATAGCTAAAAATCTTCCACCAAAAGTGGAGGGTACTTAAGCCCCAGGGGGCTATGTTCCCACTTATATGAGAAAAACAGATCAGAAAGAGTTCGAAACGGGCTGAGACAGAGGCTGGAAAACCCTAACAAAAGCTTCAGAAAAACCCAAAAAAATTACAGAAAAAGAGCAGAAAAATTGGCAGGTCGCAGGTTCCGACCTGTTTTCTATGTAGGTCACAGATACTGGGCTGAAAAGTGCAACCTGGAGGTCCAGGTCGCAGGTTTTGGGCTGAAAAGTGCGACTTGAAGCTCCGAGTGTCCCGACAGTAGATTTTCGGAAAAGTTGTTGTCTCAGTTGCGGCTGATGTCTGTCACCTGCGCAATAGGGCCAGAAACACGCGAAAGTTAGAAATTTTAATGTTTTAGGGTTTTATAGGTGAAAAACAACATGAAAATAGGAAAAAAAAAGCTGAAAAGAAACCCTAGGGTCTGAAGTAGCTGGATATGCAGGAATATGAAAAACAACAGTGGTCGTAATTGAAAACCCGTGTGGAGTCGCCAATTGTTAGTATGAATCCTTTGTCGAAGTGTACGAAAAAAGACCACTTTAGCTACGCATAACTAATAGCCCTAACATCAAATATGACTGCCAATATCTTCAGATCTGCAGTTAGTTGATCAAGACAAGAGCTGCAAAAAACCAGATCTATGCATAGAAAGACATTAAGCAGTAAAAAGAAGGGTTTGCTCCATATATCCAATAGACAAGACAAGAACAATTTTTGAAAGAATTTTTGTATTAAGGGCACTTGGGAGGAAAACAAGAAGATGTTTCCAATTCTCCTCAATGGGATGGGTTCTTGGAAGTCCTCAGCACTTTAGATCTAGCATTTCTCTCTCCTGTTGGTGTAGAAAACCCAGAAAAAGATAGAACTCAAAGGGAGCTCACACAGCAAATAATGGAAGATATGACAATGATAATGGCTCAAAGTCAGACCAAGAGTTTAGATCCAGAGTGATCCAATAGGCAACAAAAGGTGAAGAATGGTAGGGAAAACCCTCCTATTTATAACAAAATATTGGGTCATTCTAGATCTTGGTGCATGATTAAAATAACGTTAACAAAATCTAGATCCACCTTTTATGGAATATTTTATTATATTTGTTGGAGGGAAAAGGTATTTGACTTGGGTCAAATCCCTTTATTTGTAAATAATAAATAAATAAATGATTTATTTATCATTTTAAGGAATTGGTTGAATGATAATCAAATAAATAATGATTTATTTAATTATTTGTGGGTGATTTAGTCATATTTAACAAGGAATATTATTTAAATAAGATTTAAATAATTATTCCTAGAAAATAATAAGATAAATAGAGATTTATCTAATTAATTTCTTTGTTTTGGGTTAAACATGTTGAGGAATAATAATTAAATTATTTTTTAATTAATTATTCCATGAGGAAAATCAAACAAATATAGATTTGTTTAATATTTCCTTTTGGGGTTTCCTGTTTAGACCATAAACAACCTAATAAATGTGGTTTATTAAGTTATTTTACATAGTGAAAGAAATTTTTCTTAGGGTAAAATTGGTCTTACATGGTGTACTTGGGTCCATCTAATGATAGTAGGTTAGATGACCAAAAAATGGTGTAACATTTAGTAGTGGTGCAATTGTGTGCTTTATAATGAACATTTCCTCATATACTTGCTTCATGGTAGCCTCCAAAGTAACCAATTCCCTTGGAATAGTGATTAGTAATTCATTGGTCTGGGCAGTTGTGAAATGAAGCCTTTGGATTTCTACTTCCAATGCCTTCTTTTCTTGTTCAGACTAAGCTGCCTTCTGCTCGGAGGCCTGGAATCTTCTTTGTAGAGACAGAATGTCTCTGCTCATTCTGCTGACATTTTCCTCTGTGGCTGCTGTGAAGGCGGCCCCTGCTGATGTGATCATGATTGGATTATTCCTGGTATCTAGGAATATATCCTTTTCTGTACTAACTGTGAGGGGCTCGGTTGAATTCTATGCAAGGAATTTTCTTTTCTCATGTCTGATCTTGTGTGTGAGCTGGACATATGTTAGCCTTGTCAGGTCTAAAATCTCATCTTCCCGTTCCTCTAAGATGGTAAGTTCTGAGAGCGGGAAGTGCACACTCATCATGGGAGTTTTTTCGGGTACTTCAATATGAGGAAGCTTTATTTTCTCCCTAGCCTTTGGGGGCAATGTCTTGCTTCTTTCTGCTTCCGTGGAAGAGCCTTCCTGTGATTTTTGATTTCCTCCCTCCTTCTTCCTCTTCTTGGCCTCTTCTTTATCCTGTTCTTCCTTTAATATGTACTCAACCACTTTCTTATTTTGTTCTTCTTCTTCCTTCTTCTTATGTCCCTCTTCCTATTTTTTCTTGCGAGCTTCTTCTGCTTGCCTTCTCTTCCGTTCCACCTTTTGTTGTTTTTTTTGTTGTTCCCCAACTTGCTTCTTTTTCTTGTCTTCTTCTTGTTTTCGTGCTAGGGCATCTTGGGTTCTTTTGAGTTCTTCCTCCCTCACATTTTTCTCAACTTCTTGTTGTGCCTTGGCCTCTTTGTCTCCATTTTCATGTTTCTCTTTAGAAATAATACTGCTTGTATCATTATTTGGTTTCTTGGTTTTGAAATATGAGGCTCCTCCTATCTGGTCCTTTCGTTTTAGCATGTCAGCCCTTTCTTCCATAGTTTGATCATCTTGATCCCCTTGATCCTTACTCAGGTCAGCTGATTCTTCTGGTGAGGCTTCCCTATCTTTGTTGTACTAGTTCCTGAATTTCTCTTCAATAAGGCATTCCATGTGTCGGTATTTCCAATTGAACTTGGCCCGTTTGCAATGCGCAGGGACAATCCTTTCAGGATCATATGATCTATGGATGAAGGTCATGAAAATAAAGCCTTTGGTTTCCTCTACCTATGTTTCTACTTATTTGAAATCCTTAACTGTGTAGGCACAGATAGTGAGCGAGAGAGTAGGCCATGGTTTCTTTTTTCCTTTGCTAAGGACCTTGGAAAATCCACTCGTCATTTGGTAACACACCTCTTGTAAGAGTATTTTATCAGATACAAACTGGGGCAGTGCGTGAGGCACCTTGAATGATCTAAAGACTCTGATAAAAATAATTTCTGCAATGGGAAACTAGTTGGCCACTTGGGTTATTGTTTCCATGGATCTCCTGGACATGCATGGGGCGTCTTTACCAAAAATATTTCTGTAGAGTGCGGGAATCAAATTCTGTGAGATCAATTCTATATCTTGCTTGTTTTTGGAAGCCCAGAACACACTTAAGTCTTTGTAGATTGTTCCACCATGCTTTACATCCCAGTTATGAAACCTTCCTTCAAACTGTCATCTTGTGCATAATATGTCCAAAAGGTAGGAAGACATGTAGGATTCAGAAGTGCATCCTTCTTCTGGTGCATGTGTTGCTGATATGTTTGACCTAAGGGCCGCTACTATTAGGTTAGCCTAGTTGAATCGGGTGCCATATGAAGTGATAACGTACATGAGTGGGACCCAAGTCACGTTGAAAGTAGTGGAATTTGGTTGGTTGTACATCCTACACATCATTACTGCCACAAGTTTGTAGACTTTCCTGACGCCCTCTGTTTTATATTCCTGATCCTTTTTCACCTTAAACGTCTCGATGTCCTCCCACCATCCCTTCAAGGTCTCTAGTATTGGAAATTCATGAGTGGCTACCCAATCGACATTGAAATATTGTTCTTTGGTGGGGAGTACATAGTATACTTCTGCATCTTTCTCCATCAGGTTAGCAAACGTCTTTCCTGAGTGATCACGGATGACCTAGATCCCGGAGTCAAATTTCTAGAAGATCCATTCAATGACCTCTACACATTGGAGTATGGGTGGATGAGCACCTTCGTAGTGAAGTTTGTACCTCTTGACCTGAATATACACTTTCCGGTCTGTGAGGTCTTCTGGGAACTCAGGCTTTGTGAACTCCTAATATACTTGGTACCAAGTCATTTTTTCTCCTTTCCCAAACACAGAGGCGGTGTCCCCATAGATAGGGGGTGGAGAAGAGCATGCCTTCTTCTGAGATCTCTATCTGAGGACTCTTGTTTCTTTTCCAAACTGCTGGAGCCCCCATATCACTTGAGGCCGAAGATATAGAGACACAATTTAGCTCAGCTTCATTATCCTCTGGCATGTCCATAAAATAATCCCACGATAAGACGGGCAACATAATCACAAATATGTTGACTAACCAAACTTCCAAATGAACTGACTGCTCAGTTTAGGTCAATGTGACCCTTGCCAACTATTATTTGAAGAAATGGTGAGGTTTTTGACTTAGCGACCTTGCGAGTATGTCGCAAGGTCGCTAGGTCGCACTAGCATGAATTCTCAAGAAATTGAGACCTTGTGACTTGGCGACTTGTGACTAGGTCACAAGGTCGGTAGGTCGCAAAGTCGCAGAGTGGGCGGTTAATTGGTAATTAGCGACTTGGAGAGTTGGCGACTTAGCGACCAAGTCACGAGGTCATAGGGTCACTGGGTCGCTAAGTCACAAAGTCGCGTTAGGGATTTTTTTTTAGAGGATTTGCAGCGATTGAAACCCACGGGGAATGAATTTCAAAAAGGGAAAAAACTCCAAGGGTCACTAAAAAATTTGGCGCAATTTCCGACGGCCAAATCGTCACTATTCTGACACATATTCGTCGCAAGAGTGACAGTTCGAGGACGGGAAAAACGTGGTTTTTGATGCCGTCGCAATTCCGACGCATTTACAAAGTGTCGCACTACCGACAATTTTTCCGTCGCTTCCAAACACGCGTTGCTCTTCTAACATTTCCCAAACCAACGTTTGTAAAGTGTCGCCATTCCGACGAAATTTGGTCTGACGTTTTTAACGTCGCTCTTCCGACGTTTGTAAAGTGTCGCCATTCCGACGAAATGTCGTCCGACGTTTTCAACGTCACTCTTCCGAAATCGTTATACTTTCACTCTTTTGACGTGTCTAAACTATCGCAATTCTGACGCCGTACAAAAGTGTCAGAAGACCGATGTATTGCAAAAGTGTCACAAGACCGACGCTTTCCAGAAGCGTCGCAATATCGACGCCAGGAAGAACTATCGCAATTCCGACAAAATGTGGTCCGAGATTTTGAACGTTGCCCTTCCAACGTCTTTATGTTGTCGCTCTTCCGAAGTTTCTAGAACTGTCGCAATATCAACGAACGTCACTGTAAGACCGACGAAAATGGAAATCGTTCAAAACGTCAGAAGAGCGACGCTTACAAGGCGTCGGTATACTGACGGCAGTTTCAATTTAAAAAAAAAATGAAACTTTAAAACAGGACAATAAATCTCCAATATTTGTTATCATAATAAGAAATCAATGATCAGCAATCACGTCAAATTTTCCTCGTAGCGTGACAGGTCTAATAAATTTTATTGTAAAGGTTGCTGGCCAGTGAAAACTGCAGCATTGAAGGAAATGCATTAAAGAAAATTAATGAGGCTGCGAACTCCAAGCCAACTGGCAACAACCCTGATAATTTTCCTTACCAACTTCCAAGTTGTGACTCGGGCTTCAGACTCCAAAGCTAAGAATTTTCTTTTCATCGTGTTGGAGAAGAGAACCGCAACCTGCAGCAAAAGAGCAATTCCTCAGTCTCACTGCTCAGGACTCGTAGTCATTCCTTGCTAACACGGTATGTGGAAATTTTGATAAGATAACTTTCTTCACCCTCGTTTTTACTAAATTTATTCTTTTGAAAAGGGCCTGGTTCCATTTCAAAAAATTTCAACTTTCGACTTCTAGAATTTGTACATATGATTTTTGGACTGAGGTTTTGTTATTAATGAGGAGATAGTGTCTTGGTTCTATCTGTATAAAATAATTGCCTCTTTTTTTCTTCATGTTCAGGGTTTTTGATTTTATCAAAACCTATCTCTCTTTTAAGCATGCCTGCAAATTAATATATTCCAGGAATGTACACAATTCCAGGCTTCATGTACAACATATTGTATCAACTATATTTTAACAAGTGAGTTGCATGCCCATATAGTGTTACAGATTACAGGGCTTCATTTGGAGAATAAATGATAAGCCTAGCAGCACTAAATCCAAGTAATTCCCCTCATCCCTTAAAAGACACCTCTAAATATAACTAGAAATTTCAAATAGTTAGTAAAGGAAAAGTACAAAGATATAATAGATATGTGTTAGCCAAAAACCTGTGCATTCACAACAAAACTGGGATAGATAAAACTTAAAAACAATTATGGACTTTGAAAAAAAATCGTCTTATGCATACAAAATGAAAGAAGCATTGGCATACTACTATGTTTACAAATTTAAGGACAGGCAGAGTGAGTCTCCGGGAAACACAGTTTCATGTGGAGACCCTAGATCCTTGTACCCACAATATCTAGTGACTTAAAAAATGATTACCAAAACAATGCCTTTGCTATGCATGTAAGAACACCACCTGTATAATGAGGGAGATGTAATATTGTCTGAGAAGCAGATTTATACAGAGTGGTCCAAGATTGTGTATTTATGGAAGATACAACTGATTTTGGCATGAAACATGTATCCAAGATTTCAATGTAGCCTTATTTTAGAGCCCATTGATGATTTACTATGAAACCTAAACTTTCAAAACAAACACATTGAAATCACAGGATCTCCATCACGAATATCATAAATATTAACTATCTTTTGGGCACTGGTAGTAGATACCATAAGAGGCCCACATGGCCTGTACCACCAATGTTGATTCTCTGGCACAACATTTGCAAAGCCAAAATTTCTCCCCGAGACATCCCTCTCTGCCAAAACTGGAGAGATGGTACTGAACGTTGAAGTGAAGGCCTCTGATTCAGTATGGAATTCCATAATTTCTTTATTATAAAAGCCCCATGAACAGAAACCTGAGTCCAATGTACAACCTGCAGATGTTGCCACAACATATTTACCAGAGCGACCATCTGAACCAGCTGCTCTGATCAACCAGAAATCACCCCACATGTTTGGGGTAAGCCCATATGGAGCTTTATATTCAGCCTTCTCCTGGAGATTGGAAAAAAACAATACCGAGTATTACTCATACATCAACTGCCCTTTATGTTAAGGGAAAATTTAAAGAGTGCATAAATATTCTTGAAATCCCAATCATAGTTTCTAGAAAATTTCAACAGTCTTTGAAATGAACTACATCCTATTTAAACTACATCAAATATTTAGGAAATTCATTTTTTTAAATAGAAATTGGTGAATTTTATTTCAAATATAGAAATTTAAACCATGAGAATAATCTAACCCCTAGGATTTTCCTTATTTCTAATAGAAAATCCCAAAATGTATAAATTATAACACCCATAAACCCCAAAATTAAGTACAATAATTAAAGCCTCCGCACCTCTGAATTTGCTATATCGTGAAAAGAGAAGCATCCATCATCATGGGAAAGAAAAACCGATTCTCCTTCTGATACAAACCAGCCTGTAGTAGATGTCTTATGGCTGATTTGATTCAATCGATCACAGGAGACCTCTTCAGTTTCTTCAATATTTCCAAAATGCTCTGGCTTGTTTTCCTGATCATCATCAAAGTCCATATTTTCATCACATTGAATTAGTTGGGGTTCATTACGATCAGGTCCAGTGCCTATTGCAGAGCTCCGGACATCCAATCGAATATTGGAACTACCATACCCGTTCCCATTAGAGATTGTAAATCCTGCTTCTGGCTTTAATTCAGTAAGTTCAAGAGCATTAGAACTGGATTCAGTTGATTTATACTTGGTATAGTTGTCCTCTAATTTGTATTCCGATACAACACTATAATTGTGCTTCAACGCAGACATAAATTCTGCAACAATGGGATCTTCATCTATGGGGCTTATGGATCTACCCTCAAAAGCATCCCGAATATCTTATTCATTTTCATTCAACTAATCATGCAAATCCACCCTCGTCTTCAGCACAGCAAGTTGAACTGAAGGCCAGTTTTTCAGCAATTTATGGTGGGCGTAAAGCCTGTCTTCTAGATCTTGACTATTTAAGTGTTTAATTGGTTTTTTCAGAGACCTTACCATATAATCAAATGAATCCTGCGAATCCTGTGAAATAATAAACAATAGTAAGGCCATTATTTATTGGTTTGAAATAATAAACAACATGCAACAAACCCACATAATTAGTAAATTATTTAAAGACAATGTTGGAAATATGTTTCCTGTATCCTACTATATGATTGTCCTTGATGGAAAGCTCTGTATTTAATGGAGAATCGATATAAATAAGGATGAGTTAATTCATGTGTGAACATATGTATGCATCCTAATGAAGGATAATTGACATCCGTAAGAAACCCTGTGCTTTGTATGTTGATCGAGGAACCGATGTTAATACGGTTGAAAGTGTATCCAAACTGGTAGACAGTGGAGTTATATATATTCATTAAATATATGATGGAAGGGTCTATGCTATTATTAAGGAGCTGACTGGCTTTCATGGAGAAAGGAACGAGGAGCGAGAGAAAACCAGTTATAACGTGAAAGAACTAAAACAGAGTATTTGGCATTGAACTTTCGGTGGAACACGGACTAACCCTTTGGAATCATGAACGGAACCTAGAAGGAAAGAGGTGGAACATAACAAATGGAAGCGCGACGGAACCCTACATGGAAGAGCGAAACTGTGACCTAGTAAACAGTAAAGGTGGTTTGTGGTTTCTATCGTACCACCTTCAACGGGCAAGCAGTTTTCAAGAGGTTGGGAGCGATTCCATAGAACGCGCGACACACATCCTTGTATGACTCCACAACACTGCTTGTCACTGCGTGCCATCACGCATTATTGCTCGACCCAGGATGCCCAGTGATATTGATAAGCACCGTTGATCTAGTAATGGGTCATCGGACAGTGTTCGTTTTCTATAGATGAGCGAAAGTTAGCCAAGGTATGGTGCGCCATCGCGCGTTATCATCCGTGCATCATCAACGAACGATATCCGTTGGATCATCTGATGCCGAGCAATGTGTTCTCCGCAGTCAGATGGAAATGATCGTAAGCGATGGGCCCCAGTTTTTTAAATCATATTGATGGGGCCGTCGATTATGTATGTGGGGCCGGAACCAAAGGTCTATTTAAAAGCCTTTTGATAAAAGCGCTGGTTATTACTATAAATTTCTATTACATATTTAATTTCCAAAGGTTGTGAATAATATTTATTTATCAAATTCCACGAACTTGATAAATAAAAGAAAGAAAACCATCAGCGGCACGTTATTGGTACTTTACCTTGGCTATAGTATTATTTGGCGGAGATAGAGATTACCTTTGGGACAATTCGAGCATGGAAGAACAAATATCGGGATTTCAATTTGGATTGGTTCGACTTTTAATAATACCATTAGAAATTGAATGGTTTTGACCCATGGTTTCAATAAAGGTGAAAACTATATAAGGTGATGAGAATCATAGTACGAGGTGTGCATGCAGAGGCATTGTAAATACAAATCTCTTTATGAGATCTGCATGATTGAATTCTATTGTCTGATAACGCTGAATCCATGATGCACCTATGGAGTTGATCGAGGAAATGAAAAAGCTCTAGGAAGATCAGCAAAGAAATAATAAAGATCTGATGCAAGTCTGATGAAGAAATAGAAGAAATTTGGTGGATCTGAGGGTTGAAGTCTTCTGCATAGAAGTGGAAGCTTTCTGCCAGTTCAAGCTGGTGTTAAATCAAGGGGTCGAAGCTCCCTTCCAGGAGATGATGGAGAACGAGAGAAGGTTGAAGCCTTCTGCAGGTTGGTGCCTGCGTGCTGGTATGAGTCTGTGCCAGCACAAAATTGTAAGATGTTTTTTTTATAATAAATACTGAAGACTGAGACGACAGCAGTGGTGGTTTTCTCCCAAATTGGGTTTCCACCTTAAATACTAGTGTTCATATGTGTTCCTTTTGTGTAATGGCTTATTCTGTTATTTCTTTTCACATGTTTACTAAAAGAATGATGCAATAATCTAAGTAAAGAATTAACAGCATAATAAGATCTCTGGTGAAAAGTTTTCAGTCAACCCTAAATACTGATTCAACCCCCCTCTCAGTATTTTTCCCAACAGACAATAATTCCTACATATTAAAATATAAATTTATAACATACCAGCTCATACTCGAACATAACATCTGTATCAATATTCTTCTTCTGTATCTTCTTGATCTTCATCCAAGTGATCGACATCTATATCAACATCTGATTCAGAAACGGTGTTGAAATGATCGAACATGTCATCATCATCATCAATTATGTCATTTTAAATAATATACTCATCGACATCATCATCAATAATTTTTGCCTCATCTCCTATGCCTGGTTCATCTTCTAAGATATCTTCTTCGTCTGTCAATGCATCTTCCTGCTCATCTGCCACTGCATCATCTTCTTCTTGATCAATATCATCTTCTTCCTCTACATTATACTCTACTAGCCTTCCTCTTGGATCATATCTAATAGCAAATGACCATTCGTTCTCACCTGGAACCTCTGAGTAAAAGACTTGTTCGCATTGGCTTGGAAAAACATAGCGATCTTTTCCTGCTTCAAACTGCGATGTTTTATCCATTGGAAATCCATTTTCATGTTGAATAAGTGTTCTATCATCATCATGTACATTCATTCGTAGCCTATACCATTTGACGTCGAACAAAACTATTTTGAAGGAATTAAAGTCACACTCAACTATATCATCTAAGAACCCATAATATCTATTTTCAGATTCTTGAGGATGTCTGTCACTCCTGGAGGAAACATTAGTGACCTGGAATACTGCAGTTATCCCACTATCATAATTTTTCCTGTTATCATCCAACTGTTTAACGTGAAATTGACGACCATTGCACCACATAGCTTTGTGGTGTTTCAACTACAATATGCCAAACATGAAAAAGATGCATTCTCAATTAATAATTAAACATATAATTTACACAGCATGAAAATTAACTGAAAAATCAAACTTCTTGTCACATTATAAATATAGTATAAATTAAGTAATGAATAAAATAGGTGAATTAATTTCTTACCTTTCTATCTTTCAAACCATATGCTAAATCGATTTCCCTGTCCGTAACGTTCCCATCTCCACTATGATACGCTTCTCTAATCAATTCAGACAGTAGTTGCCATTATAACCTACCATCATTAAGTGCTTTACATGTTTCAATCCACTCAAGATTGTTTGCAATGTATAAAAGTAGTGCCTCATAATCTTGAGCACCTGAATAAAAAAACAATAATTCACCAATATTAATAAATATTACTTATAACCATGGTAAATTATATTAATTAATAAACTATGAAGGAATAAAACCTGAATGAATATAATGATCATATACATGATGTAAAAAAATGGAACATTATATGTATTATACATAATAAATCTTTTACCTCTCACTTTCTTCATTCTACCTTTTCCCAACAGGTGCTCCTCTTCAAATTTTTTGATGGATTTCACATCCCAAATGCAATCCACCGCCTTCATGGCTGGCGCAGCTAATTTAGGAAGATAATGACTAATATACACCATGGATTGATATACCACATATCCCTCCACCATAAAACCCTCAGGTCGTGCTCTTTGTTTAACCAAAGCCTTCAAGGATTTCAGGTGCCTCTCGACCATCCACATTGACCTTGTGTGTACTGGTCCACACATTTCAATCTCCTCAACTTGGTATATCAAGTAGTGTTCTTGTGCATTAAAAAATGTTGGAGGTAGATACTTTTGCATTTCACACATTAGCCGAGGAATTTCTCTCTTCCAATACTTTATTTCATCTTGATGGATTTCTTTCAATGACAACCATCTGCAAATCATTAAGCAAGGTTATTTCAATGAAACATAATATATATTTCATTACAAGTAAATTAATACATCATTTCATCAAGTACGAAAAGAAATTGTAGCAATTAGATTTTGCATATAAATCAAAACTACTTACCTCATGTATTTACTAAGACCATATATAACTTGTTTGACATTGTTGTCGAAGTCATTTGGGAGAGATACATGTAGAACATACTATAACAATAAAAAATGAATCGTTATTGGTTTCCAAATTAAACAGAAAAAAGGAAAATTTAAAATATGTATTCAAGCAATAACATACAAAAACGTATACCAAAAAAATTACCTTAACAAAGGTATGCCAATCATGTGTTTTCACCCCACTGAAGTCACCTTTCTTCATTAAGATATCATTTATGTTTGAAGCAAAACCTGTTGGAAATTTAACTCTTCTAACGACCTCTTTTACATCATTGCTTTGTTGTTCTGTTAATAACCATGGAATATTATTATAATTTCGACCTCCATTGTTATTTGATTCGTTGATCACACTTTTCATTGCATGATTTGATTTCTCAATGTTAGCACAAATTTTATCAATTTTATCTCTATCATGTGCACCATCTATGGTTCGCCATAACATTTCTGTCACATTCTTCCCAACATGCATTGTATCAAACAAATGAGTTATTTTTAGGTCCTCATAGTAGGGCAACCTCGTGAATTGAGAAGGATAACATCTCATTCCAGGTGGAAGTACAATATTAGTACCTTCATGGTGACGATGACCTTGATATCAAAGAATAAAATAAATCAGAACAATATTAATTATAAAATACAATAAAATAAATTCATTAGTTAAAACAAAAATTCCAAACATTACATAAACAAATAATATATATATATATATATATATATACACACACACACACACACACAAATTACGTACCAGCTGCTCGACGATTATTAATTATGTTATATTCCAACATCCACAACTAAGGTGTCATTCTTCGTGGTTTTAATCTAGTTTCTTCTTTATCATTGAAAAGATGTTTTTCAGTAGTACGATACTTATGGTTCCTAGGGAGGAAGTGCCTAAACTCATAAAACACCATCTTTCTTAAGTCTGGCGAATGACGATACTTCATCTTAGGGCCACAAACTGGACATGCAAATCTACCCTTTGTTTGAAGACCTGCAATAGATGGATCAATAATAATTAATATACTATGAGATCATTTTTAAAACATGCAATATGGTATATCTAATTTAGATAATTATGTATTATATTAAAGTGCAATGAAATATTACATACCACAAACATGTGTTAGTCATGGGGCATCATGAATTGTCCATACATTGAAATCTCTTCTGCTTGATTGGTTTAGTGATGTCATACATAGTGATGCCATGCCATAACTGTATTAGCTCATCGATAAGAGGCTCAATATATACATTCATATCTTTGACCTGGTACTTACCTAATTGTTCAAAATTACGGTACATAATAATTACTCCCATGATATATGTATATATAAGTAAGTAAATAAATAAAATATATATTTATGCAAACAACGAGAGAAATGAAAATGTTACATTTAAAGAAATAATGTATCAAATACCTGGAATAATCATAGTCAACATTATGTGCTCCCTCTTTATTGACATCCAAGGAGGAATGTTATTGTTGATAACGAAAATAGGCCACACTAAGTAAGTAGATCTAAGCTCTCCGAATGGATTAACACCATCAACTGCCAATGAAAGCCTGACATTACGAGGTTCATTTTTAAAATCTACATATTTTTCCTCGATTTCTCTAAATGCAGAACCATCTGCAGGCATTCGAAGAACACCATCTCCACTTATATTCTTTGAATGGTAATCCATAAACTGTGCTATGCTGTTACACCTGAACATTCGCTGCAAACGTAACCGGAACCGGTGACCGGACTGGTGGAGCTAATGAACTGGGTTTCGAACCGGAACCGGTCTAACCGGTAGCGGTCAGATCTCAATGAACCGGTTTTAAAAAAAATACATTAAATAATTATTTTTTAATAAAATGAAAAAAAAAAAAAAACTATTTTTAAGATTTGCAACCATGATTCCAAGCCAATAGAGACAAAATATGAAAAGTTTGCTCATTTATATACCATGCAAAGGTGAATATATCAAAATGGCACCAAATGCAATACATATCATTGAAAAATACATAAGCAAACTTGTTGAAGTAATGTATCAGGTTTCTCTTATATTATTCACTGTGTTTTATTTCTGAGTTAATATTATAATATACAATCTGTCCCTGCTTAGATCTGTTGTCAATTCATTGTATCAACCTTAAATAAAATTATGGGTTCAGTATATATATATGTGTGTGTGTGTGTGTGTGTGTATATATATATATATATATATATATATATATCAGACCAGCATTTTGAAGATCTTGTATTCTTCATTATCTATGTTTGCTTGCCAATAAATTTCTAGAAAAACATCTACGACACTTAGAGGTATTGAATTGGTTTATGAAACCCACTATTAGTGCTATTTGTAACAAGTTGAGAGAGAATTACAACTTCAGCAGTCTGATCACAATGTGTTTGACAAAATTTATCACTGAAAATATTCATTAAAACCCATAAAACTCAGTAGCCAGTTTAGTGCATTTCCAAGCGGGAATTTTCTAGTGGTCAATTTATTATTGACAGTCACATTTTCATTAGGTTGTATGCTGTTATCCCTTGAGTGGCGTCAGACCATTTGCATCAGTCTTGATGCCATGATCAAATTGCTTGTATGTTGTGTGAAAGGTTTTGTATTTATGCTGCTGCTATGTGTGAGCAGAGAGAGAGGGTCTGATAGTTCCTAGCTGAGTGTGAAATAAGGTTGCTGCTAATTGTTTTAAGAACAGAAATTGTCATCAAGTACACTTGATGAGTTGCATGCTGCCAGGTATTTTATGCTAGCCAGCCTTGTATTTATCAATCATCATGTGTATTGTTTCTACTATAAGGTGTTGAGTATGAGTTATTAGACAAGTTTGTTGCTAGTATAATAGAGGAATTTGTAGCTCATGGAGGAGACACTGAGGAATTTGCAACTCATGGAGGAGCACCTAACCGGCCGGTTAAGTACGGAACTGGCCGGTTTATGCATAAACCGGCCGGTTAAGTACGGAACTGGCCGGTTTATGCATAAACCGGTCGGTTCCTTACTTAACCGGCCGGTTAGGTCCGGTTAACCGGCCAAAATAGGTGAGAATAGGCTATTGACTGGGTTGCAAGGCCGGTTCCAACCGGCAGCCATCCTGACCAGCCGATTTTGATAACTATGATATATATTGATATATATATATATATATATAGAAGTTATTATTTTACACATTTATTACAACTAAAAAAAGGGAAAATAATCAACATTTACATATATGTGATCATATATACATATTGCATACCTTAAGAGTTGTGTCATACATCTGTTTGACAAATTATTCATAACCTTTAAGTTCACCAGCAACAATGTAGCAGAGAGAAGAGTTGCATTTGAGTGTTCAAAAAGTCGTTCACTTGACCTTTCAATCAGAGGTACATCATAAATACCATCATTGTTATCTCCACCATCATCATCTGACTCACCATACAAGTCTTGGAGAATTTGATTTGTCCCATCATTAATGTGAACTGTCTCATTACTGTCATCATGATCTACCTCCATGGGATCATTAAAATTACCTTCATCATTCGCTTCATGTTCTTCACCTTGTACAACATCATTTCCAATACTAATAGTTGCTGCAATATTCTCTTGTACTGGTGCAACATCATCTAATATACTACTATTTTGCTGTGGAAGCTGGTTGATCATCTGCAAAAAGTTGGGGGGCAACTGTGCCTTTATGAAAATTAAAAACATTAATAATTAAACATTAGTGCGCATATAAAAAATATTAAAATAATATAAAATTTTACGATATAGTCAAAATGAAGATAGATAATTAATTACCACGGGAAGATAGTCATTCGATCCACCATCAATGTGCCCATATTTCCTACAATGCACTGTTGTTGTTGCTATTAAAACTCTAACATTATTTCTCATACAACATTTTTTATAAGGGAAATAAACTCTGCCATCACCCCTTTCACCCTTTTGAATTTTTTTTCCAGCTAGAATGTTTTCTTCCATTGATTCAAATTATCCTATAAAGAAAACAATAAATCTCTCTCAATGGTGTAGAAAACCCAAGACTTGTTGAACTCAATGGGAGCTCAATATATAAGCAAAAAGAAAATAAAAGTGGGCATTTTACAAATTGTGAGCTTTTTACAAAATGTGGGCTTTTTACAAAATTGTGGGCTTTTTACAAATTGTGGGATTTTTTTATTCTTAATGCATTTTTTGTAGAATACTAAATAGATTTGTCCAAAATTTCAGATGCAAATTGTAGTCTCTACTACGTTTGGAAAATTGGAGGTTTATAAAAGATAAACTGCGAACAGAATTGTACCACTATGATAAGAAGTTGTCAGAAGCATTCCTTCTGCTTCACAAACGTGGAACTACCTTAAGAATTCTTATGGTTGATATAAATATTAGAGCATGGTAGTTAAATGTAGTAGTTATGCTAAAATACTGAATAACAGCTTGAGAGTGCTCTTTAGATACTGTACGAATGCACCAAATTAAGGTTGTACCATTACTAAAGATAAATGGCCAAAAATAATCAATTTTGATATCATGAAGTTATGTCTTTCTCGGTAGCAAACTGGGGATAGGATGGAAAATATGAGAGAACTAAGTTCCAAGGACTAAAAAACCAAAGCCAACATAGTTCTTCCTTGAATCAGAGACAAAACAAAGCTGCCCAAAAAAATGTTTGAGAGCACCCATTGAAGCTCCTATATATAGCAGAGTCAACATTTTCCTATTGAACAAGTTTGTATAGTTAAAGCCACTGCAAGATCAGATAGCCACGATCCTAAATGAGAACCAGAGCCAAAGCTAAGACGGATCCACGTTTAGCAGAACAAGACAACCATAGCAAAGGATTTGACCACAGAATTAGATCATGAGAGATAGCAAGATTCTTGCTTCCACTGTGGAAATGTAGAAACTGTACAAGGGCTTTGCTTCCAGCAGATTTCATTGTGATAGTAATTTATATGGTGTTGTAAGCGCTCATTATTAGAATCTTAAAGCCATTCTGGAATTCTTTTAACCTGGAGAGGGTTTTCTGTGGTTATAAATCCTCATGTTCAAAGTCCATTGTGGATTGGTTGTGTTTGATATTATGTTTTTACTGTCCGCAGTTGAATTTTCGCATAGAAAATTATCAGTCTAAAGCGGAGCAATTTTGCGATGTTTCTTTTGCTTCCTATTGTGAAGTATTTCGCTTAGAACTCTACTCATTGTAACAGAGGTCTTGGGCATAGAACAGGGGACTTGGGGTTTTTGGAATCAAACTTCAGGTTAAGATGCTCATCTGAAGAATGGCACAGTGAGCCTTAGCATGGAGTTTGGAGTACCAATTTGAAGTGCAGGTAGGGCATTGTACAATAGACCAGTTAGATTTCTGGACCCTAATACAAAAGTTTCTTCTTCTTTAAAAACGTGTTTCTCCTTTTCTGTAGCCAATGTGGGTCCTATTCTTGTTTCAATTGGGGATGGATGAGCATTTTTTATTGCTCCAGATGATCACACTCTGGGTAGCCCTAGAGGCTATTTGGGGGTGATGAGTCCAATAGGTCTCAATGAACTGTTTCCCTCGCTGGGGAATACTATTGCAGTGGAATTTGATACTATTTTGGATTTTGAATTCCACGATCCTAATGGAAACCAGTACCTTCAGCTCCAGTACCTGTTCACAAAATAGGGTGCCATAGTCATTCATGCGTGCAAAGAGGGTGAATTGCAGGCATTGCAATAGGAGGTGTTGTTGTTGTTGCATTGGCCACTAGATTGTTTGTCTGGTTCTGTTACAAGCGCAGAGTATTGAAAAGGACAGAAAAATTTAGTTCAGATATTGTGAAATTGTCTCGGAAATTCACCTACAAAGAGCTCAGCAATGCTACGAAAGAATTTTTTTGAATGTGATTGATAATCGATAATTGAAAGCAAGGGTAATCCCCTTGTGAAACCCAAATTTCTGAGCATTTTCTAAAACCTGATGACAGAGTCATTGTAATGAACAAGCACCTAGGTCCATATTACGTCCAAATCTACCAAGCACCAAGATCTATAAAAAAAAATCCACAGTATCTGTGAACTAAGAAGAAGAGGCAGAAAATGTATTCTTCTTACCTGTTCGAATAGTGGTTGGGGTTTACCACGGCAAAATTTGACAGAGCCCATGTAGCATTTCGTATCATTGAAATTCTGGTAGTATCATTCAACTGGGCAAGCACCTTCCTCGGAGCTCCATGACTGAGGGAAAGATCCCTAAATGATGCAGAGTCTCCAACAATATTTCCCAAAGCCCAAACAGCCTTACACGAACACCAGTTGAACTCAAAGTTGGGTAGTAGTTTTTTAAATCAAATTCCAAAATTACAGACGTATAAAGATAGATGGGAAGAATAATTTTATGCCTCTAAAATGAACGTGCTACTTGTTCTCGAACATTATCATTCCCAGAGTTAAGAATTTCCACAAATATAGGCAGTGCCCCGTAATCAATCACAACTTTTGTATTCTTAGAGGCTCCAAAAAAACCCAAATAGGGTCAACCCTACTATAGGAGGAAGGGCCTGCAGTAAGAACTTACCATTTTGCAAGAACAGAGGATGAATGTTGTTCTACAAGAGCTAAGGGCGAATGCGCGCGTGATATCAGACGTTAATGTAGTCTTTAAAAAATCATTTTTATGTAGCACGCATTTGAATTTTAGCATTTCAAATCATTTTTATTTACATTTGATTTTTGTATTTCTAATACAAGTGACAAACAAATTTCTACAAGAGGTTGAAATTTTTACTAGATAGCCATGAAAGACTAATTAAAATGGCTTAAAATGCAAGTGGAACTTCAAAATAAATGTAATTGAAGGTTCTCTCCACTAAATTTTTGCAAAAGTGCTTACATTATTTAAGTTATCTAGAATATTTTTTTGTATTACACAATCAAAATTAAATAATGAAATAGTTGAGTTGTCTTATTGTTTCAAATTAGGACACAATTTTCAAATGGTGATGAAGTTTCATGTGATGATTAACTGACAATATTCTCCTTTCCTATCCTTGAAAAACTATACAAGGTTCCCTGTTGCCACATGAAACCCTAACTCATGTAGCAACATAGGACCAGTCCTCCATTTTGCCTGTCATAAGGCATTTTGCACATATTTGATGACTAGAATTTGCGGATTCTCGTTTTCCATGAGGTGCTAGGAAGGATAGAAGACTTAATTTTGACATTTGAAATTTTTTCAAAAACGTTCTTACGCCCTTTAATTTCCACTTACCAATAATTTTGCAACACTAGTCCTCTTCGCAATTGCAAGGCTGTACTCAAAAAGTAAGGAAAGTTACTTTTTTGGCTCACTCAATGATCCAGATGGATACTGGTGGCCACCCGCCTATTCCACTTGGGGCCCCACCATTTTCTCTTTCATTTTTTTAGTTTCAACACAACTTACTATTTTTAGCAATTTTTCGGGTCCTGAACTTCCGGAGCCGTTTTGAGGCCCTAAACGACGTTTTTTGGGCATCGCGCCTACAGAAAATATCATTATGTATCATTCTGATCCAGAATTATATTCATGGAGAAAGTTTCATTCCTCGGATAGATCTTTCTAATGATGTTTCATGTGCGTCAAACAGAGATAGTATGCCAAAGTTACGTCCTTGGGAAGTTGAAACACCAATTTACCCAAACGGGGCCCATATTTTTGGCGCTTCATCTCCTAGGGTTAGGTTTTTGGATGTTTAGGGTTCTCCATTGTTTCTCAATAATAAATAGGCCCTCGAGCCTCATTTTAACTCATTTCAGAGGCCTGTATCCGCCACATCTCTCCTCAGAGATAGCTACCAGCGCCCTAGCTAGTTTTATTTCCATTCTGTCTATAAGAAAATTTTAGTTCTTTGATATTAATAAAATGAAGTGTTATTTCCGCTGCATCTCTGTATTTATGGTTATGTGTTTATTCTGTTTCATTCTTGCATAAATCCGGATCAGTGGTATCAGAGCGGTCTACTTTTTCTCGATCCTTCTTTGCATGTCCCCAACGAGATCGGGGTATAAGGAGTTAGGGCTCGATCTAGTGGAACCCTTGCAAGATCAGACTCGCAAACCCCGACGGACGCCCATGGGGGATGAAAAGAAAGATGAGGGAGTAGGAGATCCTATCAAAATATTTCTCAAGGAGGCCCTCAAAAAACAAAGGAACGCGATGATGGATAACTTTTCCCAGATCCTTCAATGGTTGCCCACCGGTGGCGCATCTGCATCCAGCAGGCACTCTGGAGGTGCGACTCCTTTTAAGGTACAAGTAAATTTTGAAAATCCCATTTTTGAGGGTCAAATAGATGTAGATGTCGTAGATATATGGTTGAATCTATTAGAAGGATATTTCTCGGTTCATGACTTTTCCGATAGAGAGAAGATTATTTTTGTACTCCTCAAAGCTGCCCCCCATGTCAAGGACTGGTGGGAAAGCCACTGTGAGAAAAAGGACGAGACAAAACCCTCTCTGTTCTCAGTCATACCCACTTGGAATTCTTTCCGAGACGCCGTCAAGGAACAATACTATCCCGTGGGGAGCTATGAGGACAAGTACATACAATGGACCATGCTGCGGCAACAAAGGGATCAAGATGTGCATGAGCTGACGAATCTGTTCCATACCCTGCGCACCAATTTGGGTATCAAAGATTCAGAGAAACATCTGGTGCTAAAGTATCGCAGTTTTCTGCACAGATACATTCAAGAGGTAATGGAGTTCCTCAACATCTCCTCGCTTGGTACGGCATACTGGTATGCTGCCAAGATTGAGCAGAAATTCAAACAGAAGAAGCGAGACTTTGGATCTACGAATCAAAAGCAAGGGAAAGGTGCTCCCAAACCACAGAACAAAGGACAGATCCAAGGCACGGTGACTCAAGACAACCTGTCGAAGCCACAAGCAAAGAAAAACACCACAAAGCTAAAGAAGGACACGGGAAAGTGGTGTGAGTTCCATACGAGCTCCACTCGCAACACAAGTGAGTGTCAAGCCAAGCAGTCGTTGGTGGCCGAGATGCGGGCTTCTAAGTCAAATGCATGCTCTGACTCTGAATCAGAACTTGACAAGGGAAATGACAAAGGGAAACAGATTATTGATGTGGAGCCCAATGCCACTGTTGCCACTAAAAATATCCAGAAGGAGGAACCAGAAGATCCAGAGGAGGAGGAACATCTCTTCCACTCCCAGATGTGGGTAAAGGGCTCCCCGGTACAGTTCATTGTCGACAATGGGAGCCAAAAGAACCTCATTTCGGCATATGCCATGAAGCGGTTGGGCTTGCCGACCACATCTCACCCACATCCATACACCATCGGGTGGCTTCACCAAGGACGAGATCTCCGCGTCAGCCAGCAGTGCCGCCTTCCCTATAGCATCAAGCCCTTCACGGATGAGGTATTATGCGACGTTGTTCCTATTGATGTTTATGATGTATTATTAGGACAACCATACTTGTGGAAGCATCATGTGGTGTATGAGTCTTGGCCTCGTGTTGTTATTGTTACTTTGGGAAATAAGTTGTACAGGATACCAGAGGTACCACCTCCTGCTACTATCTCTTTGGTTACTGCAAAAAAATGCAGTAAGCTCATTTCCCAAACCAAGAAATTCATTTTCCTGATGATCTGCCCCCAGGGCAAGAAGAAGACTATGGCCACGACCTCTAGAAAAGGCTCCTCTGCATGAAAACAACAAATGGATAAGGTTGTGGAGGAGTACGGGGACATTTTCACCTCACCCACAGGAGTTCCTCTACACTGTCAAGTCAAGCACCCGATTGATCTGACCCCAGGTGTGTCGCTACCCAACGGACCGATCTATCGGTGTTCTGTTCTGGAGAACGATGAAATCAAGAGGCAGATTCAGGAGTTGTTGCAGAAGGGTCACATCCGACCAAGTTCATCGCCCTGTGGGAGCCCGATAATTTATGATTGTGAAATCATAGTTCTAAATTATCTCTTATTCTGTGAGCAATGTAATATATTAATTGTAAGTAGATTCATTAAAAAAATTCAAACTGATTTTAGCATGAATGATGACAATTTATATATTAATTGGTTTTTAAGAGTATTTGTATTATGTAGGAGCACTGGAAAGAAAAATCAAGACTTCATTTTCTATTTTCCTTATTTTATTGGGCTGAACTAGAGAAAATTGAATATGAATAGTGAGTTAATTGTAAGATCAATGGGCCAAGGCCATACATCAACATTGACCACAGTGGGGAATTATAAAATCATGGATATTCATGCAAGTATAGTTATTAATGTAAGATCAAAGTTAACTCTTAGCTTCACTAAAGAAATAGAAGGCAAAGATCTAGCATCAACTGAAACTCACGTGAAAAAGTAGATGAAAAATGTACAATCATCCCAATGGAGAGGTAATCTATAATTATCTAGTAAGACTCTTGGCTATGCCTTGAGACTAAACTAATTCTCAATATTTTTGAATAATCATCCATTGGAATTTAGTAGGAAAACCATAGTAAATCATTGTCCAATGGCCATGCAAAAATATAAAAAATAATAATATTTGTTGGTTGTTTTTCAATAGGTGGACCATGATGGGACCACTGAGAAGGTGGGGGTGTTTTTTTAATCATGGAAGTGAGGTTTAGTAGATTTATAGTCAAGTTACCTTTCCATATAAATTTTCTCGATCAAGTTATTCATTCATTGAACTTTGATTCATTCCTACTATTTTGATACACAATCCAATCCAGTTGAGTCTTGAGTCTTCATTGAGAATGGCATTCATAGGTTGTCAAGAAAGAGGTTATCATGCACATGCACTCTTCTTTTATTGGTATCTTTGTAACTATGTTCAGCCCGAGTTCTATATTTTTAAATTATCATAATAGTTCGTGATTATTAGGCTTTTATTTTGTCTTTTAAGAATTTTAATTTAATTATTATTAATCATTAAATTAAAATATATATATATATATATACATATATATATATATATATATACATATATATAGTTATTATAGTTATTAAACTTTCAATAGAATTATTAAACTTTCAATGGTACATCAACTTTCATACATGAGAAAATAGATACTGACAAATGGTACATCATGGCCTGATTAATTTCGCTCAGCAATTTCAAATGGTATAACATTTAGTCAATAGTAATCATCAATTTCTGCACACAGAGACTAATTTCTCTGGAAGCCTGAGATTTCTTTGGCTTGTTATTCTTATAACTACATAGACATAATTAATAGAGAGATTGAGGACAGAAAAAAATCTAGCACTTAGTCTCCACTACTCAACATGATTTTGTGAGAAATAATACATAGATTGATTTCTCTGAGTGCCTTAGCGTTATTTGGCTCATTTTTTTAATCACAACAACAATAAAAAATGCACTGAGGATTTTTTCTTAGTCCGATTATGCAATTTTTATAAGACAGATTATGCAATATTAATAATAAACATAAATTTATTGCAATTTATGGAAAGCTCGTTCATGTTTTTTTATTTATATTGGAAGGTTACTTGATTTTTGAAGTAATTTTTAGTAGATCATAGCATATATTGAGGAAATCTTAGTTTGACAAGAATCGGTTATTTCTCTTGAAACTTTAGGTATTAAAATTCCATGACACAGATATATCACACTCCAAAATCCAAAGAAAATGGAAGAGCATTTAATTTTTTTAATCAAACTTTTATTGGTGAAGGGTTAATTTATTACGAGAACATCATTAATGAAGTGAAAAATTTTAAACGTAACGTTTATTGACTAGAAAAATAATGACCAAAACGTCAAAAAAAAAATTGTGACGGATAAAGAGAAATCCAAATTCCAACCCTGCCTGCCACTTGTTGGTGAGTGGAGGTTATTCACTTTTCATTTACAGCTTACCAGGTTACTCATGTTACCAATATTTTCACATGGCTCACTTTTAGGTGACTACTTATTGTACTTCTTCTTTATAAAGAACAATTGGTAGATAATTGTATATATTATTTGAAATCTATAACAAATCCGGGCAACAAAATTACAACAAATAGAAAATTATGCAAAAAATTCACCAGGGCACTACTAATGTGTGGATACCCTATCATTTCTTAGATCCTCATAACTTACCAACACCTAATATATTGGTATACACATAATATGGAATTTACCTGAAGTATTTCATATGTATCTAGAAGTAAATAAGTTGTATGACAATTGTTATGGCAGATATAAGATGTGTATTATAGTTTATATTTCAATTTTTCTTAAGTAGCATGCATGTGCGGTCCATATAGTGACTACAATTACCTAATATATTTCAGTGAAGATGTGAAGGTGATCTCTCATTAGGTCCTAATTACTTAAAGCATCATTAATTAGCTTTCCAAATGAATAAAATATGTTAACAAATTAGTAAAAACTAGGAAAACAAATCATGCTTTAAAAAAATATGGCACAATGAGTCACACTTTGAGATTTATTTAATTACTCATCAAGTGTCGCTAAAACATATATATGATCACCATTACCATAGAAATGGGACATGTGACCATCATTTTGGTTTCGCCAATGACATTCCACATCATGAGCATTGTTTAGGGTTGATTGTGTTGATTTTTTTAAACAAATCATTTATACATTTTATGGAAATTATAGACACAATTTATAATCACATTACAAGATCATGATGTATGGATATTCCTTATCATTTCTTAGATACTCACAACTTACCAACACCTAATATATTGATATACACATCATATAGAATTTACCCCTATAATGCCACATGTATCCTAAAAAAAATTAGTTGTATGGCAATTGTTATGGTGCATATATGATGTGTATTACAGTTTATCTTATAATTTTGTTGAAGTAGCATACAACAATTTACATAGTGATATGAGAACCACTCTCTAGAGTATACATCGATTTTGTACACATGGATTTTCAGTTTATTTTTAAGATATATCATTGGTGATGCTCACATGATTATATAATGAACCATCAAGTTGAACTATGAAATTATTCCTCACAACACACACATATTGATGAATTAATAATTTTTCTCATATAATTTTTTTAATCTATTTTGAAAAAGAAAAAAATATATATATAATTATTTCTAAGAAGAACAAGAGAGAGTTCCTTACCATATCTTCGTAAAACATATAATAGCGACGTTTGGAGGCAATTGTGACATTTGGAGGCAACCGTCTAGCGACACTTTGGGGCATAGTGTCGCAATTGCGACACTTTTTCTAAGTGTCGGTATTGCGACCCTTTTCTCTAAATGTCAGTATAGTGATGGTTTCCCAAGATCAATGGCCCAAAGTGAACCCAATAACTTACCTTTTCCCCGCACCTTTCCTTTTGATCGTGGTTGTTTACTCGTTGAATCCAGATCCGATGGCGCTAATACATTTTCGCGCTCATAAAGTAATCATTTTATGTTTTGGCAAAGCCGCGCGAAATGAGTGGTTTTTCTAAACCACCCGCGCTTACGTGTCGCCACCACGTTGTATTGCGTTCGAAAAGCTAGTTCCCGCTTACCACCATTTACCCTCGCGAATCCCACTGGCAGTATTCCCTAAACCTCACTCGTTTAACCCGAGTTTAATGTCATTTAACTATGGCTATACCATTGTTTAATACATTAAAATTATATTTTTCATTCAAATTTTCACCTTTTTGCTTTAAACCTATAAAATTATTGCAGAACCGTTTTTCCTCAAAATCATGCCATTTGAACCCTGAGAAACTTTGCAGAGCCATTTTCAACCTACCAGTACCATTTTTCGACGCCCATTGCCCTAAATTTCCATTACAAAGTACTACATTGTCCTCTGCAAAGCCATTTTCAAAAAATTGAAGACTGAACACCTCTACAACGTCTTCAACCGAATTCCGTTGGTTCTCCAGGTACTTTTCTTCGAAGTTGCCCTCTGAGATTTCAAAATTCCTGTTGATTTCAAATAATTACCAAATTTACTGCAAAAAAGTGTCCATTTTTCAGGGGAAACTCTGTCAAAATTTCCCTGGAATCCCTAATTGCCCTTTCTCGCAGTTTTTTCCATACCCTGGTCCATTTTTCTGTTGAAATCGATTTTAAATACACGTTTTGAGCTTTAAATTCCTTGCATTTCCTAAAAACCCTGCTCAGAAACCCCATTTTCAGTAGAAATTCGCCAAGAAACCCTTGTTTCTCGTAAAGGAACTTAGCAAACCGTTTAATATTTCTTCGTTCATTATTTAAAATGACCAAGAAATAGGTAACCCCCAAGAATGGAGGCCCAAAATCTCAAAAGAAGTCTTCTGCAAAGATTCCTCAGCCTATGTCCTTCAAAATCGAAAAACCAACTCCTATACTCACGGCTGATTCTACATAAGTGGTTAGACCAGTCCAGCCTCCAGTCATTTCTCTAGAGAACAACCCTTTAGTTGATCTAGACTATAGAATACTAGACCCTAATGTAGAATTTAACCTTCTTGATTTCTATAATTGGTGTTATGGAAAATCAGTGGAAAAGGGTGACAAAGATATTCCAATTTGGGAATCCAATCTGCCTAGATATATTGTCCCTCTCACTCATTTTTTTCCTAACTTTATCAGATTATGCCAAGCCTGTTATATGCCAGAACAAAGATGTATTGTAAAAAAAGAAAAAGATACCCTGTTTTACATCACTGAAGAGTCGATAAATTCCATGCTGCAAATGAATCATGACCCCAATTCTGCTTCCCTATCAATAGAAGATTTAACCCAACTATATCTTGACTTGGATTTCAATGCTAGATTCAAAATATACCAGAATTTTTGTCCAAATCAGGTTGATATTCCTAAGCTAAATCCTCCTTTCGACACCGTTGATTTCCCAGATGAAACTAGAAAGATTGTCTCAATGCTCTCCTTCATACTAGGATATGCCAGTGATGAATTCACTAATGTGGCTATCCTAGGTTTTTTGTCAACTCTAAGCCCTGGTCAATCACCATCCATTCAGTTAAATTTTGCTATATTTGTTGCTGAAAGTATGCATTATCAGTTATCCAGATTATCAGAAGAAGGAATTTTCAGATACTCCTCTTATCTACTCCACCTCTTCCTATATTATCAAACAGATAAGTTTCCAATTGAATGTAAGAAAGTGGATGCAGAAGGAAAAGTTCTATCAGTAGTATTTTGGTCATCTATTTTAAGGAAATGAAACAGAAAGTATAGTTTTATATATTTCAATGACTCATTTATAGCCCCTGCTATGTATCTCTTGGAAAAAGAGGAGATCCCTAGGATCAATGATGAGAGAAGAAGAATTCTGCAGTTATCAGAGAGCTACAAAACTGGAGATTGGTATTTATATAAAAATCATACAGAAATCAGAGTGTATGGCTCATCCCTGGCCCCATAAAAGTTACCCAGATTTGTTACTACAAGAATATTTTCTTTAGAATATCTGAGACAACTATTGAATGTAGATGAAATCGACTTCATAGCTTTCAAGAAAAATACCCAATTTAAGCTAAAAAATAAAATTGGGCCATTCATTGTGAATAACAGAGAAGCTGCCAATGAGATAAATGTCAAACTTAAAGAGTATAAGTTCCCATGTATTTTTACATGGAAGTATGACCCACAAGGTATTTTGAGTGCAATAAGGGTAAAATGTAAGTTTCATGTTTACTTGCATGATCCTATGCCCCATATTGAAAGATATGTAAATAAAATTGAATGGGAGCCAAACACCCTATCTGATGATGATTCACAGGCAGTATAGGTAATACAGGTAGATAGTGGTAAAGGAAAACAGATTGAACAGAAAGTACATGTGGCTTCTACAAGCAAAGATACTGATAATGTACATAAAAGAGACAAAGAAGGAGATAGTTTCATAGCTGAGACTATTAAGGACATAAAATTCAGAACTCCTTATAGTAAAATAAGCAATTCAACAGAAGAAGAAAAGGATAAGGCTGTAAATATTAATATAAATGATGAAGCAACAAGAATAGTCACTCAAACATTAAAAGAGCTTCAAAATATAAAAATTGGAACACAACAAAAAGATACAGTCATGAAGGAAAACCAGGCTACTGTCGATTTTCCTCCTTCTTCTCAGGAAAATGACAATACAGAGTCATAGATTCAGATCAGATTCAGACAGATTAAAGAGAAGAATGAAGAGCTCAAGAATCAAGCTCATTCTAGATTTCTTAAGGAAAATCCTGGAAACAAAGACAGGCTTCTTTCAGCATTTGATTATTCATCCAATAAATTGGTAATGTCATTCTTGAAGCCTACAGTGGCTGAGCCAAAATCAGTGGCAGATTATTCCAAAATAGATCTTGAACTGGATGCATATGCCATTCATGAATTAGATCAAATTGAATTTCATAGGAGCAATACTGAAATGCTATATTCCAAAATTGTCAGTAAAACTATGAAATCAATTAGGCTTGAGAAAACAACGCTCAACCTCCAAAATCAAATGAGGTTGGACAAAGCCTCACTGTATGCTAATAATTTAAGAATAAAAGCACTAGAAGATATAGTGATTGAAGCAGGGGGTGACCCAGCCAACATTGAAGGAGAAAAAGTCTTAATTAAACAAAAAAAATGAGGATATAGCTGCTCTTAGAAAACAGTTGAAGTTGCCTCAGAGTGAAAACTCTCAAGCAAAAGAAATTCTATAGCAAAAAATAGAGAATGATGATTTAAAGAAGCTTGTACATCAAATGACAGATCAGATAAAAAAAATGGAAAGTCAAATAGAAGCTCTAATGAAAGAGAATGAAGAACTAAGAAAAGCACAACCAATGGTCATTCCTACAGTGATCCCCACTGTAAACACTGCTACACCATCTACTTTGGCAGAACACTTGGCACCGAAAGGAGTACTGCCAATTGCAGTGCCAATTACTTCTCTAATCTCTGCCTCTTCTTCTTCATCCTCACAGAGGAGCACACTACAATACCAAGATAAAGAGATTCTTAGTTTGAAAGGCACTATTAAAAATTTAGAAAAATCCAAAAATGATGCCTTGATTACTTCTAAAGGACATGAGCAAAGGGATGATCGACTACAAGAACAGGTAAAGATTCTGCAAGCACAAGTAAATCTTACAGATCAAGTGGCCTTTATAAAAAATAATTTATGGACCAAAATTATTGATGGCATTCATTCTCAATGGCCTTCAATTCGGATAATTTATTAATAGAGGGAGTTACTTCAAGTTGCTAGTGCAGAGATTGACAAGACTAGGAGGGAAATTGACAAAAAACCAACCCAAGCAATCCAACTCATAGATTTTTTAAACAGTAAAACCAGGGAAGATTTGGAAGAATTGAAATTTTTTTATAGAACATGTTGTGTAACCAGCTCCAAAAAGAGAAGAAAAGATATATCAATGCCTCAGAAATGAGCCACTTCGAGAGGGCAACCTCCAATACATTACATAAATGAACAATTCTTGGATGATACAATTTACAAAACCTCTTTTCTATATATAGGAGTCCATGGGGCCATAATGTAATCCTAGTGGGCCACAATGTAATCCTAGCCGACCTAACAATAATAATTTAAGGGCACAATAATAACAAAATGGGGGTTACAAGGGTACAATAATAACAATAAGGGGGTTACACTAACAACAATAAGGGACTATACTAGTAATATAGGAACCTAACATGCCCCTCTCCTTCAAAAAAGTGTTGTCCTCAACGATTGAGTAGCTCTGGGTGCTTCTGTATAAAATTCTCATCCTCCCATGTAGAATCTTCAGTGGGTAAGTTCTTCCACTTGATGAGATACTCTGAAATTGATCGATTCCGTAGTTGTCGAGTTCTTGTTTCCATGACCGCTTCGGGTTCCAATATGATTTTTCCTTCCTCATCAAGTTCTGGCAATATTGTTTGAACTGGAAGATTTTCACCTATAACCTTCTTTAAGCATGAAACATGGAAAATTGGATGTACTCGTGAAGAAGCAGGAAGCTCCAATTTGTATGCCATAGTACCAATCTTTTGCAACACCTTGTAAGGACCATAGTACTTTGGCGATAATTTATTATCCTTCTTAGCTTGCTTGAGGGACATTTGTTTGTATGGTTGTAGCTGTAAAAATACCCAATCTCCTACATCAAAACTTCTCTCACTACGATGTTGATCTGCCTGTTGTTTCATTCGATTTTGTGCCAAATTCAGGTTATCCTTTAAGAGTTGGAGAACTTCTTGCTGATGCTCGATGTGATCTTCCACTGCTTGAACCTTCGAATTTTCCCTTAAAGATGATGTGATCGATGGTGGATGATATACATAAAGTGCCATAAATGGGGTCATTTTTGCTGCAGTATGGAAGGAAGTGTTATACCACCATTCAGCGAGAGGTAACCACTTGACCCATTGTGTTTGTTTATCAGATACAAAACAACGAAGATATCCTTCCAGACATTTATTTACTATCTCAGTTTGACCATCAGATTGAGGATGATAAGATGAGCTATGAGCTAATTGAGTACCCAAACAAGAAAATAACTCTGTCCAAAAATTTCCAGTAAAAATGGGATCTCTGTCGCTCACAATAACCCTTGGGCTTCCCTGTAGCTTTTGAATTCTGTCCACAAATGTAGTAGCAACTGTACTTGCTTTAAATGGACGAGATAATGCACAAAAGTGTGCATACTTGGTAAGTCTATCAACTACCACCATGATGACATTATTTCCTTCGGACTTAGGTAAACCTGTGATAAAATCCATTGAAATCTCCTCCCAACGTTGACTTGGAATGGATAAAGGTTGTAGAAGTCCTGGGGTCTTAATTGTCTCCACTTTATTCTGCTGGCAGACCAAACATTCCGCCACAAACTTTCGAATATCAGATTTAAGGCCATCCCAAAAAAATTCTTTCTTCACCCTGTGGTAAGTTTTTAAAAATCTGAGTGTCCTCCTAAAGGAGAAGTGTGCAATTCCAGAAGAATCTTTTGTTTTAGTTGGGAATTCTTACAAAGATATAAGCGATCTTTGTACCATAAGGAATCATATTTCCAACTAAATGTATCAGATGTACTAGGATCTTGCTGCAACTTTTGAATGAGTGTCCATACATCTTTGTCCTTCTTCCATTCATCTCTTGCTTGGGTTATCCAATCTGGTTGGATAATAGAAATGGCACAAAGCAATGCTTCCACCTCTTCATTCTTTCTTGAGAGTGCATCTGCAACAACATTAAGCTTTCCTTTTTTGTAGATTATTTCAAAGTCATAAGCCAACATCTTTGTGACCCATTTTTGCTGCTCTTCTGAAGATAGTCTTTGTTCCAAAAAGTGTTTAAGACTATCATGATCAGTTTTTACCTTGAAGTGTCTTCCCATTAGGTAAGTTCGTCATTTCTTTAGTGCATGCAGTATTGCTAACATTTCCTTCTCATAAATAGGTTTTTGTAAATACTTTCCTTTGATTGGACGACTTTCAAAAGCAATGGGTCTTCCTTCCTGCATTAAAACTGCACCAATTCCATTTCCTGAGGCATCACATTACACAATAAAGGTTTTGTGAAGTCTGGCGTAGCTAAGACCGGTGCTAGGCACATTGCCTCATTAAGATGTTCAAAGGCCTTAGTTGCTTCGGGAGTCCATGAAAATGCATCTTTCTTCAATAATGTTGTTAGAGGTGCTGCTATTCTCCCATAATTCTTAACAAACTTGCGATACTAGCCTGTTAACCCGAGAAATCCTCGCAACTGCTTTATTGTCTTGGGGACTTTCCATTCCTTAATGGCTTTAATTTTGTTAGGGTCTACTTTAACACCCTCGTGAGATATAATATGACCCAGATATTCCACCTCTTGTACTCCAAAGAAACATTTGGATATTTTTGCATATAATTGTTTCTCCTGCAATAGTTTGAGCACCCTGTCAACATTTTCAACATGATCCTTCCAAGACCTGCTATAGATTAGTATATCATCAAAAAATACCAGCACAAATTTTCTAAGGAAGGGTTTGAAAATGGAATTCATCAACCCTTGAAATGTAGAAGGTGCATTGGTAAGGCCAAAGGCATGACCAAAAATTCATAATGACCCTCATGAGTTCGAAATGTTGTTTTTGGAATATCTTCAGTCTTCATTCTAATTTGATGATATCCTGAACGAAGATCCAACTTGGTAAAATAAATTGCTCCATGTAATTCATACAATAATTCATCAATCACAGGAATGGGAAATTTATCTTTAATGGTGAGCTTATTGAGCTCCCTATAATCCGGACACATTCGCCATGATCCATCCTTCTTGTGTACCAATATTACGGGAGCAGAGAAATAACTTTGACTAGGTTGAATTATACCCGCCTCTAACATTTCTACAATCATACGTTCAATTTCGCTCTTTTGGAAGTAAGGATATCTATAAGGCCTGATGTTTGGAGGAACACTTCCTGGAATCAAATGAATATCATGATCATCATCATGAATAGGTGGGAGTCCTTTGGGAGTTTCAAACACCTTGGAATGATTGTCCAAGACTTGTTGGAGATCTGCAGAAATAGATGATTTTGATGTCGGAACTTCTGGTGAGCATAATTGTGCAATTGCGCCTCGTTGTTCTTTCTTTAGAATATTTGTCATGACATTAGATATTATTATCCTTCCCGGCTTCCCTTCAATACCCCATAATTCGACTTCCTTTCCTTCTGAAAAAAATTTCAAGAAAATTTCTTGAAAATTAAAAGCTACCGTCCCCAAAGATTGTAACCATTGTACTCCTAGTACAACATCAGCACCTCCCATAGGAATGGAAAGCATTGGACTAGTCAATACATATTCCCCCATGGTTAGCTTGATATTATGGCATTTTCCAGAGCAATTTATAGCTCCTCCATTTGCAACCATCACTTGACATTCTAGTGCTAGGTATAGGAAAAAATTTAATTCCTTGGCTACCTTACAATGAATAAAATTATGGGTGCTACCTGAATCAATCAACACTATTACCTTTTTCTTCTTGATTTGTCCTTGTATCTTGAGAGTTTGAGGAGTGGTAATTCCTGCTAGCGCATTACACGATATGGTCGGATTCATTTCTTCCTCTTCTAGGGCTGGTTCCAGGTGTATATCCTCTTCTTGTTCATTTTCTTCTTCCTCTTCACAATCTATGTAAAATAATTTCTTCTCAGCACACTTATGACCTTTAGTGTATTTGCTATCACAACTGTAGCAAAGCCCTTTTGCTCTTTTTTCTTCCAATTGTGGTGGTGTCAACCTTGTAGGTTGTGGAAATCTAGGCGTAGCAACACTTCCTTCTTTATAGAATTGAGTGGTAGGCTTCCTTGTCGCCATAATTTTACATTCAACTTTTCTTGCCAACCCGAATGCCTTCTCCAATGAATCAGGTTCCAAAACGCGAACTTCATGTTGGATGTTATCCTTTAAAGTGCCTATGAAGAGATCAATCCTGTGTTCCTCTGGAATATCAGTTACCCTTATATTCAATTTTGGAATTCCTCAATGTGCTGCCCCACTAAACCCTTTTGTTTGAGATTTATCAATTGGCTAAAGAAGGTGTTGCTCTTTGTATCCTCATAATGTGCTATCATTTCTTCTGTAAAAATTGACCAACTGACAATTTTTTTATGGGAGCAAGGCCATCGATACCATACAAATGTATTTTGTTCTAAATGTAAAGTTGCAATGCGTACCTTTTGTGTGTTTTGCACGTTATGGAGATCAAAATATTGCTCCATCTGTAGTATCCATGTTACAGGATCCTTTCCATCAAACTTCCTCATATCCATTTTTGGAATATGGTGGTTCTTCCCACCAACATTAGAGTTTATCAAATCACGGTTAACATTGATTTTGTTCTCATCATGAGGTTCTTCTACTATCTTTTCACCATTAGGAAACATTTCTTGTATCAACTTTGTCAAACCTTCGTTGTCTATTTTTAGATCATTCATGTTTTCCATATTAGCTTCCACACCATCCATCTTAGCTTCGATGCCTTTCTTCAAAACTTCCATTTCATTTTTTGTTGCTCTTTGCGAGAGTGAAATTTGTTGCACTTGCTCTTGTAATTTTGATAGATCATGTTACAATTCTTCATCTTCATGAGTCATAGTAGAGCCTTCTGAAGGCTTAATGGGTGTTGAATTATTTTTACGGGGCATATTTTAGAATCCAATACTGATATCTATTCTACAATATGCCTTTGGAATCAATTCAAATTTATTCTTCTAACAAGACTTATGCAATTCGGAAAAAACATACACACCTTTTTCTTGCTTTTGAGGAGCTCGATATTGAAATTGGATTATATTTGTGATTGCAGCACTTGAATATTTTATTTTTGGTACCAACGTAGCCCTCTGAATTATATTTCGAATTCCACAGGCCTGACCTGATTTGGATTCTCCAATACAAAGTTGTGTCCAATCTCCCACAATGACCTAATTATGGACTAGTTCAATAGAGCGAAATTGTACAAATTTCCACGTGTCACTGTTTCATCCTTCGTCTATGAAATTGATAGCCAAGAAACTACAATCTGTGTACTTGCAACCAATCTTTATGACACTCCAATCTGATGCCTAGAAAGATATTTATTGAACTTTTCCCACGATCACCTCTTTGAGATGAAATTCAGGAGCTTCAAAAAGCACTACCTTCCACAGATCATATCTCCAAAAATATTGCGAGACAAGCTCTGAAATTTTTTGATGAATTTCTTTAGAATTTCAACTTTGCACCATAGGAATTTAAAATTCTTAACCTTCGTAGCAAAAAAATTATAGCGCAAATTCCACGATGACCTGTTTAGGAGCCTGAAACAAGACCTAACTTCCACAAATCATATCTCTGAAAATATTGCGAACCAAGCTCTAAACTTTTTAGAAACTCTTCCTCAGGATTTTGGCTTCGCACCCTAAAAATTTCAGTTTCTGAAACGTCGTAGAAAAAAAGTTATAGCGAAACTTCCACGATGACCTGTTTGGAGCAGAAAAACCCTAGAATCCAAACCTCTGATACCAAATGTTGTGTAACCAGCTCCAAAAAGAGAAGAAAAGAGATATCAACGCCTTAGAAATGAGCCACTTCAAGGGGGAAAATTCCAATACATTACATAAATGAAAAATTCTTGGATGATACAGTTTAAAAAACCTTCTTTCTATATATAGGAGTCCATGGGGCCATAATGTAATCCTAGTGGGCCACAATGTAATCCTAGCCGACCTAAGAATAATAATTTAAGGGCACAATAATAAAAAAATGGGGGTTACAAGGTTACAATAATAACAATAAGGGGGTTACATTAACGACAATAAGGGACTATACTAGTAATATAGGGACCTAACAGAACAGAAACCATTCTTCAAATCAAAAAGGTCCTGAACAAAAGAAACATAATGAGTAATCTAGAGGACCGGTGTAAAGACATGAATTTATCCATCTCAAGATTTTTAGCCAAATACAAAACATTGTCAGAAGCAGGTTTGCCTGATATTCACGCATTGAATGACAAGTTAATGCCTCAGAAAGATTATGATCTAAAAATCAAAAATCATGCAAAAGAGCAAGCCAGACAACAACTGCCTCAAGGATCACCAACAGGAAAAATACTTCTTTAGTATTTTGAAAATCTGTTCTTTTTAGATAATGAGATCAGGCATATGTTCACTATCAAGCCTAACATTTCCAAGTATACAGAGGCAGATGAAAGTTACAGAAAATTGAAGACTATGAAGATACCCTCTGCAGAAAAGTGGCAAGAATTCACAGATCTGCTGTGAATTTAATGGATAAAAAACAGGAAATTCACTTGGAAATTCATTTTTTACTGTTACCTAAAATGGTAAAAATACAAGTTTAAAGTGCACAACAACAATCAGTTCAAATTATAATAATCAGTTCTATTTTTTCTTGTAAAAAGGTAACAGCTTGCAAACTGTTTTGCAGCTGTCCCTCTTTTTAAGTTTTCTTTCCTATTTTTTATTAAAACATTATCTCAATTCCTAAGATATTTTGTAAACATTTTTTTGTATAAATACTTCACAATTCGAAGTATTCAGTGTGAATAAAATTTCTCAAGACAACTATAGTTCGTGCTCTCTACTTGGCATTTTAATGTTTTCTACTTTGTTTGTGCTCTCTTCTTGGCCATTGGCCTGTGGGTGATATGGAGTTGTAATCTTGTGCTGAATGTGGTAGTTTTGCAATGTTTCAGCTAATTTATTACCTACAAATTGTGGTCCTCCATCTGTGATTATGTCCCTTGGGAGACCATAGCGCACAAAGATTTGGAAAAGAAACTGTACTACAGAGTCCTCTGTAGCTTTTGAAAGTGCCTCCGCTTCGACCCACTTAGTGACATATTCGATTGCAACTAGGATGTATGTTTTTTGGTTTGAGGGAGGACTAATAGGGCCAACAAAATCAAGTGCCCAGCATTCAAATGGTTCAATCACTAGTTGAGGGTTCAAAGGCATTTCATCAGACTGCCCAAGGCGTCCTGCCCTTTGGCAGCTATCACAGGCCTGCACGAATTTTTTGGCATCCTTAAAGATGGTAGGCCAGTAATAGCCTGTTCGTAAAACCTTATGGGCAGTTCTACAGTTCCCAGTTAGATCCCCTTCTTCAATCTTCTTATCTGTAGCTTAAGGATTCTTAAGTACCCTTTTGCTCAGATTCCATCCACTCCATCAAATCAAGCCTATACATAGCCTTAGAAGGTCACCTATCTTGCCCTTAGCACATTTGCATCTCTGAGCCTTATTTCTTAGTTATGCTTGCCTAGAGAGTTGACTCCATTGCCCAATATTCTGGTAGATCCTTCTCGTTTACCTTGAAATCTCTTTATTCCCACCAATCTTTTAAAATCAAACCCAAATACACAATCATAGCTAGCCTAATATTTGTTACTAAAACAAAGCCAAATCATACGGAGAGATCCCTCTCTAGAGTTCAAGAAGGCTAGATCTTGAATTCCCAAAGTGGTTCTTGGTTACCCTTGGTGTTCTTAACTACAAAAATCCCTATCCCACAACCTGAGAATTACTAGGGTGATAACAGGCCTTGGGGGTATTATGATCCTTGGAGGAAACTCCCACATCTAGAAGAGTTGACAGAGAAAATTGGATCGAGTACAAAGGTGTGGCAGGTGGGTTTTACCCTGTACCAGTTGTTATGGTGCATATATGATGTGTATTACAGTTTATCTTATAATTTTGTTGAAGTAGCATACAAAAATTTACATAGTGATATGAGAACCACTCTCTAGAGTATACATCGATTTTGTACACATGGCTTTTCAGTTTATTTTTAAGATATATCATTGGTGATGATCACATGATTATATAATGAACCATTAAGTTGAACTATGAAATTATTCCTCACAACACACACACACACATATTGATGAATTAATCATTTTTCTCATATAATTTTTTTAATCTATTTTGAAAAAAAAAATTATATATAATTATTTCTAAGAAGAACAAGAGAGAATTCCTTACCATATCTTCGTAAAACATATAATAGCAAGAAAATTAATCTATTGAAATTTCATTTCCAAACATATTCATGGAGTAAAATGAAGATTAAAAGGAGATATTCATGGATTTACATATAACATCACCTCATAATTAAGAATGTAAATGTACAATATTGATGATACATAGGTTAGGAGAAAATTAATCTATTGAAATTTCATTTCCAAACATATTCATGGAGTAAAATGAGGATTAAAAAGAGATATTTATGAATTTACTTATAACATCACCTCATAAAAGTGTAAATTTCCAATATTGATAAAATTTATTTATATATGATAAATAATAAACCTTTATCTCACATGTATCATATAATCTTATAAACAAACAATTGCACCGGGGGTGCAATCCTTAAAACTTTTAAACTGTCTAATGTATATGTACCTATTTAAAGTATTCAGGGCCCACATTACAAATGCCCAAAGTGAAATATTTGTGCATAAGTTATATATGATTCAATGGTTTAAATAACTATTAGGCAGTGAAACAAAACTTATAACAAAATATTAATAAAACTATATCATACGTCCGGACTTCAAAAAAAAAACCCGATTTCAATCACAAATTCGCGTTCCAAAATAGCCTGCTGATGTCACCCTAATTTGTGATGCGAAAAATTCATAGAATACGCCATATAAAAATTCGGGTCCTTTTTTGGCTTTACGTACGGAGGACAACTGTGACACGAAAATCAAATTAATTCCGCCCTATAATGTTTCAGGTCCGGAATTCCACAATGCAGACGGACCAAAAAATAACGCGATCGGATCACTTGCTTCCACGTGGATGGCTGATTTGGTCTGTGGTCTGTGGGACCACGTTCTTCTGAATTAAAATCTCCCGCGTTTACTATTAAATTGCTCTGTTTCCAAAACAATACAACGCTCTATTTTTAAGTGTGCAGGGACTGTGATTTCAAAACCAAAATTGATTGTTCATCAGTTTTAGAAAGCGGTTGTTTGATAGAGCCATTCAAATAGATTTAGAAAGCAGCTAGAGGTCAGGGTAGTTGAAATTAATATTTCAACATCCCTCATTCACTGAGAATACCCTCCTTGGTGCCTTCTTCGCCAGACTACGATGTGTTCATCAACAGTCATGAACCCAATGTCCGTTTCTTTGCCAGGCATCTTCACAACGGTCTTGTTTCCAGAGGATTGTGAGTCTTTCTCAACAGCATAGAATTGAAAGCTGGACAATCCATACCTTCACAAATCAAAGACGCAATTAAAATATCCTCTCTCATTATTACTATTTTCTCTTCAAATTATGCACAATTGCAAAGGTGCCTCCATTAACTACTCCTCGCGCTGCTCTGTAAGTCGACCATTTTTGCAAAGGCATATAACTGTCGTTTATTACATATAAGTGTTGTTATACCGATGGCAGCCAGAGTTTCGCTATTGCGACGGATCCCTCTAAACGTCGTAATTGCGACACTTAGACATTGTGTCGCAAAAAAAGTGTCGCTATTGGGATGGCTGCCTCCAAACGTCGCAATTGCGACACTTAGACATTGTGTCACAATTGCAACGTTTGGAAGCAGTCGTCACAATAGCAACGCTTTGGGGCATACTGTCGCAATTGCGACGTCTTCTTTCAAACGTCGCAATTGCGACACTTTGTCTAAGTGTCGGTATTGCGACACATTTCTATAGACGTTGGTATAGCGATGGTGTCGGGCGGGATTGAAAAAATTTGGGGAAATTTCTGACATTTGGTCAAAAGTGTCGGAACCAAGTGTCGGAATTTCCACCAAATGTACTAGTGGGTGATGGGAAAAACTCCAAGGGTGATGGGTCGCTAGGTCGCTAGGTCGCATAGTCATGAATGTGAAGGTTTTAGGATAGGATTCGATGTTTAGACCTTGCGACCTAGGGGTCGCAAGGTCGTTAGGTCACATGGTCACAAAATGTGTTATTTTATGAGTTTTGCAACTTTACGACTAGTTTTTTTAAGAGAACAAGTCATGGACCAAACTTTGTAGGCATAATGCATGAAAAGGGACTTTCTCAAGGCTAAAGGCTAAGGGTGCATCAGACTTACCTTTACCAAAGAGATCAGGGGCTCTGAAATTTTAATATGGGACTAAATTTTTGAGGGTGTTGTAGTGGCTACAACAGGTCCCCATTACATTGAGTTCCTCCATGAGATGAGGAAACTTCTGTTGAAATTGGTCCCTAGTGAACCACTTGCCTTGGTGCAGGAGTTAGCCAATTTTGACAACCCGATACAGCTGGATCTTCTACTAGCGAGTGTTCTTGATTTGCATGTCCATGATACAATCCGCGGTGGCCTGCTCCATGCAATCTAGGTTTAACTCTATTGGTGTGAGTTGTTATCCAATGTCGAAGGTGTCCAATAGAGGTGGGAAGTAGGGCCGAAGGTGGTCCACATTGAATACTGGGTGTAGACCAAGGACTTGTGGAACAATGAGCTCAAAGGCATTGTTCCCTACAACCTTGGTGATGGTGTACAATCCATATCGAAGCGGGCAAATCTGGCATGGGGTCTAGTGAGGTGCTCCTTCTGCAAATGTAGCCACACTTTGTCACCCACCTAGAATTTGTGTGGCACCCGATGTTGATCATGTCGTTGCTTGTACTTAGCATTGGCTCTGTCCAATATGTCATGAACCTGTTGGAGGATGTGTTGAATGTTCTCAATGAAGCTATTATCTTTGTTAGATTCAGACTAGACATGAGCCAAATCGGCCTAAGTAGCCAAAAATGGCATGGCTACGTCAATGGGACATAGTGGCTGGAATCCCAAGCCCACCTGAAAAGGGATGTGTTTGGTTGTGTTGTGGAGAGACCGATTATAACTGTGGTGTACATAGGGAGGGTTATCATCCCATGTGTGTGGATGCTTTGAATTGTACATGCACATAATGTGTACAATCATATTGTTGATGAACTTTGTCTAGCTATAAGTTTGGGGATGGAAAGACGTGGACTTGGTGAGCCTGGTGTCCAACATTGACCAGAGGCTAGACCAAAATGTGTTGAGGAACCTGTTGTCCTGACCTGAGATGATATACTGTGGGATCCCAAAGTGAACCCACACTTGTTCAAAGAAGAGTTTAGAAATGGCTTTTGCTGTGATATTATTCTTGTAGGCCGCCATATTGTCCATCTTCAAGAATCTATCAATGACCACAAAAACATAGTCATTTCCATGCTTAGTAGAAGGAAGGTCTGACATGTAATCCATGGAGATGGATTCCCAAGGTCGACTAGGGGTAGGTGGCGGAGTATAGAGGCCTTGATTCTTGATGGTTGGTTTGGAAATGGTGCAAACAGTGCAGGATCTGATGTACTTCCCGACATCTTGTTGAAGGTTCAGCCAATAGAAATACTTCTATAATACTGCCACTATTTTCTTGACCACAAAATTCCTAGCGACTTGACTATAGTGAACTTCCCAAATCATCTCAGCACGCTCGCTTGAAGGAACAAAAATATGTCCCAGGTGACATAGTAGTGCATCCTGGAGGTGAAATTTTGGAACTTGTGTACACTCCAAGAGTGTCTTGTATGTATGACCAAATTCTGGGTCGCTCTTGTAGAGAAGTGACCAATCAAAAGTCTTGTTCCCACAAGAATTGAGAACAGTGGTTAGCGCCACGATCGGTGGTCGACTAAGGTAGTCTGCAACATTATTGGTGCTTCCCTTCTTTTACTTGATGTTCAAATGAAATTGTTGTAGATATGTGGACCATTTCTAATGGAAATCATTATCAAACTTCCCTTGTGTCTATATGAACTACAGGGGTCAGTGGTCTATGTAAATGACCATTTCCTTCTCCAAAATGTAATTCTTCCGTTCTTGGCAAGCCTGCACAATGGAATACAATTCTTTGTCATAAGTGGGATACTTGCGGACTATGTCAGACAATGTATCAGTGTGATATGCCACTCGATGCCCCTGTTGAGTAAGAACTGTCCCAATAGCATAGTCAAAGGCATCTGTCTCTATCTCAAATGGTTGTTGTAAGTCTGGTAATATGAGCATTGGGGCAGAGCAAAGGTGATGTTTCAATTCTACGAATACCTTCTGTTGAGATTTTGACCAAAATATTTTTTCCTTTGCGCCTCCCTTGGTGACTTGACTCAAGGGCCAAGTGATATGAGATAATCCCAACATGAACCTTCCATAGAAATTAGCGAGACCTAGAAAGCTGTGAAGCTCTGTTAGAGTGGTTGGGGCTGGCCAATCCCGAATGACTTGGATCTTGGTTAGATCCACATGTAGCCCCCGTTCATCAACAATGTATCCCAGATACTGAACCTGGGTCATGCCAAAAGTGCACTTCTCCAAATTGGCACACAAATTGTGTTGCCACTATGTTTGGAGGACATGTCGGATGTGGTAGAGGTGCTCTTCCCATGACTGGTTGAAGATCAGGATTTCATCCAAGTACAGTACTACAAATGAGTTGGTGAATGGTTGCAAGATTTCATTCATCAGCATCATGAAGGTTGCAGGAACATTAGTCAACCCGAAAAGCATGACCAACCACTCGAAAAGGCCCTCCTTGGATTTGAAGGCAGTCTCCCACACATCGAAGGGTTCAATTGGTACCTGGTGATACCCGAACTTCAAGTCAATATTACTAAATATTTCACCCCTTTGAGTTGGTCTAGAAAGTCATCAACCCATGGGATTAGGTACCTATTCTAGATAGTGATCTTGTTTAGCACCCGATAGTCAATAAATATTCTCCAAGTCCCATACTTCCTCTGCACCAACATGATCGGGCTCCCATAGGGAAATGAACTCGACTAGATGTGACCTTTATGCAGTGGCTCCTGAATCTGCCTCTTGATTTCATCTCTCTCTAGAACAGAGCACCAATAGATCAGTGCCTTGGGAAACAACGCACTTGGCATTAGTTCGATGGGGTTATTAACCTGAAAGTGTAGAGGCACCCATGTGGGTGAGGAAAATATGTCCCCATACTCCTCCACGACCTTGTCGATTTATTGTTGCCATGCAGAGGAGCCCTGTATGAAGGTCGTGGTGACAGTCTTCTTCTTGTCCCGGGGGACGATCATCAGGAAAAAAAATTTCCTAGTTTTGAAAATGTGCTTACTGCATTTTTTTGCAGTAACCAAAGAGATAGCGGTAGGCGGTGGTACCTATGGTATCATGTACAACTTATTTCCCAAAGTAAAAAAACAGTGTGAGACCAGGACTCATACACAGCATGTTGCCTCCACAAGTATGGTTGACCTAATAATACATCAAAAACATCAAGAGGAGCAATGTCACATAATATCTCATTCGTGAAGGGCTTGATGTTGTAGGGGAAGTGAAACTGTTGGTTGACGTGGAGATCATGTCCTTGGTGAAGCCACCCGATGGTGTACGACTGTGGGTGTGCTATGGTCGAAAATCCCAACCACTTCATGACCTCTGCTAAAATGAGGTTCATTTGGCTCCCACTGTCGACAATGAACTGTAGAGGGGAACTCTTTACCCACATATGGGAGTGGAAGAGATGCTCCTCCCCCTCTGGATCTTCCAGTTCCTCCTTCTAGATATTCGTAGTGGCAATAGTGGCATTGGACTCTGCATCAATACTCTTCTTCCCTTTGTCATTCCCCTTGTCGAGTTTTGATTCAGAGTCAGAGCATACATCTAATTCAGAAGCCCTTATCTCATCCACCCATGACTTCTTGGTCTAACACTCACTTGTGTTGTCAGTGGAGCTCTTATGGAAATCACACCACTTTCCTGTGTCCTTCTTCGGCTTTGCAGTGTTTTTCTTTGATTTTGGCTTCGACGGGTTGTCTTGGGCCACCATGCCCTGGATTTTTCCTTTGTTCTATGGTTTGGGGGCACCTTTTCCTTGCTTTTGATTCGCAGATCCATAGTCTCTTTTCTTATGTTTGAATTTCTGCTCAATCTTGGTAGCATACTGGTATTCCATACCAAGTGAGGAGATGTCGAGGAACTCCATTTCTTCCTGAATGTATCTATGTAGAAAACTATAGTACTTCAGCACCAAACGTTTCTCTGAATCTTTGATACCTAACTTTGTGTGCAGGGTATGGAACAAATTTGTTAGCTAATGCACATCTTGATCCCTTTGTTGCCGCATCATAGTCCATTGTATGTCCTTGTCATCATAGCTCCCCACAGGATAATATTGTTCCTTGATGGCATCTTGAAAATAATTCCAAGTGGGTACTACTGAGAACAGAGTGGGTTCCCACCAGTCCTTGACATGGGGGGTAGCTTGGAGGAGCGCAAAAATAATCTTCTCTTGGTTAGAAAAGTCATGAACTGAGAAATATCCTTCTAATAGATTCAACCATCTATCTATGGTGGCTGCATCTATTTTTCCCTCAAATATGGGAATGTCAAATTTTATGTGTACCTTAAAAGGATTTTCCCCTCTAAAGTGGTTGCCAGATGGAGATGCGCAGCCGGTGGGCATTCGTTGAAGTATCTGGGCAAAGTTATCCATCATCATGTTCCTTTGTTCTTCAAGGGCCTCCTCGAGAAATATTTTTATAGGATCTCCTGCTCCTCGTATTTCTTTTCGTCCCCCATGGGCGTTTTTGGGGTTTGCGAGGCTGATCTTGCAAAGGTTCCACTAGATCGATCCCTAACTCCTTATACCCCGACCTCGTTGGGGACATGCAAAGAAGGATCGAGAAAGAGCATACCGCTTTGATCCCAATAACCCAGATTTATGCAGGAATGAAAAATAATACACATATAACCATTAATACAAAAATGCAATGGAAATAATACTTCATTTCATTAATATCAAAGAACTGAGTTTTTTTTACAGACAGAATGGAAATAAACTAGCTAGGGCACTGGTAGCTTATCTCTGAGAAAATATGTGGTGGATACAGGCCTCTGAATTGTGTTACAATGACGCTCAAGGGCCTATTTATTATTTATAAATAATGGAAAACCCTAAACATCCAAAAACCTAACCCTAAAAGATGAATCTCCAAAATTATGGGCCCCGTTTTGGTAAATTGGTACATCAACTTCACGGGGATGTAACTTTGGCATACGATCTCCGTTTGATGCGCACCATACCCCATTAGAAATATATATCTAACAACTAAAACTTTTGATGTGAGCAACATCAGTCCATGGCCCCATGTTTCTCCCGATTTTCCTAAAAAATGTCGTTTAGGTCCTCAAAATGGCTCCGGAAGTTCATGACCCAAAAAACTTCTAAAAATAGTAAGTAGTGTTACAATTAAGGAAACTGAAAAACTAAAAGAAATAATGGTGGGGCCCCAAGCGAAATAGGTGGGTGGCCACCAATATCCACTTGGATCAAATAAGTGCAAGCATGTGAATGGAAATTATACATAAAATAGAAAACGGTAAAATAAAATCTCACATACACACAAATAAGACACAAGATATGCTCTGGGAAACCCTTTAAGGAGAAAACCCAACTGGAAGGTGAGGCCTATCCACTCTCTTTCTATGTCTAGAATCTGGATGCAGGTACAAAGAAGTATGCCTTGTGTCCCACGGCTTCTAGAGTTGATAAATTCTCTCTATGTGCTCTACCTCCTATCCCTCTTGGCTATTTTTCTCATATATGGAAAAAATGCACTTGAAATAATTGGATTCCTCTTCCTCCTAATGGTACGGTCATAACACAACCTGATAGCCTACTAGTGGTTAATTTTGAATATGTCAACTCTTAACTAGAGTTACAATATAGACTATTCTAGATAATTTTACATCACAATCACGTGTCTATCCACTTTTCCATGAATAATGGTGGCTGACGCGACATCCTATCGAACCATGGTGGTCAAAACAAAAAGGTCAATTTATGAGTAGAATAACTTCCGTAAACGAATTCTGATTGATGTGATTCCTGCTCCATTGGAAAGATATCTGTGTGTATAATAGCATGAAAAGGTTCCATGTTAATGCAACAAATTTTTTCCCCAAAGAAATGTCATTTAATGCCTCAAAATTATCCCAGAAGGTTTCAAACCTCGTTTTTTCCAAACTAGGTCCCGCCAGTAAGAAAAGTCTCGTGAGCTAATTCCTCCACTTTTTCCACTTCAAATGCATCCATATGGATGAAAAACAATATAATGATTCAATCCAAATCAAACCTCCCCATTTTGGGAGGCTTTTGGTCCCAAAAAGCTTCTACTTAATGAGTTGAGGAAAATTTTTCTCCACCTTCTCTCTGGTGTACCATTTAGCTTTCTCTGGAAGCTGTATATTCCAAGGACATGTTTCCCCTGTCTTGTAGTTCTAGACCTCTTTTGCAAAACTATATCTTCTATCAAATATATCTCAGCATCTAGTGCCAAATACTCCATAATAGGTAGGACCTATTCCACTTCCTGAGCTAGCATGGAAGGGTCATGATAGTTTCAAATTCTCTACATTGATAACTCAGTAAATGCACATATATGGTGGTAAAATGAGTCAATAGGAATTATCACACACCTTTTCCAATATCTTAAAGGGACCATACCTTAGAGCCTTGATTTTCTTACCAGGACCCTGCAACCTCTCCTTGTTCAACTATAGTCATAATTTGTCTCCCACCTTGGACAATTTCTCTATTATGTGCTCATCGTGCTTGGCCTTATAGTTCTCCTGTAAATTTTGGGGTATTTCTTGTACCTATAAATGGATTTTCTTTATCTTATCTACAAAATTTTCAACCCTCAAATCATCTCCGCTAAGATATTCCCTCACTCCTCCTTGTTTCCTGTATGCAATATCCAAAGGTGAAGGTGGAAAATATCTAAAAAAGTTTCAAATGTGGAATTTCTTGTAGAAGTGTGGACTACTCTATTGTGAGAATGTTGTATATATACCATATTTTCATCATAGGTCTTTGAATGCTTATGTTTGTATCCCTTAGAAGCTGCACCAAAGTCCCATTGACTACTTCTGTCTGCCTATATTTCCGTGGATGCAACATTGTATATATCTTCAAATTTGTGTCCATATTCTCCCAAAATATAGTCTAGAATGCACTAAAAAATCTTGTATCTCTATCTGAAATGATTTTCCTTGGTATCCCAAAATGCATCCAGACCTTTCTAAAGAAAAAAATTCCTACTTCTTGCCCATTGATGGTATTTTTATAGGGCATCTGGACAGACATCTTGCTAATCCTGTCAACTACCATGAACATGTAATGATATGTCCCTTCTTGGTTGTTGATAAAATTCCCACAAATTCCATGGAAATGCTTTCCCAAGGAAGAGTAGGTACATGTAAGTGATGATATAGACCTAGTTTCCTATTGCTAGGATTGATGGTACAACAAAGCATGCATCCTATTATGAGCCTAGTTATATTCTCTTGCATCTTGGGCTAATACACATACCTATGCAAGTTAGCCATGGTATTTCCTACAACAAAGTTCCCTGAAACCTTGGAGGTGCGAGCCTCTCTAATCAACTACAATCACTCACCTTAAGGAACACATAGCTTATCCATATTGTAGAGTACCCATCCTAGAGATGGTAGTAAAGGGTGATATCACCATAGTGCACATGAATCTAAATCTGCAACTACTGATACACCTCCTTAAAGTCCTTATCCTCTAAATATGCCTCTCTTTATGCATCATGGGTGAATGGATCCATGTGCATAAGAGTTCCCAAAGCTGTTATATTTGATGTGGGTGGCCTTGAAAGTAGTATGCCAACTTTTTTGTGCTTCCACTTGTAATTCCTAGTGTGTTATAGCTTACTATGGGTCTAAAATTACTATAATGACTAATGATATGTGTGGATTACCATCTCCTTTCAAACCAGATAGTGCATCCACTTATTAACAACTTGCACCATGGCATAGAGCTCCTTGTCGTAAGTATGGTAGTTAAGAACTGAACCATGAAATACTTCATAATGGTAGCATATAGGCATTGCTACATGCATCAAGAAACTCCCATAGCATACCCACTCACATCTATCTCCACTTCAAAGAGCCGCTACATGTTTGGTAATGCTAGAAATGGTACTTGTCTAATCTTCTTCTTTAGCTCCTAAAAAACCTTCTGCTAAACTTTTCCCCACTAGAAACTCTTTCCACTTACTATTATGGTGTTGATAGGTGCTCCTACTGCTGAAAATGAGGCTATGAATTTCCTCAAGTACTGTGCTACCCCAATGAAACTCCTGACCTTACAAACATTACTGAGCACCGACCATTTCATGATTTCCTTCATATTGGAAGGATCTATATTTAACTCTCCTCTGTCGATCACATATCCCAGATACACCAAAAAATGATGCACAAAATTTCACTTCTTAAGATTTTCTAGTAGCCAATGCTTCTTCAATGTTTCCAACACCTGCGTCAAATGTGAAATGTGCTCCTCCTAGGTATCATTATATACCAATATATCATCGAAATAGATAATAAAAAATAAATCTACAAAAGGGAATAGTACATCATTCATTATTCTCATAAACATACCTGGGGCATTACATAAGCCAAATGGAATGACTAACCAATCATAGAAAAACTTTCCTGGTTTCGAAGGTGGTCTTCCAGGTATCTTATTATTTGACTTGAACCTGGTGATATCCAAACTTCAAGTCTAGCTCTCTAAAGTATTTTTCTTCTTGAAAATGATCCAGCAGACCATCTATCCAGGGTTGGGGGTATTTGTTCTTGAGCATGATTTTTTTCAATGCCTTATAATCTATACACATCCACCAAGTCCCATAGTTCTTTTGCACAATGATGATGAGTGGCCCACATTGTGATGTACTAGGTCGAATGACACCCTGTTCCAACAACTGCTACAAAAATTTCTTCACCTCACTTACTTCTATAACATACTACTTGTATAGGCAAATATTTGGAAATGGGGGGATCTAAAATAGTTGTATCTCATGCTCCAATTTTCTCTTAGGTGGTAACTCTTTAGGCTCTTGGAACACATCTATGTATTCCTGTAAAAACACCTCCAATGATTTTTTCTATTTCTTAATACACCCCTCTGTTGAAATTGAAATTGCAAGGAGTTGTTGCTCTGTGATATAATATCCATTAGATCACCAAACATACACAAGCAAGAATAAGAAGATATACAAGATCCAAAATCCTATATTATTCACAAGAAGCATGCAATTGGATCTGTTGTCGCTCCTAGAGACAGCCTAGAGTTGTGATAGACCAGTGCCTAGGAAATCTTAGCATAGAAAGGAGCATATAATATAATGTGTGAAGTTGTCAGCTTTAGCTCACATGCTATCTCTTGTAAACAGGTAAATAAAATAGAATGGGACCAAACTCTCAGAAACTAACACAGGATAAATATACTGCAGAGGCAAGATGCAGAACTCTAATACAAAAGCAATAGAAAATTCAGAGACAGTTTACTGCAAAGCGGGCCGGTTCAGAAATACTTCACAGACATAAATTATCAGAAGGTGTATGTAGTGAAAGAAATATCAAAAAGATATTAGTTAGCATTGAACTGATACCCAGATATACAATACCACCATGCATGGGCTTACCAATCTAAGAATCCATACATGATAATAGCATTTTAAAAGCACCCTCTCAAAGCAACTAATATAGCAGAAGTATGGTTTAGATGAGTAATGGAACATAAAATCATGCATGAGCCGTATTTAAAGTGCTTGACTGATCTGAGTATGGGCATCAACTAGGATGAATCCTTACCAGAAATCAGTGAGCCACTTGCATTCCAAAACATGATATAGGAAAGATGTATGAGATGAAATGATATATTAAATAACATATAAAAGAGAGTTACAGACTGTGGAATACCAAAGACTAGAATCCTCTTTGACAGATAGAACTCCTCCTCACTGAGACCCAATGGGCTCTGAGCCTTCATACAAGAGTTTTACAAACTGTATTCAAAAAGCCTTTCACTGCATGATTTTCTGATAAAATCTGGAACCCTTACAATGTGTTTCTTCATGGTTTTTATAGGAGAAACTAGAAACATAGTAAAAGAGGTAGGTGATGAACATTTAATTGTCTAATTTAATCAAAATGGTGGAAACAGTGCCCACCCCTACTGCTGAATGACTATGCTGTGTTTTTTGTACTCTGTGGCCTGCTAACTGAAATAAATGCACTGGGTAAGAATTTCTCCGGGGACACGGCAAGGCAGTAAAATCACACAAATATCCTTCCTTGCCTGGGAAGAATACTCTGTTGAAATAAAGCCTTGAGGACATTGTTCTCTGTGTATGGATCTTCTGAATGATGTGCAGGGTCTTCAATCTGGTACGCTGCTTCAAAAGGCTAGGATAAGGCCCTCAAAATCTTCAGCTACCTGCCTTTAATTCTCTGCTGAACACTGATAGTATTCATCTGCCCTATTGATGTCTTCATCTGTGAAGTCAACGCCTTGAATGTCCCTGCAGGGTTTGACAAATTTGAACCCTGCCTCTTAAATTGGAGTATTTTCGATTTGGCTTCCGGGGACTTTCTTCACAATTTAGTTCTGAAATAGGTCCTTTGATGTGTGTTCTATCACAGCAATTAAGACTGTGAATCATAATAGTTCTCTGTCGTTGCGCACCTGCAAAATCCGCAAAATAGTTAAAGACAAATATGCACGGGAAGGTGAACACAGTGGGGATGATGGCAAGGTTAATGGAAACGGTCGTGTAAACTGTGATATGGTGAAACAATGTAGGGTGGCGAAAAAATGCAGCGTGACGATGGCGGGTGAGCTGATGAACGTTTTCACGACAAAAAATCTCGTGAAAAACCTTTGAATATGACCTTTGAATGTATATATTACGAGGGGTGAACAGATGTACGACGGAAAACACGTGGAATGATGACGCGGAATCAACGACAGGGTATGTAGATTATCTGGACCGTTTGATCTCCAAGCGAGATCAACGGTTAAAAACACATCAGAGGGCAATGAAATGGTGGGCTAGGGGAACGATGGGCTTGGATTAAGTCTCGTGCAGCTCCGGAGCATGGTGATCGTCGGATGAAGGCTCCCAAATCTGACGGCGGTGATGAATATCGCTGCGCGTCTCTGTCCGAAAGATAATGCGCAATGGAGAGCGGTATTGGGGCCGTACACTAGGACGCGTGGCAGACAACGTATGGAATCACTGGCGCAACGGGAATTACCGCCTACCGCCGAAAGGCAGTGCGATGAATACCGGGCAGTTTTTAAACAGTGGACGCGGGGCGGGGACCACCAGGTAGGGGAGATGCGGTATGTTGATCTATGGTTTGATCGGACGGCCCAAAATGCGCCCGTTATCCATTCGGTAAGTGCCTTTCGGCCTGTCGCGTGGTTACAGCCTTTGGTCGCGTGGAGTAAGAAAACAGAGGGGCCAGGGCCGATAGAGCTAAACCTTAAATATTCCAAATATGAAATTTACAGCCTTCGATAATGTATTTGGAGGTGGGAAATGGTAACGATAGGCTTTGAGAATGGTTCTCCTAGGCTGTAAGGGGGGAACTTGAGAGCTCTGAGTCAAATTTCCTATGAAATTTTATGGAAAAAGGATTATGATCAACATCGACTCCACCTGGGGATGACATGTTCATCCTTGGACATGTCGAGAACTCGCAGACCCTCTAATCATCCCGTATACAGACTCTGCTCTCCAGCACCTCCATTTTTACTTTATAATTTATCACAACACCAACATTATTCAAACGAAAAACAAAAAGGAAACTATCATACAATATAATACATCAGGCTACCTTTGCCTAAATCAAAACTGAAAGTAGGGTTTGAGGAATTGACAGTTTACAGGGGCATCCAGCAAGTCGCCCTGTAAATTCTCCAACCTGAAAGTATTATTTCCCCCTTGTTCCACAATTTTGAAAGTGCCAAACCAGAGGGGGTCGAATTTGCCATGCTTACCCTTCTCAGCTCTCCAAATATCCCATCTGAGCACCAGATCACCAATCTGCATTTTCCTGTCTTTTGCGTGCTGGTCAAAAATGTGTTTCATTTTCTATTGATATTCTATTAACCTCTGATTCACCTGGCCCCGTCTTTCTTCTAATTCCACCAATTGATTGATTCTCCTGATCATATCATCAGGTTCCTCTTGGCTTTCTTGCATGAAGCGGGCCACTAGTAAAGCTAGTTGTACAGGAAAAACTGCTGCTCGTCCATATACTGATTCATAAGGAGATTTCCCAGTTGCTCTCTTACTAGTGATTCTATTAGCCCATAGAGAAAACTTTAATTGAGAGTCCCAATTCTTCTAATTTTCATTGATAGTATTCTTCAAGGCCCTCACCAGAGTTTTATTTGAAGACTCGGCCAAGCCATTTCCTTATGGATAGTAAGTTGTAGAGTGACTCAGTATGATATTGTATTGCTGGCAGAAATTCATGAATTTTGCATACTTGAAGGCCTGTGCATTATCAGTCACTATCCTAGCAAGACAGCCAAACCTGGATATGATGTTTTCCTCCATGAACTTTATGATCACAGTATCTGTAGCATTCCTTGCAGGTATGGCTTCCACCCATTTAGTGAAATAATTAGTGGTTGTTAATATCCATTTATGTTGTCGACTTGATGGGGGATGTATCTCACCTATAAAATCAATACCCCATTGTTTGAATGGTTCATCTACGTGCACTGGAATCAGGGGAAACGGTGCAGATTTCTGTCTCTCAGCAAATTTCTGACATTTATCACATGCTCTTACCCTGGAAAAAATATCCCCAAAAAGCTTTGGCCAATAGAAGCCAGCTTTCAGAATTTTATGAGTTGTGGCCCTCCAGCTGTAATGACCTCCACAGATCCCTTCATGGAATTCTGCTATAATACTCTCTACTTCATTTTCTGTGAGACACAGGAGTAAAATACCTGAGGGATCTCGCCAGTATAGTCGGCCATTGGCGACTATGTACTTCTATGATTTCAATCTCAGAACTCTGTATTTAGTTTTGTCACAACTTGGAGGGCAGTTAAGTGTAAGGAGATATTCTACTATCTCTTTGTACCACGGACTGGTGACGTACTTTAGATGTGTCTCTGGGGTAGCTACTCCAATTCCATGTCTTTCTTCTTTCTCCTTAGATTCCTCACCTACTATAATGGACAAATTTATGCCCAGGGCTTGATAGTTTGATTCGGATAACATTTTTGCGAGCCCCTGTCCTTTGATCAGCTTAGTAGGGCAGATGTCTAAGTCATATTCCTGTATTTTAGCAATCCACCTTCCTCTCTTTTCTTCACTATCCCCCTGAATAAGGATATCCTTTACAGCAGCTGCAAGCACAAATGCAGTGATGTGGGATTGTAAGATATATACACGAAATGCTTTGAGGGATTTCACTAGGGCATATGCTTAATTTTCCAATATGTTATATTTTAATTCTGCATCACGGAGCACCTGACTGAAAAAGGCAATAGGCTGCTCATACCCTTCCTCATTTTTCTGCAACAAAACTCTTGCTATTGTATGAGGTGATGCAAAAGAGAAAATCATGTAAGGTTTATCATAATCTGGTCCAGCCAACACAGGGGCTTCTGCAAAAGAGTTCTTTATCCTGGTAAATGCCTCCCGTGATCCTTGTGACCACTTTACCTCATTATCCTTCTTTAGCATATCTGTTATATGCCTAACTATCTCAGCATAGTTAGGGATAAACCTTCTTAAGAAATTTATGCACCCAAGGAATACTTGCACTTCTTTCTTATTTCTGGGAAAAGAAATACTGTTTATAACCTCTACCCTCTTAGGATCTATCTTCACCCCATCCTTAGTCACGATATGGCCCAAAATTTTTCCCTCTTCTAATGCAAATAAATACTTTTGAGGATTCAGAGAGAGACCATACCTTCTGCATTTCTCAAAATTTCTCTGCAGATGTTCAATGTGCTTAGCATCGTTCTTGGAAAATACAGTGATATCATTGAGGTAGACTACCAAGAACTTGTCTTTCTCCCCAACAAAATCAATATCCATTGCCCTCTGAAAAGTGGCCCCTGTGTTAATCAGCCCAAAAGGCATCCTAGCATACATGAATGTACCCCATGGTGTGGTGAAATCTGTCTTCTTTTGATCCTCTAGAAGTACAGCCACCTGGTTATAACCAGATAATCCATCCATCATTGACATCCTGGAAGCTCCAACCACCTTTTGCAGAATGTGATCCATTTTAGGAAGTGGGTAATTATCCTTTAAGGATGCTCTGTTTAAATTTATGAAATCCACACACAACCTTATTTCTCCATTCTTCTTGCATACAGGGAAAAGGTTTTACACCCACTCAGGGTACCTCAATGGTACAATTATTTTGGCCTTAAGCAGTTTCTTGATTTCCTTCTCAATAGAAGGCAGCAGCAGGGGATTTATTTGTCTGAGCTTCTACTTATGGGGCTTTGCATCTGCCTTTAGTGGAATTTTGTGTTGCATAACATTGATATCAAATGTTTTCAAATCCTGATAGGACCATGCAAACACATCTTGGTAAGACTGAAACAGTTTCTGATATAACTTTTTATATTCTCAAGGGATCTTCTTGGACAATTTAACAATCTTTGGGTTGGCCTCAGAACCCAAATTCAGGTCTTCAACCTGATTTTCATCTACCACTTTGTTTGGCTACAATGAGACATCATTTTTGTCAAATAATCTTTCTAGAGGCACCAACCCTCTAGGTATTATGTTTCCCTTTAACTGCAACACTTTGTTACCAGCCACTTTTTTCTCCCAATTTCTCTTTGAAATATCCTCGGATTCTACTTCTTCTTCATCATCAATCTCCATATTGGAGAATTATCCCACTGTTTCCAGGAATCTCTTCATCTGCTCCTCATCTTCAAATACCTGCCAGTGTTTAATGTTGTCTGGGATTGAAGGCCGATAACGCACCTCAACTTCATATCTTAAAAGGGGGTTCTGAGGTGGTCGAAATGTGCTGGCAGCCACAGCAAGAGAATCAGCCATCCTATTCTGTTCTCGGGGCATGAACTGGATATTGAATGCCAAGAAGAAATTTTCTACCATGTCCCAGACTTCATTCCTATATGCCCTTAGCCTAGGGTGTTTGGTCTGACACTGATTCCTGACTTGTCTGACTACTAGTTCTGAATCTCCCAGAACCTTTAAACCTTGTATACCCATGCTCCTGGCTGTCTGCAATCCCAATAGAAGTGCTTCATATTCAGCCACATTATTGGTGGCTTCATATTCTATTTTGAAATACATTGGGACCCATCTCCCTGTAGGAGAAATTAATAGCACTCCAACTCCATTTCCTTCTCTCGAATTTGCTTCGTCAAAATGGAGTGTCCATATTCCTTCTTCCATGTTTTCTGAGGGCTGCTCACTCTTGATCTGGCAGAAGGATGGTTCATGAGCATAGTCTTGATCTTCTTCCAGCATCAAGCATGAGAAATCTCCTTGCTTACTGTAGACTGGTGAATTCACAGAATTTTCAGCCTTAGTCACCATCTTGACAAATCTAGTCTCCCTGTATAGTCTCCTCTCTTGGCCACCAAAAACTGGGATAGTGGCATATGTTAAATCCATCTTAATTGATCCACCAATTTTTGTTCCCCAGGACCTCGATAGCAACATACCAAAGCGAGCTGGAATGTCAGCCACCACTATGTCCATTGCCACACTTTTTGCTGGGATTTGGGCCAAATTTACCACTAAATCCTTGATCATCCCCAAGCATTTAACTCTTTTGGAATCAAATGAGTAGAGGTCTTTATATGGACGTGTGATTTGTAAACCTAGTTGTTCCATGACTGACAGAGGCATAAGATTGTGGGAAGCTCCAGAATCTAGCATACAGTTATGTAATAGCAGGTCATGGATCACTAGAGACACATAGAAGGGAGGAGTAGAAGGATCTACCTCCTCGACATGTGGGCCAAAAACTACCATGGGTCTTTCTTCTTGAAGATTGAGACTATCTGGGATGATTGGTGCTTCTGGGGGGAGCATGAAAGATGTGACTTGAGATTGATATGCTGGCTGTTTCAATAGTTCAGTCAAGGGGACTGATATTTTGACCTTTTCAGGTTCCTTTTGCATACTAAAAGCAGGAGGGGACCTTTCTATCACAACCTCTTTTAACTCTTTATTTTCAACTGGGGGCTGGGCTTCTTTTGACACAAATTTGGCATTAGGAGAAGTGACTACTTTTGAGGAAGAAGGAATTTGATCATTAGGCTGCAAGGGTTTGTTTAGAGGCTGCTTACCTTTGTTTGCAGCTATCTGCATTGTAGACTCCTTCTGAGTAGGTGCTTCCTTCTAGGGTAGTTCCTCTTCTTGCTCTTAGGTACGAGTCCTCTTCCTAGAAGATCTGAGATCATATCTTCTATTGAAATGTGCTTGCATGAAATCATCAAATTGTTTACAGTAATGATCAAATTCTTCTTCTTCTACATCTCTGACCTTCTCTTCTTCTTGCAATGAGCATCCAGCTTCATCATTTCCCTGCAAAGGGCATTCTTCTCCATCACTGTTGGAAAAGGAAAGATTTGCATCTTCCAGCCTGTAGGTAGTGTCCTTAGTGGAGTCATCTACTGGACCTTCCAAGTACAATGGGTGTGGCACTTGATCTTGTTGCTCCTTTGCTTCCCTTGGAAATATTTGCAAGGGTGGTTTTCTATATTGAGGATTGTAACCTCTGTTTGGAGCATTCTGAAAATTTTTGAAGGTTGAATTCTTAGCTTCCAATTCAAACTTGACCATTTTCTTAATCAATTTGCTCATTTCCTCCATTTTTTCTAAGTCTCTGTCTTGGTTAGAAGTAGACACCTCTTCTTTACCCCTTCTTCTGGAATCTTGTTCTTATTTTCCTTTTAATTTACAGATGGAGGCAAAGTTTGCTTCCAACTCTAGTGCATCTGCCTAAGCATCATCCAGAGTAGCAGGCTTTCTTTCTCTGAGAGAGAAACCAAATTCTGAATCAAAGGCTGCTACAAAAACCACTTTAGTAGCAGTTTGATGGGGTTTCATATCAGCAGGGAGACTCAGATACAATTTATTGAATCTCTTGATAAATTTTGACACTCCCTCATTGTGTCTTTTCTTTAGTGTATTGAACTCAATAAGGAAATTTCCATGATCTTTCTTTTCTCCCCATTTCTTGAGGAAAATGTCTTCCATGTTATCCCAAGTGGTAATAGAATGACCAGCCAATGCCTTGAACCACTTCTAAGCTTCACCATCAAGAGACTGCACAAACAGTCTCAAGAACACATCTAGATGTTCAACATTAAAGTTCTCTGCAAAGGAGTAGAAAGTCTCAAGATGTTTCTGAGCATCGATTTCATTTTCTCCATTGAATCTGGGCAAGACCTTCAGATATTCTTGGGGCATATCATTTAGCACTTGAGGTAATGCTAGGGGAGCATATTTATTCATCAAAAAGGTCGAAACATTAGCCATTGGAGGAGGTGGAGGTAGTGCGACAGTTTGATGAGTAAGAGGAGGAAGAGGAGGAGGAAGTGGAGTATGAATAATAATAGGAATATATTCAACTGCAGCTTGAGGGGTTGAGGGGAACAAAGGTCTATTAACAGCAGATACTTCGGTTACTTCCTTGACCTCTTAAACCTCGGGAGTAGGATGAAGACTGTTTTTACTTCTAATACCCTCTCGGGGTGGGCTATCTGAATAATAATAATCAGTATCTCCCACAGTGGAGTCTGGAATTTGCAACTGAGAATCTTGAGAGGAAGAGGATGGAAAGTCTTATGTGGACACTTCAGGAATTTGGGAACGGGCTGATTTCCTCTCCCTCTAATTTCTTCTATGTATAATCTGGTCAGGGTCAGACACTGAAGGTGTCTTTGGTTTAGACGAGTCTGACCTTAGGTGTGGCTTATGAGGAGCCAGGACTACAAATAGATTTATCAAATAACAAATGTGGAGACACCAAGGTGAGGGATATACAACTCTCAACTCTCTGTGCTTACCTACTTATAGAGTGGATATGATTGTCGAGGCCCAGGGATTCTAATTTTCTTAAATTTGATCCCCGGCAACGGTGCCAGAAAGATGTTGTCGCTCCTAGAGATAGCCTAGAGTTGTGATAGACCAGTGCCTATGACATCTTATCATAGCAAGGAGCATATAATATAATGTGTGAAGTTGTCAGCTTCATCTCACATACTATCTCCTGTAAATAGGTAAATTAAATAGAATGGGACCAAACTCTTAGAAACTGACACAGGAGAAAGATACTGCAGAGGCAAGATGCAGAACTCTAATACAAAAGCAACACACAATTCAGAGACAGTTTACTGCAAAGAGGGCCGATTCAGAAATACTTCACAGACATAAATTATCAGAAGGTGTATGTAGTGAAAGAAATATCAAAAAGATATTAGTTAGCATTGAACTGATACCCAGATATACAATACCACCATGCATGGGTTTACCAATCTAAGAATCCATACATGATAATAGCATTTTAAAAGCACCCTCTCAAAGCAACTAATATAGCAGAAGTATGGTTTAGATGAGTAATGGAATAGAATATCATGCATGAGCCATATTTAAAGCGCTTGACTGATCTGAGTATGGGCATCAGCTAGGATGAATACTTACCAAAAATCAGTGAGCCACTCGCATTCCAAAACATGATACAGGAAAGATGGATGAGATGAAATGATATATTAAATAACATATAAAAGAGAGTTACAGACTGTGGAATACCAAAGACCAGAATCCTCTTTGACAGATAGAACTCCTCCTCACTGAGACCCTATGGGCTCTGAGCCTTCATACAAGATTTTTACAAACTGTATACAAAAAGCCTTTCACTGCATGATTTTCTGATAAAATCTGGAACCCTTACAATGCGTTTCTTCATGGTTTTTATAGGAGAAACTAGAAACATAGTAAAAGAGGTAGGTGATGAACATTTAATTGTATAATTTAATCAAAATGGTGGAAACAATGCCCACCCCTACTGTTGAATGACTATGCTACGTTGTTTGTACTCTGTGGCCTGCTAACTGAAATAAATGCATTGGGTAAGAATTTCTCCGAGGACACGGCAAGGCAATAAAATCACACAAATATCCGTCCTTGCCTGGGAATAAAACTCTGTTGAAATAAAGCCTTGAGGACATTGTTCTCAATGTATGGATCTTTTGAATGACGTGTAGGGTCTTCAATCTGGTACTCTACTTCAAAAGGCTAGGATAAGGCCCTCAAAATCTTCAGCTACCTACCTTTAATTCTCTGTTGAACACTGATAGTCTTCATCTACCCCATTGATGTCTTCATCTGTGAAGTTGACGCCTTGAATTTCCCTGCAGGGTTTGACCAATTTGAACCCTGCCTCTTAAATTGGAGTCTTGTCGATTTGGCTTCTGGGGACTTTCTTCACAATTTGGTTCTGAAATAGGTCCTTTGATGTGTGTTCTATCACATCAATTAAGACTGTGAATCATAATAGTTCTCCGTCGCTGCACACCTGCAAAATACGCAAACTAGTTAAAGAAAACTATGCACAGGAAGGTGAACACAGTGGGGATGATGGCAAGGTTAATGGGAATGGTCGTGTAAACTGTGATATGGTGAAACAACTTAGGGTGGCGAAAAAATGCAGCGTGACGATGGCAGGTGAGCTGATGAACGTTTGCATGACAAAAAATCTCGTGAAAAACCTTTGAATATGACCTTTGAATGCATATATTACGAGGGGTGAACAGATGTACGACGGAAAACACGTGGAATGATGACGCGGAATCAACGACGGGGTATGTAGATGATCCTAACCGTTCGATCTCCAGGCAAGATCGACGATTAAAAACACATCAGAGGGCAATGAAATGGTGGGCCAGGGGTGCGATGGGCTTGGATTAAGTCTCGTGGAGTTCCGGAGCACGGTGATGGTTGGATGAAGGCTCCCAGTTCTGACGACGGTGATGAATATTGCTGCGCGTCTCTGTCCGAAAGATAATGCACGATGGAGAGCGGTATTGGGGCCGTACACTGGGACGCATGGTAGACAATGTATGGAATCATTGGCCCAACGGGAATTACCGCCTACCGCCGAAAGGTGGTGCGATGAATACCGAGCAGTTTTTAAATAGTGGACGCGGGGTGGGGACCACCAGGCGGGGGAGATGCGGTACGTTGATCTATGGTTTGATCAGACGGCCCAGAATGTGCCCGATATCCATTCGGTAAGCGCCTTTCAGCCTGTTGCGTGGTTACAGCCTTTGGTTGCGCGGAGTAAGAAAACAGAGGGGCCAGGGCCGATAGGGCTAAACCTTAAATATTCCAAATATGAAATTTACAGCCTTTCATAATGTATTTGGAGGCGGGAAATGGTAATGATAGGCTTTGAGAATGGTTCTCCTAGGCTGTAAGGGGGGAACTTGAGAGCTCTGAGCCAGATTTCCTATGAAATTTTATGGAAAAAGGATTATGATCAATAGGATATATGCTATGAGGAAGAGAAAAGTGCCTTGCCTCCTCATAGATTGGGGATGGATCTTGAGTTAAAAGCATAATTCTTGCACTCCACATGAGTGATCTTCCCAATCTGGTACTGATCTCAATACCTGCACACAATCATAAACATATAAGGATGGAAAGTAATCTTCCTCGGAAGATAGTTTGATAAACAACGATGTAATGATAAACCAACCACATAAATAGAAACACGATCATATGAGGGAGAAAAAATAGATCTTCATTAATATAAAAAATATGATACTCTGCTTCTATACCTCTAATCCAATGTCTCCTCTCCACGATCCGAAATTGTTTCCCCACTAGGTGTGATGGATGAGTGTGAAGAACACTCACATAGAAACTAAGACCTCTCAAGCTCTCAAGGTAATAACAAGATAGAAACAAAGGATCGAGACCTTAGCACAACATTAGTATGGCTCTCTAGACTAGCCTGGCCCTATCAAATGATCCAGTATAAATAGGTGGATGATAGGTCCCGGGAGGATGAATGTGAACGCTCAGGATGACGAGAAGTTAAATAAAATTCTAATGGATGAGTCCTAGCCAACTTGAATTAGTGAGTAATCAAGGTAAACTCCTAGGGACTAAGTCATTTAGGTAAGTTCCCTTGACTGCAAGCTCAGAAAAGAGGGATGAGGGCCTTAGCCATGCGGAAAAGAGGCCCAAGTCATGCTTGAAGGCCCTTAACCACGGGCACAAGCTTGCTAGTCCGTGGTTAAGGTCAAAATGGAAAAAGAAACTGATCATGAGGGTTAAGGGTTAGTGATGTAGGGGTAGAAAAACAGGTTGATAAAACCATCCATTGATTCTTTGCCTCTTATTGACTCCTCTACATACTTAAATTCTCTTAAAAATAATAAAACATACTTATTGCTAGAACTAATCAATTTCTTGGCTTGATTGTTACTTACCAGTTAAATTTTCGACTTTCCTTGGTTTGAATTGATGATGAACGATTTTCCATCCTTTAGGAGTGATTATTGCTTGGCTCTCCTCATGAATATTCCATATCACATGTACATGTATGGACTCCCAAACATGACTCCACATACATAAAGGGGAACCAAACCTAATCCTGCTTCATCAATAAAACCAACGTTGATATCAAATATAAATTTTCACTATTTTTTTACCTTTAGATATACATCCTTATTCACCCATCCTAGTGGATATGGGTTTGGATGATCATGAACTTCCAACCCCAACATATTAACCATCTTCGCTACAATGAGATTCGCCTACGATCCTGAGTCAAACAAAGAATCAATCTTTGTCTTCTTTTCCTGTATCTTTATATGGAACAATTTGGTCATTTATTTCTCTTCTTGTTGTTGAAGGATAATTAGTTCACATCCTTCTGCATTGGCATTCAAATGATCTTCTCATCCATGTCTTAGTTGCTTTCAGATGGGTCACTTGAATATATGGCCATGAGATTCTTCTTATTATTATCTTTCTTCTTATTCTTTGGGTTTAGCTCTCGATGCAACTTCCAACACTTATCCCTTGTATGGCCATCAATGTTGCAATGGTTACTGGGATTTTTGCACTGGTGTGTTTTGGTTATATTTTTATAATTTTTGTCCTTTTTTCTTCTTCTTCCCCTCCTTAGAAGCATCCTCTTTCTCCTTCTGCTTTGATCCACTTAATTTCACTCTCTTTAGGCCTATGTTCTCTAGGTATTGCACCTGTACACAAGCCTCACCCACTGATTTGGGCTTGAAAAAAATCACTTGCTCATGCAGATGGTGATGCATACCCCCCAAATACTTGACAGGTGAATTTGGGTTCTTTGGAAAGATTCAAAACATTATAACCAAATTTCTAAACTCTGTGGTGTACTCCTGCATGCTTTGGCTCAACTTTTGGCTGAAGTAGTGTTGTCAGATCCAATGGTCCTATACGTACCCAATGTGATAAAAGTATAATTTAATTAGGGTTTTGAGGTCCTCCCACTTATTCATTGGAGGTTCTCCCTCCAACCTCAGGGTCTCCATATGGCTCTCCCACCAAGTTAGTGCATGGCTCTATAATTTCAACCGCACATATGAGATCTCATGTCCTTCCTCAATTTGATGGATGTTGAAATAAAGTTCCAGTTGCTATAACCAGTGATTCAAATTCAGAGAGTTGATATTGCTATTCTATGACTTGATATCAAATTTTGTTTCCATTTTAAACAGGGGTTGTGATTGGTTCATGACACTCAAACTAGGTTAACCTTTCCCAAATTTCTTCTTCGATTGGTTTTCTATTTCTTCTTGATCTTTTGATCCCCCTTCTTATTTGTTCCCTCCATTTGAAACCCCTTCTTCTTCAAATATCCCAAGCTTATTTCTCAGCGCCTCCATGAGGAGGTTTACATTGAAATTTATATCGACGAATTGTTGTTCAAACCGTGAAAACCTCACCTCTACAAGATCACAAGTTTCATTTATATATTCATCGACCATGATTACGATTTTATGATTTTTGGCCCCTATGATCCAGATCCCCTGCAAAACTCCACAAAATACCCAAATAAACCTGCTTTGATACCAATATGATCCATAAAATACCATGGATATTCCACTAGATAGTTCATCACAATAGAGCTGATAGTATTATATTAAAAATATGAAATTCGACATTATTACAATTTTATTAAATTTTTAGATCTGTAGATTTTTATTGTAATTAGTGCATGCATGCGAATGAAAATTATGCAAAAAATAAAGGATGAAAAAATAAAAGTTCACAGACACACATAAGACACAAGATATTCTCTAGGAAACCATTTCGGGAGAAAACCTAGTTGGAAGGTGACGTCCCTTCGAACTCTTTCTCTATTTGAAAATATGGTTGTAGGTACAAAGAAGTATGGCCTATGGCCCATGAGCTTCTTTTGTGTAAAAAATTTTCATGTGTGCTCTACCTCATATCCCTCTTAGCTATTTTTTCTCAACTATGCAAAAAACTCTCATGAAAGAATGGGGTACCTCTTCCTCCTAATGGCCCGATTGTAACACCACCTGATAACCTACGACTACTTAATTTTGACTACCTCAACTCTTAACTAGATTTATAACACATACTCTTATAGAGTTTTTTACATCAAAATAATGTGGCTAACCCATTTTTCATGAATAATGGGTGATGACATGAAATCCTCTCGAACCATGGTGGTCAAAATAGGAAGGTCAACTTATTAGTGGTATAATTTTTGTATATGAACTCATATTGACATGATTCTTGAATCGTTGGAAATATTTTTGTGTGTAGAATAAAATGAAGAGGTGTGAAACTAATGTGGCAATGTTTACCCCCAAAAAACATCATTTGATGCCTCAAAATACTCCTGGAAGGTTTCAGACCTCATTTTTCCAAACTAGGCCCTGCCAATAAAAACAGTCCTATGAGATGTTTCCTCTACTTTTTCCACTCCAAATTAATCAATATGGATGAAAAAAAATACAGTTATCCAATCTAGATCACACCTGCCCATTGTGGGAGGTGTTTGGTCCCAAAACTCTTCTACTGAATGAGGTGAGGAAAATTTTCCTGCACCTTCTCTCTAGTGTACCATTTATCTTTTCCTAGAAGTTTTACCTTCAACCCAATCTAAAAAATATCATGCTGCCCCTATCTTATAGGTATAGAACTATTCTTCAAAACTGTACCTTCTATTAACTCTGCCTAAGCATCCGATGCCGAATACTCCATAAAAGGTAGGACCTATTCCTCTTCCCGATCTAGTATGGAAGACTCATAGAGTTTCAAATTCTCTACATTCACAACCAATTAAATGCGCATATATGGTGTTAAAATGAGTCATAGGCATTATCACCCACATTTTCCAGTATCTCAAAGGGACCATACCTTAGATACTTGCTTCTATTAAGATGCCACTGCAGCCTCTCCTTGTTCAATTATAGTCATACCTTGTGTCCCACCTTGAACAATTTATCTGTTCTGTGCTGATCATGCATGGCCTTACACTTATCCTTGGACTTTTTTAGTGTTTCTTGTACATGTATATGGATTTTCTTGATCTTATATATCAATTTATCATCCCTCAAAACATCTCATGTAAGATCTTCCCTCACTCCTCCTTGCTGCCCATATGAAATATCCAAAGTTGAAGCTGGAAAATATCCAAAAAATGTTTCAAATGGGGAAATTACTATAGAAGTGTGGACTTCTATATTATAAGAATGTTGTATATATACCAAATTTGCATTCCAGGTCTTCAGATGATTCTAGTTGTATCCCCTTAGAAGTTGCACCAAAGTCCCATTGACTACTTCTGTCTACCCATATGTCTGTGGATGGAATGTTGTAGATATATTCAACTTTGTGTCCATATTCTCCCATAATGTAGTTTAGAATGCATAGAGAAATATTGTATGTCTGTCTAAAATGATGCTCCTTGGTATCCGAAGGTGCACCCAAAGTTTTTCAAAGAACAAGTTTGCTACTTCTTGCCTGTTGATGGTCTTTTTACATGGCATCAAGACACACACCTTGCCAAAATTTTTAACTACCATGAACAAGTAGTATTTTCCCTTTTTGGCTGTCGATAAACCTCCCACAAATTCCATGGAAATTCTTTACCAAGGTCAAGTAGGTTCAGGTAAGGGATAATATAGACCCTATTTCCTGTTGCTAGGATTATTGGTACATAAAAATCATGTGTCCTCTTATGAACCTATCTAATTTCTCTTACATCTTGGGCCAATACACATACCTCTGCAAGTTAGCCATGATCTTCCCTACACCAAAGTTCCTGGCAAACTTGGAGGTGTGAGCCTCTCTAATCAGCTGCAATCACTCCTCTTTAAGAACACATAACTTATCCATCATGTATAGGAATCCATCCTAGAGATGGTAGTCAATGGTGTTGTCTACATCTTGCACATGAATATAAATATGCAACTACTGATACACCTCCTCGAAGTCCTCATCCTCTAAATATGCCTCTCGATATGCATCATGGATGAATGGATCCATGTGCATAAGATTCCCCAAATCTGTGATCTTTGATGTGGGTGGCCTTGAAATCACAAACAAGTTGTATGACATGCTTTCAAGGCCATCCACATCAAAGATCATAGACCTATGGTATGCCTTTAAGAACCTTGAATGTCCTCATACACGGGAAGTGGGTAATTCAAAAAGGACCTTATGTTTGAGTTGATAATTCATACATAAGTATAAGTGATATTAATACTAATCAAATCATTTTTCTACATAAATGTTTCTGTTGCATCAGGTTACTTCTTTGGTTGTTGAATGATTTTTCATACCTTCTCAACTGACTTCCATTCTATCCTCGCTTCTTCCACCCAATCATGTTATGTAATGGAAATATAAAATAGAAAACCATTTGTGTCTTCCTCTTTCCTTGAGACTGCATTCACAACAATATTTTATTTTCCCTTTTTGTAGATACTTTCAAATTCATAAACCAACATATTTGTGACCCATTTTTGTTGCTCTTCTGAAGATATTCTTTCTCCAACAAGTGCTTAAAACTATAATAAACTATTTTTACTTTTATGTGTCTTCCTATTAGGTATGGAAACCATTTCTTAATTGCATTGATCCAGGATATTTTCTTTAGTGATTTTAAACAAAATTGATAAAAGAGAATGAAAATACCATAAATGCAACACCCATGAAGAAGCAACAGAAAATGACGACATTATAGAGAATGCACGAAGATTTGTTTACATATTTCACTCACAATGTGTGAGCTACTTCTTTGGGCCCAACTTTAAAATGGACAAGCCTTTATATTATCTCAGCAAAATAATTGGAAACATATATGTTCTCATACATATCGAAATTTTTCCCTTTCAATGTCACACCATCTCATATTGCGTCCATGGGGTGACACAAATAATTACCTACAACAATTTAAATCTCACTCCCTTGCTACAACATACAGAGATCATAAAAAATCTACAAGTACTCCTACTTTTTTCCACAAATATCAAAAAAGAAAACTCAACAATAAAAGAGGATTACATTGGTTCTCAAGCCAAAATGATCCATCATATGCTCAAAACACTAGAAACACAACACCGACAGGTTTATCTCGCCATTCTGTAACTTTCTACTATGAGAATTTAATTTTCTTTTTTCTGAAAAGGGCATGCCTTGTGTCATGAAGTGTTCCAAATAGTCACTGCCAAATGTGAGCTTCAACCATGATCTCTAAAACTCGTTGCTCAAAATACAAACTACTCCCTACCAAAAAATCCACCTCGTAATTCTACAACTTTATAGTATAAACACGACCAGCTTTTGACATGTGAAAGTTTGTCTCGCAACTTGTTCCAAATAATTAATGACATGTGTGGGATTTTTCCATGATCCCTCAAATCTATTACTCAAATATCAATTTTGACTACACCATTAGATTCCCTGCAAAATTTTTAGAAAAATGAGCATAAATTTCATATGGTTATGAAAATTCACCTCTATACCCCCTCTATAGATCTCCATGTTGAAAATTTTGCTATACAAATGTGCAATCAATGCCTATGCAATGAAAACTGTTCTACCTCGAAAACCATTCCAATGACTTGGCACACAATCACCACCCTAAAATTTGTGCCACACTGACTGGGCATAGGTCCCATCTTTATCCCTTTGAGAAGATGAATGAAATAAGCTTAAATAGAAATATGTGGGTGGGGATATTTAGTTGAAGGAGTTATATTAAAGCATTTTCTGGTGGGGGAGTTCTTAGGGTCAAACATGCATGCCTCCCTTTATGGTTACATTATAAAAACATACACACACACACACACACACACACACACACACACATAGATATATATAGTTGTTACAACTATATAAAAAACAAAACCATATATGACCATATGTTGACCTTTGACAGAATTTGCGCTCACCCAGAGGCCACATTGGAGGTGCCACATGACACCATATGACTGGGACATGTGGTAGTACTTGATTTGATGTCAAAACACAATAATTTCCAACTATTCCTGTACAGGAGGGACACGTGGCATTCTCTAGTGGTGCCATGTGGCACTAATCCAACTCATGTACAAAAAATTTGATTATGCATGACATATCGTACATCTTCAGGATGTCATGCCACCTTGCTATGTCTGGATTCCATATCTCCTATTGTTGTCTTCTGACTGGGATACCACGTGGCACCTTATGGACCCCACCTATACTTGTTTCTTTTCTTTTTTCGTTTCATAAAAACTTTAAATGGTCATATCTTCTTCATTCATAATTGGATTGAGGCGACGTTCACATCATTGGAATCATGTTGATGTGATGTACGACTTGGTGCTAGTTTTGCTAAGATTTGAGGACTTCAAATTTTGGGCCTTTTTGGATCCTCCTGGATCAGTCCTCCCCATTGAAGGAATTTTGGTCTCCAAAAGTTACATACAAATATCATCATGTTTTATTTTATTTAAAATAGAAAACATATCCTTTTTTATCCAACAAAAGGCCAAAATATGACTTTGTTGAATATTCAAGTGATGTTATACTCTTCATCACTTTTACAAGTTTTTCCCCATATACGGGGCCATTAAAAAAAAACGTGTGATTTACAATGATGGCCACATTCAACTAATTAAAAAGGAAACCCATCTCTTACCTAACCAGGCTAACGATATTTCTCTTTGTAGTTGTCTTTCTTCCTGAACTATGTCATTGGATGCTCCCTTCACAGGTTCTTTCTGGTCCTTATTTGGATGTAGCACTGGAGGGAGCTTCCAATAGGTGGATTTTTTATTTCCACCCTAGTTTTAATGGCCACAATGTTTTTTATTCATCCAAAATTTATTGATATTATTTTTCTCCCAATGTGGAGCAGGATATTTATGTCATGGATTCTTCCTTGAATGGTTGTCATTGGTGCAACTATGGTGAGACACACTTGATTTAGATCATCCTCTAAAATTTTCACCTCTAATTGGAGATCACTGGCAGTCACAATCGATATAATTCTCTAGTTGATTTAATCAAGTTCTTAGAGCCATGCATTCTTTTATGCTATGACCATATTTGGATGAACACATGCAATCCCACATTTGTGATCTTCATCTCATCGCCTGAATCAGAACATAGGTCATGTTACACTGTAGCAACAATTTTTTTCTTCCCTTTTCCACTAAAATTCTTAGGATTTCACTCAGGATGTAGTTTCCAACATTTCTCCTCATCATTCCCATATTTCTTGCAATGAGCACAAGAGAAATTTTCTTCCTTTTTTTGTTGTCACTGTATTCTTTGTTTAGTTGTCCTTTTCATGCTTCACCTTGTTTTCAAGATGAATTTATTTCACACTTGCTTCATCTAGATAAGTGGGATCAAATGATAACAATGAGTGAGAAAGATAATTGTTTAAAGTGCCAATGTATTTCATTAATTTTTCTGGTGAGTCAAAAGGAACATTCAATGTCAATTCTTGCTTCCTAAACTCTTATTTAAAACTTTGAACATCCTGAAATTTACCCTGTCTCAAATGTTGTCACTCCATCATGGCTTTTTTCTTATAACCCAATGGATAAAATTTCCCTCTTAATGCAGAAACAAACTCGGAGCATGAGGAAAGGAGTTTATTATTATTCTTAATACCTTTCTAAAGTTTTCTCTCCCACCATACAAGAGTTGTGCCTCCCAGTTGTAATAGTCCCAATTTTTCCACAAGATAATTGGAATATTAGAGTTCTTCATTTCCATAATTAATTAAGTAAATAAGAGGGTGGAGGGACCCATAAACCCCAAAGAAAAATAAAATCCACTTTTGATGTGTGTATGTGGATATTTCAGAGCTAGATCTAAATAATGGAGTAGTGGAGCAACCACTTAATGTGAAAGGAGTGGAGATCATGTCTCATTAATGAGAAATATCATGGAAGTTGAAGCAGTCAACTAAGATCATGGAAGGAATCAAATGTAATATCACAGAGCATTCATGATGAGATGATGGAAGAGTAGTTCATTTAATTCACACATGATGGAGAGGGTGATCATTACATTCACACATGATGGAGATCATGGAGAGACAACACAGTCAACATGGAGGCTCATGTCCACATGTACAACACAGTTATGAGGTGGGCCAAGGCATGAGAAGGTTCAAAAACTATATAATGAAGATGAAGGAAACATATAAGGAGGATTTTAGATTATTTATTTGTGATCTGTTTAGATCTGGATTTTTCATTTGACATTCCATGCACTCTTATGCTGTTTAGCTAAGTCTGCAGTGCTATTTAGCACAGGGTGTTCCCAAGCAGGAATCCCAACTCTTTTCTTGAGTGACCTCTAGGGAAGAGTGTTTGCACTAAATTCATCATCAGGCATTGGTTCCATATTTTTCCTACTTTTTGCAGAACATCCATATTCAAAAATTGCACATTTCTGAAATTCAGTTTGAGAGGAGGAGGTTGTCCTTCAATATTTCAGTTAAGGAACCAGTGAAGGATTCATCCTATCACCTTGAGCTTCAATATCAGCCTTCCAGTTCTTCAGATATATATTAGGCATTAGGCCAACTATTATTCATCTCCCAGCAGCAGCACTTCCATCAGGAATTGCACAATCCATTCCTGTAGATCCAAGGGAGAAGGGAAGTTTCTAGAATTTCAGCTAGTAATCCAGTGGAGGACCAATCCTTCACATTGTATGAATTATTTCCATCAAACTGGAGCTTCATAGCCATATTTTTCAATAGGCTAGAGATCCTCCTTCCTTTATAGTGCAGTTTTTATGAGCGGTTGTGTAGCAGCAACTGCAATCTTCAGCGGAGGATTGAGGAGCTAGATCTTGAGCTTCTAGCTTAAGGATCTAGTGAAGGGATTAGCCCTTCGAGCTTAGATCTGATCTTGTGATATATTGAAGCCATCTATTTGTTAGATCTAGCTTAAGATATACATACCCAATAGTTGTATAGTGAAACCTGTTGGCTCGAGGGGTCCTGACCCAAGTTTGGAGGTTAAGGTTTTCCAACAAACCCCTATACTACTGGCCCTTTCAGCAGTGACCTGCTTGCGCGGGCCAATGTCTCACACGAAGCAGTATGGGAGGGTGTTGGAACCAAGTTTCTACACCCTGGGAGAGGGTAGGTAAGTCAAGCAGAGCTGCGTTTGACTTTCACAATTACCAGATCGTATACCACAGAACCCCAATCTATAGATCCCTTCACATCCACGTGCACAATACCAATTATAATCACAATAAACAATAGATCATAAATTCATAGAAAAATAATGCAACTATCACAGGTATTCTTGCATAAAGTATAACAGAAAGATCCAGTTCAAATGTAAATGCATCATAGCAAATAACACAGTTAATTTTGTAGCTTAACACAAAACCATGCATAACATAGCAGATATCATAGAACAGATTCAGATATTCCAACAACCTTCCTCTTTCATTAATCCTTCAGATCCCTTTACAATACCCAAAACCCAAGCTGCGCACACAGCAGTACGATCTGCACACAGTAGGACTGAGGATCTCTTCGCACACATCCATCAGGAGTCCTTTCCCCCATTAACCCAAACAGATCTACTAATTCTTAATTCGCACCAATCTTAATTCCTTCTCCCATTGACTCGAAATGTCCTTCTATTTATAACGATATAGTCTAATATTTTTTGTGCTCTGAAAACCATGGTTTGCGGACTATTGGTCTACCTTTTGACCCATTACAATTCTTTTAGGGCTTTGACCCACCCCAAAACCCCTGTGCTAGACTAAAATATGCCAAAAATATACAGAAATACTCAAAAATGTCCCAATTCACAGCCTTTGGAGGACCCTATTCCAACAGTCCCCCAACGCAATCTTGTGACTCATCCCAAGACAATGTGGTGGTGGAGTCTCCACCTGCACACGTATTGCATTGACGGATGCGACCAACGGGGGCAACACTTCTTGACTCTGAGCAGCAATGCTCTGCACAATATCTATGAGATTTTATGATGTCAGTCCTTCTGTGCAGCAGTGACACTCTCTAATGTCTGATTTAGTTGCTTAACAGCAACATCAACATCCTATGAGAGCTATAGGGTTACGACAGCCCAAGGCTTCAAGCGTTCTCCAATGACATGCTTCTTATGCCGGAGCTCCTTAATCTCATCTTGGAGGGTGTTGCTGGTCCTCAATCATGCCAAAAATTATGCAGGAATCAAGATGGGTAATGTAGCCTCGATTTGCTCGAAAGCTTCCTCCTTCTGCCACAAAAACTGATTTATTTTCCAGAGGATAGGATCGCGCTGGACCTTGGTCCATAATTGCATGGTTATTTCTAGTAACTGGGCACCCTGAGCAATCTCCCCTGTAATGGTGTTTGTAGTCGTGGTCACCAGCGTAATGCGCTGGGCTCGTACCTTCGGAAGTGTTTCAGGCTGCAATTTGGACTGTAAGTCAGTGATTTGCTACTCCAGCTACATCTTAATGACCTGCATTTCTGTTCTGGAAGCCTTCAACACTACGACCAATCCTTCAACTTTATCCCGGGGGGTGGCTGCAGCTGGGATCTCTTCTGCAACCTCCGTGCAGAGCTGGTGGATCAAGGTTTCGAGCTCTGCTTGCTACGCGACAGTGAGGATCACTTCCGCATTCTATTGTGCGATGGTCTACTCGGCCACACCGAATTGTTGGTGTACTTGTTGGTCTCGATGATGAATCTCCTGAAACACAGTGGTGTGGAGACCCTGCAATGCTTCGTGGGGTAGCTTGGCTAGATTCAGCTACACCCCTGCACCTACTTGGAGTTGTATTCCCTGGTAAGGTGGATTGATCATAAGGGTGGCGCTAGGTAAGGAACAGAGACGACTTTCCTCTGTAATGAGCATTGTACTACTAGATGTCAAGGGATTTCATCCCTGAACCATGCTGGTCTGTAGCGTGTCTGTCTTTAACTGCAGGGTGCGAAGCTCGGCCTAGATGGTGTTGATCATAGCTTTCTGTTGTTCCTCTAAAGCTACCCATTTGTCTTCTATGGCCAGTGTGATGACATCTATAATTTGTTCGAGATATCCCTCAGTCAACGTAATCATCTCATCTCATTCCTTCCGCTGGGCGAGCTACTTCTTTCGAGGCCCCTTGACAGGTTCACCTGTTCGCTTTGTACCTCTGATATTTACTTCCTCTGTACCCAGATATAGCTGCGAATTGACCTGGGTGTTGGCCTCAGTGTCCTTCTTGGTGGTCTGCTTCAGCTGCGTGTCCTTTTTCGTGGCTGCGCCTGAGTCCTTCCCTTTACTCTTGCTTTTGCCTCCAGTATTCTTGATGATAATAGGTGGGAGCACCTGCGTCATGCTAGTACCTGCGGTGCCCCTTGCACTGGTTTTGAAGCCTATATTCCAGGCAGATAGCGCAATCACATTGTCAATTTCCTTGTCTACTACCATATAAGGAAGTGATGTCCATGTTTTATTCTTGTGGCTGCTGATTTGAATGTTGTGCATGGTAACCTAGAATGCTGCAATACTTTTGTATCTTTGATATAATGTTTGGGATAGCCGAGGTTGATAATTGATGACTATAGCCACGCTACCTTGGAAGAGGAGCCAAAAGACTTGGTTATCCTCTATGCATTGCGCGTCCTTGGAATCCCACATGGGCATACCGAGCCCCTTCGCACATATCTGGGGTGAGCTCGGGGAGGACCGACTTCCCAGGGGCCTCCCAAGCGACTAGGGCTATAAGGAATAGTAACCAGGCATAGCAAAAGGCTTTTCCCTGCTCCTGATATTTGCGGACATTGGTCAAGAACTCATCGCATAAGTATTGGGCCCAATTGAGGTAGACCCCCTTCACACACTGACCTTCTAGCCGAATTACATAAGCAGGGACGGTCGTGACCTAACACTTTCACATTATCTTGCATGCTAATAATATGGTACCCATATGCATAGCAATGTCGCTGATAGATTTGATGATGAAGCCCCACATATTCCTCTCCACATGGTAGTTATGACACACATATTCAGTAGTTTCCCCCTCATATTTCTTGCCCACACACTCCAGAGGGTGCGGCCCATTCATGGGAAGGCCCGTAATTATGCGAACCAATGCAGCATCAATGGGGACTCTGTCCCGAATCCATAGGCAACCATCGTGGATTAAGGCGAGAAACTGTCAGGCCAACCGATCCATGACGTTGTAATGGTCAAAGTGGGGCCTCCGTAGCAGGTTCAAGAGCCCGGATCTGGACAATCCACTTACCTAGCACTGAGGAATGATTATGACCCCATCATTCGCATAAATCATGTCGAAGTACAACGCAGGGACCAGCTCAGGGAAGGCTTCATAATTTTCCAAGTCATGATCGTCGAATTTGACCTCATGGAGCCTTTTGCAAGGGTCACTAAGGACAAGGACCTCTTCCAGTGTTAGTGGCATCTGCAGATAGGTAATCAGGCTGTCGAGGTTCTTTAGTGTGCGTATCGAGGGCCTGCGTGATCAGACAAAGGGAGGTAACCAGTTGATCAGATTAGCAAGTTATGCTTCCTCCTGCGCAGCCTGAGTCTGAGGCATTGCTTGTGGGGACTTGGCATGCCTTGGGGAAGTCCTAGGCTTCCCCGCATCCCATTTCATGGCTTTTAGGGGCTTCCTTGAGCCTTATGCTTTCCCTTTTCCCTTCCTTGTGACCGACGTCGAGAGCACTTCTTCATCCTTAGACCCAATCTCCATTACTTCATCAATTTCTGGGTCTGTAGGTGTCAAGGGCTTAGCAGTGTTAGTGGTCATCATCCTAGCATGGAAAATGAATCCCAACTCTAGCTGGATATTATCAGAAGGAGGAGGTTGATTAGACATGAAAGGGACAGTGCAGACCTGAAAAGTATTACAGCTCAAGCTCGTTCGAGACAAAGACTATAAGAACAAGCTATGAAAGTGAGACAAAACCCTTGTCTGAGCTATCCTAACCTTTTTATAGTGTCTGCAGTCATCCAAAGGTAGGGTAAAATTCACCTGGAACTTACCATCAGGTAAACGATAAAAAATCCCCAAAATTCGCCCCATTAAATGCCTGTTTGCTTTTTATCAAATGTTATTGTGCCAACAGCTAGTTTTCGCACCTCCTGTGCACTTGGCATACCTGATATGCTTGGGTTAAACACCTGTGCCTCCTACACATCCTCCCCCAACATAGGCTTTATCCCTAGGTACTTCAAATCCAAAGACATGTTCACCTGACATATTTCATCCCAATAGAACTGGGCCTCCTTCGTAAGCAAGTCTATCAGAGGTGCTATGATCAGTGCATACCCCCGAACGAACTTTCTGTAATAACCTGCATGGCTGAGAATTGAACGTGGTCGTTCCCTTGTTGTAGGATTTTCTGGATATATGATAACTCTACCTCCTGTATCTGCATCCCCAATCTTAGCCAACATGGGGTGCGTCTCAATGCTATCCATTCGCAGCCTGAGCGGTCTGGTAACTGTGCGCATCCCGTCAAATTCTGAGCCAAAAATAGCTTGTGGATCATCCCTACCTTCTCTTGGGGAAAGGCTACAATGGTTAACCATGCTTAGTACCAGTGTTTCCCATGTGGGCACTTCAGGTGCGACGTACAGGTATGATTCACCCCATGCTACAGTGTCAATGTCCTGTAGAGTTGCGTCAAGCGCCTCTGTCCCACCCACTAACCCAAACGTTCCAAGTAATTCATCCTTCAAATTCTCCCAGTGGCGGGTGCGCTGATGTAGCTCCGCATATAAGTACCATGTAATGGGAAGTGGTCCCAGGGCATGAATAAACAAATGAACCCACTCTTTGGTAGTCTTGTCGCACCACTATTCTATCTGAGCGAACAGATATTCATGTGGGTCTTCTGGCCCAAGGAACGTTTTCATTCATACGTTATCTGGGGCCTAAAATCATAGTATCATCATATCCCGACACTCCTCCCAATCCTAGAACACCTCCTCATGCGTCTCCCACCATCGCACAGGTGTTCCACGCATGGCTAGCTTAAAGGCCCATAACCTTCGTTCTCAAGGAACCTCGGCTTCAAATGCTCGCAAAAAGTCCCTAACATTACTAGAACCATCAAAGTAAAGTAGATATATTACCTCTGATGAAATTCAATAGAAGTTCTTTGTGATCCGAACACATCGCAGCGCAGAGACATCATGTAACTAGTTTTACCAATTCTCTATCTCCCCATTGGAGTTGGAGAAGCATTCATTGTCCTTTTCCCAGCAGAGTACTCCATCCGCCGTGGGGTTGATCCAATCTTCATCCCACACAGTCAACTTATAGATGTGATCCACATCCTCTTCGTCGTGCACCAGCTCTTTGTACCATTCGCCTTCCGCAGGATTTAATGGTACTACCCTTGTACCTTTATTCTCAAACACCATGCTTCTCTTCTTCAAGTTAATGATACCTCCCATATCTATGGCTCAGTCTAACCCTAGAAGCCTAGGGTAGGGGTCCGCATATTCTACAATCTGAATGACTTCAAAATCAGCCTAGACCTTGACCCTTGTGATATCCATCACAATCTTCGATAGTCTCCCCAAGGGTATGATCTTCTGCTGATTGGCCATTCGCAGCTGGATAGTGGACCATTCCAACTTAGGTTCCCCCATTCTTTGCCAAGTCTATTTAGGTAATACATTCACATATGACCCTAGGTCCAAAATAACCTGATTCATCTCGTAATCACCGATCTGCGCAGTCAACCGCATCTCCCTACCAGTGCATTTCTTATATCTATATAGTTTGTGTATGTCCTATATTTCTAGAGGGAGGCCAGGTCATGCTGCACAGCTATCTATTAATGCCTGAAGATTATCCACATCCTTTGGGTCACACAATAGCTTCATAGATGCCTGTAAAAAGGGTTTGACCTTCTCATCTGCCTTGAGGTCTCCCAGCGGTTGCGAAGTGGATGCCTCTGCGTCAGCAAAGTCTTTGCGAGCTACGACGAATGTTACTTTTTCCTTCTTTAGATCCAAACCTTCCGGCTTGATAAATGCTTTTCGAATCAGAGGTTCAGTCGCAGTCTTCTCCCCAGGCCCCCCGGTGGCTATCCCACTGCGTGTTATGACATTCACGCTTAGATCTTGGTCTCACAGTTCAGCCTTGACCCTCCGTACATTCTGCGTAGGTGTTGGTTTCTTCTCCTGCATCTTTACTATCAAGATAGGATAGTCTTTAATCGCATGGTCCAGCTATCTGCAATAGCGATAGGACTGCCTTGTAGGGTTTGTAAAGTCCTAGCGAAGTGTACTACTTATCCACAGTTATAACAGATTAGTTTCCCTTGTCCCCGACCTGCGCTCCCACCTCTTCTACCTCCCTTGCCCCTAGCTGGGGAGCCACCTGTGCTCAAGAGGGATCTTGGTGAGGATGGATCCGACTGTACCCTATAGAGGCTCCCTCGATCGATCATCAAATAATACATCTCGCAGTTCTATTCATCGTGTCCTACTGACCTGCATAACCTGCACCATTGCTACTTTATTTCTAGGACATACGCAGCAAGGCAGGGACAATGGTTTGTGTTGTGTAGCCCCACATCACGAAAATCATCGCACCATTGAGCCGACCCACTTGATCCTACAACTTCCCTAGGGCACAATGGACTAGGTCCCCGGCCTGTGTATAGTCTGCTAACAGAGGGCAATTATCCTTGGTGGGACCATTCATCTTGCATTGTATGCACCATCTTTCAGGGCTAGCCTTTGCTCCTCACTCCTTTCACAGATTCTAGATCTCCATGTGCATCACCTCCAGTTGTCCTTGGATCTGTTGGACGCCCAGTTGAGTATCATCTCTGGGCACAGCTTCCAACTTCATAGTGACTTCCAGGGCTTTTTCCTGTGATTCAAAAGTTTGGTGACCCATAGGTACGCGCAGGTGAGGCAGCAGCATAGCAATGAACCATTCAGTGTGCTGTCTATCATCATAATGAAATCCTCCTTTTTTGATCACCTTCTTTAGTCGTTGATCGGCCTCCCACACTGACTCAGAAGGCCCTTGCTTGAAATCCTTTAGATCAACCACTATTTGAGAGTAGGACTTAGTCTTCTTGAATTTTTGCATTAAGGCATTATTAATCTCTTCAATTCTCGTGTTCGCATGCTGGCCAATGTATCCCATGTACCAATCCAAAGCTCTTCCTTTGAAGGCAAGGGAAAATTGTGCCCTCTTCATCGCATCACTAGCTACATTCTGCGCAGTCCATACCGATTATGCGACAAACTAGAACTGATCCATGTCTTCATCTCCCACACCCTTAAAGGTAGGAAACTTCATGTGTGCAGCCATGTCATCTTCTGGTGGTGGCGGAGGTGTAGGTGAATTCTTACCCTTATGCTGGTTTGAAAGTGGTGTGGCTGGAGGACTCTGCATAGCTGCTTCTCTTACCGGACTGTAGACAGATCTATCTCCTTCTTGGTTGGTCTAATAGTATTTTCCACTTCATGTCGTACTCTCGTCCAGATCAGAGGTAATTCATTCGGTGTGGCTACACATAATACTCTTTTCGCACAGTAATATCTTAATCAGCAATGGTAAGGTATTCAGAAAATTATCCCGGAATCCTTTGAAGAATATTCGCTCTGCTTCAAAGTAGGAGACAAACTGATCGATGGAAAATTCTGTCAGGAACCCTCCTAGCACACTTTCCACCTAGTGGTCCACCATGCGAGTGATGGTGTTATCAGTCTTCTCTAACTGCTGGATCAATTCTGGGGTCCACTATGTGACCTGCTCATCCTTCCAACACTTCTGAAATTCGACCAACCTTGCGAGCCACTCCTGGAGCTCGATCGCAATTGTTACAAAGAAGATCTCGAAGATCTCCATGAAAATATACTTATTCTTCCACTCTTTGGTGGTCAACCTCTTACTACAGTTTTCTTTTACTGCGAATTCCTGAACTTTTTGTTCAAACCATTCATTAATTTCTTTTCTTTCAGGTTTCCAATACGGCCTTGGCACTACCCGATCCCTCTCTCAAAATGCTCCCAGTCCCGGAAACAGAACCATTTTTTGGCTCGAGGGGTCCTGACCCAGGTTCGGAGGTTAAGGTTTGCCAACAAACCCCTATACTACTGGCCCTTTCGGCAGTGACCTGCTTGCGCAGGCCAAAGTCTCACCCGAAGAAATATGGGAGGGTGCTGGAACTAGGTTTCTGCACCCTGGGAGAGGGTAGGTAAGTCAAGAAAAGTTTTGTTCGACTTTCACAATTACTAGATAATATACCACAGAACCCCGATCTGTATATCCCTTCGCATCCACGTGTGTAATACCAATTATAATCATAGTAAACAACAGATCATAAATTCATAGAACAATAATGCAACTATCACAGGTATTCTTGCATAAAGTATAAGAAACAGATCCAGATCAGATGTCAACGCAACATAGAAAATAACACATTTACTTTCTTAGCTTAACATAGAACCATGCATGACATAACAGATATCATAGAAAAGATTCAAATATTCCAACAAGCTTCCGCTTTCATTAATCCTTCAGATCCTTTTACAATACCCAAAACCCAACCTACGCACATAGCAGCAGGATCCGCACACAACAGGAGTGAGGATCTCCGTGCACACAGCCAGCAGGAGTCCTTTCCCCCAATAACCCAATAGATCTACTAATTCGTAATTCGCCCCAATCTTAATTCCTTCTCCTATTGACTCAAAATTCCCTTCTATTTATAACAATCTAGTCTAATCTTTCCTATGGTCTACAAACTGTGGTTTGCGGACTCTAGGTCTACCCTTTGACCCATTACAATGCTTTTGGGGCTTTGACCCACCCCAAAACCCCTGCACTAGACTAAAATATGTCAAGAATATACAAAAATACTCAAAACTGTCCCAATTCGCAGCCTTTGGAGGACCCTGTTCCAACAAAACCCTGAGAGGGTGATTTTGTTAGATTGACAGATCTGAGAAATCCTTTCTGGGTTATCTTGGGTTACCATCATAGCGCCCAAATATATAATCTTAGCATCATCATAGCTCCAAATTTCCATAGATCTGAATTTCCCTATTCAGCCAACAGTCATATGTACATCATCTACTGAAGGGACAATGCAGTATTTGCTTCCAGCAGCTCTCTAGTTACACAGTGCTTGTTGTAGCATGTTTGCAAGGTCAATCTAGGCCATCTCTTTGGCTTGAGTGTCTCATATTTTGAGCACTATTATACTTTTTTTTCACCTCCCATATAATAAAATGGCTAATATTTTCTATATATTATGTTGTTGTCTTTAGATTTATTGTTTAACTTGCTGCAGTTCTCATATTATGTTTGAGTATTACTGCATCCTCCCTTTTGGGATATTACAATGGTATCGAAGCATGATCTTTGGCTCGGATTGTGGACATTATTAACAACATATGAAAAGCAGATAGTAGAGATCCACTATGGAGGGATTAAATTTTGCCTCATATTCCTTTAGAGCTATCAATGATCTCTCCAAGGATATAAATGAAACAATAAGAGAAAGGCAAAGAGAAATCTCAAGATGGTTTTAGGATGAAAAAGGTCCCAGTACTTCTTATTAGTAGCAAAGAAGACCAAAGAAGCAAAGAGCTTCACATTATTCCACTAGATCCAATTTATTTAATAAGAAAGAGGACTGGTCTGAATATGTAGAGGAATTGGGGCATGAGACCCTAAGTAAATATCTGTTTGAATACAAGTCACAACCTAGAGCTTTGAAGGAGAATCTCCCTCTCCAACAGTTTTTGCAAATCAAGGAAGAGAGGAGATGCAAAAGAAATAATAGAAGAAAGAGGCATAGATTCTTCTTGCCTAAATTTTATGGATCTTCCACAAGCACCTTGAGGGCTTGGATGGGAGAATTATTTATATTCTTTCTAAAACATCCTTTATCAGAAGGAGAGGTTTTGGAGTTTGCAGCGCTGCACCTAGAGGGTGAAGCAAGAGATTGGTGGCTCACATCAAGAGGAGGATAACTTGAACCTTTGCAAGATGGTCTTGAGCTCTTGGCATTTGGAGCCCCATGCATGATTGGTGAGATGCATGATTAGGAGGAGACAAATTCCAGCACTTGTACACTTGTAGAAGTGCAACCATCACTCTTACCAGTAGTTGGAGAGATTTTCACTGGAAGGGGAAACTCTTGTGTTCTTGCAAGATGTTTCTGAGTATCATTTGATCCAAGGTATACATCCACTTTCATCTCATACTATTTTAGTACCTCTTATTGAAACTTATGGGGACATGGCATCAGGGCTAATGCATGACCAAGGGTTAGAACAACATGCTGATTTGGAGCAGCACCATATCATTGCGTAGAGGACCCTTGATTTAATCAAGGAAGAGATGAAAAGATATCCTAGTTCATCATTATTGAACTACATTCAACCCTTTGAGTTGAAGTGTAGAATTTCAGAAGATGGAATGAGTATGATCCTATGTACAATGGTTGGCTATGAGTTCAACATTGTGCCTTGCTTTGAGACAGCACATGGTTTACCTTGCAGATGGAAACAAGAGGCCTTATAGCATTGGATTATTTTGTGGGATTATGGTCATTATACATGGTATGATGATGATGTGATGGGGCATCAAGATGCCTTATTAAGGTGGCTTCTCTTGAGAGAATATGGCCACTACATTTGGTACAATGATGATGTGGTATGGCAGCAAGAGTAATTTCCACGGTGGCTTCTATTAAGAGAGTATGGCTCTCATATCTATATTGATGCAGATTTGGCATGGCAACAAGAAGCATTGTTGTGGTGGCTTCTTTTGAGAGAGTATGGCTCTCTTGTTTATTTTCATGATGATCTAGCATGGTAGCATAAGGCTTCATTGTGTTGGTTGTTATTGAGAGAATATGGTTTGATATTGTTCATGGTCATTCATATGTCTCTGCTTCTTATTTTTCACTATGTTGATGTTATGTTTGATTCCTACATGGCCAATAGAGCTAATGACGTGAGCATTGATAGATGCAATCCACTCTATGTATCATGGGTTGGAGAGGTAGTTCATGAGTTGGGACTTTCCACTTTGGGAAGAAACCAATTCATTTTATGTATCTCATGTGTAGAGGAAATCTTTGGTCATCATATGGTTGCCACTTGGAGACTCATTGATGAGAATGGGTATCTAACTTTTCAGTTGGAAGCCATTCTAAACATGCTAGAGAGGCAACTTTGGATCTCGACATGCATGACACATTGTGACATATGGGAATACCTTCCATATGAGGATGCCATTTGGAGGGAGGGTGTTTGCTGTAGCATCCACTTTTGCAGTTGCTTGAGGAGAAGCAACATTTTCCGAGGAGGACTGTAATATTCCCAATTTTTCCACAAGATAATTGGAATATTAAGTTCATAATTTCCATAATTAATTAATTAATTAAGAGGGTGGAGGGACCCAAAAACCCCAAAGATAAATAAAATCCACTTTTGATGTGTGTATATGGATATTTAAGATCTAGATCAACATAATGGAGTAGTGGAGAAACTACTTAACGTGAAAAGAGTGGAGATCATGTCTCATTAATGAGAAAGATCATGGACGTTGAATCAGTCAACTAAGATCATGGAAGGAATCAAATGTAAGATCATAGAGAATTCATGATGAGATGATGGAGGAGTACTGCATTTAATGCACACATGATAGAGATCATGAAGAGATAACGCAGTCAACATGGAGGCCTATGTCCACATGTACAACACAATTATGAGGTGGGCCAAGGAATGAGAAGGTTCATAAACTATATAATGAAGATGAAGGAAACATAGAAGGAGGATTTTAGATTATTTATTTGTGATCCATTTAGATTTGGATTTGTCATTTGACATTCCATGCACTCTTATGTTGTTTAGCTAAGTCTGCAGTGATGTTTAGCACAGGGTGTTCCCGAGCAGGAATCCCACCTCTTTCATTGAGTGAACTCTAGGGAAGAGTGTTTGCACTAGATTCATCATCAGACATTGGTGCCATATTGTTCCTACTTTCTGCAGAACATCCATATTCAAAAATTGCACATTTATGAAGATCAGCTTGAGAGAAGGAGGTTGTCCTTCAATATTTCAGTTGAGGAACCGGTGAAGGATTCATCCTATCACCTTGAGCTTCAAGATCAGCCTTCTAGGTATTCAGATCTATATCAGGCATCAGGCCATCTATTATTCATCTCCTAGCAGCAACACTTCCATCAGGAATTGCACAATCCATTCTTGTAGATCCAAGGGAGAAGGGAAGTTTCTAGCATTTCAGCTAGCAATCTAGTGGAGGACATTCCTTCACATTGTATGAATTATTTCCATTAGGCTAGAGATTCATATCCATATTTTGCAGTAGGCTAGAGAGCTTGCTTCCTTTACAACGCAGTTTTTATGAGCAGTTGTGTAGCAGCTGCTGCAATCTTCAGAGGAGGATTGAGGAGCTAGATCTTGAGCTGCTACCCTAAGGATCTAATGAAGGGATCAACCCTTCGAGCTTATATCTGATCTTGTGATATATTGCAGCCATCTATTTGACAGATCTAGCTTCAGATCTGCATACCTAGTAGTTGTATAGTGAAACCCTAAGAGGGTGATTTTCTTAGATTGATAGATCTGAGAAATCCTTTCTGGGTTATCTTGGGTTACCATCGAGCCCAAATCTAGAATCGTGTCATCATCGGAGCTCCATATTTCCATAGATCTGCATTTCCCTATTCAGCTAGCAGTCATATGTACATCATCTGTTGAAGGGACAGTGTAGTATTTGCTTCCATCAGCTCTCTAGTTACACAGTGCTTGTTGTAGCATGTTTGCAGGGTCAATCTAGGCCATCTCTTTGTCTTGAGTGTCTCATATTTTAAGCATTGCTGTACTTTTTTTTCACCTCCCATATAATAAAATAGATCAACTTGTCTTTATATTATGTTGTTGTCTTTAGATTTATTGTTTAACTTGCTGCAGTTCTCATATTATGTTTGAGTATTACTGCATCCTCCCTTTTGGGATATTACAGTGGTATCGGAGCATGATATTTGCCTTAGCTTGTGGACATTATTGAAAACATATGAAAAGCAGATAATAGAGATCTACTATGGAGGGATTAAGTTTTTCCTCATCTTCATTTAGAGCTATGAAGGATCTCTCCAAGGATATCAATAAAACATTAACAGAAAGGCAAAGAGAAACCTCAAGATGGTTTCAAGATGAAAAAGGTCCCAGTACTTCTTATCAGCAACAAAGAAGACCAGAGAAGTAAAGAGCTTCACATTATTCCACTAGATCCAATTCCTTTAATAAGAAAGAGGATTGGTTTGAATATGTAGAAGACTTGGGGCATGAGACCCTAAGTAAATATTTGTCTGAATACAAGTCATAACCTAGAGCTTTGAAGGAGAATCTCTCTCTCCAACAGTTTTTGAAAATAAAAGAAGAGAGGAGATCCAAAAGCAACAATAGAAGAAAGAGGCATAGATTCTTCTTGCCTACATTTGATGGATCTTCCACAAGCACCTTGAGGGCTGTTGGGCCCAAACTAAGGTATGTCCTCACCTTGTAATTACTTCAAATTATGTTACAATTTTGGGGAATTCCCCTTCATCTTAACAATAAAGAGAGAAAAGATTTATGAAAACTAGAAAAACTAGGCTAGTGACAAAAGGGATGTTTTTATAACAAAAAATTGAATTCTCTTATCTCTGCATGCAGGAAGGCAGACTGGTTGGACCAGTAGAAAACATAAGCTAACCAACGAGTGAAAACATGTGAGATCTTGGTAACTCCCAGTGGCCGGTAGAAGGCGGACAGACGAATTCGATCCCAAGAACTAAAAAAAAAACCACACGCAGTAGGCTGTCATTTGGGAAATATTTTCTCATTTTGTGAAATCACCTTTAAAAGGATGAAGGATGAACAAGAAAGGGAGTCAGAAAAGAATAGGAAATTCATTCTGCAATCGACGCATTAGAACCAACTTGTCTAATTGTATTTTTGTAATATCACTAGATGTAATATAGAGATTTGAACAACAATAAGTTTTTACTGCCTAGAGTTTCTAGTGGTCTAGGCCCAACCCCTAGAATTTCCTCGAAAATTGCCATACTATGTGTAGTCGCAGAACCAATGCCTAAGTATCTAATGTAGTTGTAAAGTATATGTCCATTCAATAAATTTACAGTTTCTCTTTCTTCAGGACTATTAGCAATTGTGTTCTTGAGTTAGGATAATTGCAATCATATTTTCTAGCTTATAATAATGCTTCATCACCAGTATATGGTTCCATTTCTTCCAATGTCATTGCAATTGATTTACAGATTGTAGAATAAGTTTCTTTCGATGTTATCTATCTTTATGGATTGCATTATTCTTTCAGCACAACAAAGCGTCCAATCACCGATCAATGTCAATTAATTAGTTTACAAAGAGAATTCCATTGCAAAATTATATAAGTAATTGTTGTACAAATTCACTTAGATTGCTTCAATTAGACTACCATTCAATTTGATTTAATTGTTGTTTGATTATCTAGATTGTTGTTCAGTTTAGTTATACTGTTGTTCAATTCAATTCCACTTTTGTTCAGTTTAGTTAGACTGTTGTTCCATTCAATTCCATTATTGTTCAGTTTAGTTAGACTGTTGTTCAATTCAATTCACTTGTTTTTCAATTCATCTAGATTGTTGTTCAGTTCATTTAGATTTTTGTTTAATTCAATTAGATATTTGTTTGATCCTTTTATTCAATCTTAGGTTAAGAATCAATCCAAGCCACCCCTCGTTAGGATAATTGAATTTAGGAGGCTAGCTAATTCTTCCTCATAAGCAACATAGATTAACTATTAGACAGTCCCACTCGCATATATTGTGCCAACACTCTTGAAATAAGAAGACTTACCTCGGGTTGATAATTAAATGAGAAAACACTAGAGATGTCCATAATAAGCCATCTCTGTGAGACCAACATTTTGGCACCGTTTCCGAGGAGAGTGTTAAGAGTGATATCTTTCAGTCATATTTCTCCATTGCTGTGAAGAATTGGGTATTGAAAATGAGAGGTAAGAACCTGCGTATCGGCAAGCAACATGCTTTCCCTATAGCCCGCTTCCCAACAAGTTGTGCAAAGACCATAAAGGGGTCTGAGCAAAGCCTACAGACTACCGATCATATAGGCACTGAACCTTCAAAAGAAGGAGGTTCTTGCAACCTGTAGGAAGGGGGGGGGGGAGAAACTAGTGGAGGAATCCACATAGAAATATCAGAACCTAAGTCCCCTAAAAGAATGATTGAGACAAAAGTACTCAGGATCCCAGATCAGGGAAGTACTGTAAAACCCCCACCGCATTCGCCTCCCAAGCCCATTAGAATTACTCCTCCAGATCAAGAAATTCCCGAATATTTCTGGCACCTCTTTGATCAGATGAAAAATAATCAAAATTAGAATCAAAGGCAGACATCAACATTAGAATACCCTATTGTTGATCATGCTGCCAACGCCCCTATGAAAGCCATTCCCTTGCACAACATTCCCACCTTTCTTGGATTAACCGCGGAATATCCTGATGCATTCCTATTTTAATTTGATGTCTTATGTAGAGGATATGACTACACCACCGATCCCTAGAAACTAAAACTATTTCCCTCTACCTTAAAAGGAATTGTGCTACACTGGTTCATGGGATTAGGTGGGGGAACTATAAATAACTGGGACCAAATGAAGAAAAATTTTCTTACCAAATACCAAGACTATTTCCGAACCCGAGATCTAAAAGATAAGATCTTCAACATGACCGCAAAAGAAAACGAAATATTAGAAGAATACGTAGAAAGATTTCAATACAATTTACAAAGATCCCCATATACCACGCTATCCAAGGACATTTTAAAAGCCACGATGCTTAAATGAATGAAGGAAGAATGGGTTGAGATGCTTAACATAATATCGTATGTCCTTGTATTTACTCTTGTTTGGGATATGTCTCATGTATTTACATGTATGATGTATCTCATTTTCATGTATTTACTTGGGTTTGGGAGAAATTATGACTCTCACATGATGTGGCACAAGGGAGCTTGTTTGTATTATGTTGATGAGACATCTCACATGTCCATTACTATATTGTTGCTCCATGACTTGCATCATGATGATGTAAGGAGGCAGCAAGAATCCTTGTTGCTATGGTTACTAATGGGAGAGTATGGACTGAATTCTTCCCATACATTTCATGACATTATTGGAGGATGGAAATAGGAGGCCTTACATCATTGGCTTATGTTGGGGGATTATGGTCATTGTACATGGTATGATGATGATGTGATGGGGCATCAAGATGCCTTATTAAGGTGGCTTCTCTTGATAGAATATGGCCACTACATTTGGTACAACGATGATGTGGTATGGCAGTAAGAGGCATTGTTGCGGTGGTTCTATTGAGAGAGTTTGGCTCTCATATCTATATTGATGTAGATTTGGCATGGCAAAAATAAGCATCATTGTGGTGGCTTCTTTTGAGATAGTATGGCTCTCTTTTTTATTTTCATGATGATCTAGCATGGTAGCAGAAGGCTTTGCTGCATTGGTTGTTATTGGGTAATATGGTTTGGTATTGTTCTTCGTCATCCATATGTCTCTGCTTCTTATTTTTCACTATGTTGATGTTATGTTTGATTCCTACAAGGCAAATAGGGCTAATGATGTGAACATTGATAGATGCAATCCACTCTATGTATCATGGGTTGGAGAGGTATTTCATGAGTTGGGACTTTCCACTTTGGGAAGAAACCACTTCATTTTATGTATCTCATGTGTAGAGGAAATATTTGGTCATCATATGGTTGTCACTTGGAGACTCATTGATGAGGATGAGTATCTAACTTTTCAGTTGGAAGCCATTCTAAACATGCTAGAGAGGCCGCTTTGGAGCTTGACATGCATGTTACATTGTGACATATTGGAAGACATTCCAGAGGATGACATTTGGAGGGAGGATGTTTGTTGTAGCATCCACTTCTGCAGTTGCTTGAGGACAAGCAACATTTTGCCGAGGAGGACTGTAATATTCCCAATTTTTCCACAAGATAATTGGAAAATGAGAGTTCTTAATTTCCATAATTAATTAAGTAAATAAGAGGGTGGAGGGACCCAAAAACCCCAAATATAAATAAAATCCACTTTTGATGTGTGTATATGGATTTTTCAAATCTATATCTACATAATGGAGTAGTGGAGCAACTACTTAATGTGAAAGGAGTGGAGATCATGTCTCATTAATGAGAAAGATCATGGAGGTTGAAGCAGTCAACTAAGATCATGGAAGGAATCAAATGTGAGATCATAGAGCATTCATGATGAGATGATGGAGTAGTGCATTTAATGCACACATGATGGAGAGGGTGATCATTACATTCACACGTGATGGAGATCATTGAGAGACAACGCAGTCAACATGGAGTCCTACGTCCACATGTACAACGTAGTTATGATGTGGGCCAAGGAATGCGAAGGTTCACAAACTATATAATGAAGATGAAGGAAACATATAATGAGGCTTTTAGATTATTTATTTGTGATCTTTTTAGATCTGTATTTGTCATTTGACGTTCCATGCACTCTTAAGTTGTTTAGCTAAGTCTGCGGTGTTGTTTAGCATAGGGTGTTCCCAAGCGGGAATCCCACCTCTTTCCTTGAGTGACATCTAGGGAAGAGTGTTTTCACTACATTCATCATTAGGCATTGGTGCCATATTGTTCCTACTTTCTGTAGAACATGCATATTCAGAAATTGCACATTTCTGAAGATCAGTTTGAGAGGAAGAGGTTGTCCTTCAATATTTTAGTTGAGGAACCGGTGAAGGATTCATCCTAACACCTTGAGATTCAAGATCAGCCTTCTAGTTCTTCAGATCTATATCAGGCATCAGGCCAACTATTATTCATCTCCCAACAACAACACTTCCATCAGGAATTGCGCAATCCATTCTTGTAGATTCAAGGGAGAAGGGAAGTTTCTATCATTTCAGCTAGTAATCTAGTGGAGGACCATTCCTTCACATTGTATGAATTATTTCCATCATTCTAGAGCTTCATAGCCATATTTTGGACTAGGCTAGAGAGCCTCCTTCTTTTACATCGCATTTTTTAGGAGCAGTTGTTTAGCAGCAGCTGCAATCTTCAGAGGAGGATTGAGGAGAGGGATCTTGAGCTTCTAGCTTAAGGATCTAGTGAAGGGATCAACCCTTCGAGCTTAGATCTGATATTGTGATATATTTCATCCATCTATTTGTCAAATATATCTTCAGATCTTCATACCTAGCAATTTTATAGTGAAACCACAAGAGGGTGATTTTCTTAGATTGACAGATCTGAGAAATCCTTTCTAGGTTATCTTGGGTTACCATCATAGAGCCTAGATATAGAATATTTGCATCATCAGAGCTCTATATTTCCATAGATATTCATTTCCCTATTCAGCCAACAGTCATATGTACATCATCTGCTGAAGGGACAGTGTAGTATTTGCTTCCAGCAGCTCTCTAGTTACGCAATGCTTGTTGTAGCATGTCTGTAGGGTCAATATAGGCCATCTCTTTGGCTTGAGTGTCTCATATTTTGAGCACTATTGTACTTGTTGTTCACCTCCCTTTTGGGATATTACAGTGGTATCACAGCATGATCTTTGGCTCATCTTGTGGACATTATTGACAACATATGAAAAGCATATAATAGAGATCTACTATGGAGGGATTAAGTTTTTCCTCATTTTCCTTTAGAGCTATGAAGGATCTCTCCAAGGAGATCAATGAAACAATAAGAGAAATGAAAAGATAAACCTCAAGATGGTTTCAGGATGAAAAAGGTCCCAGTACTTCTTATCAGCGGCAAAGAAGACCGAAGAAGCAAAGAGCTTCACATTATTCCACTAGATCCAATTTATTTGATAAGAAAGAGGACTGGTCTGAATATGTAGAAGACTTGGGGCATGAGACCCTAAGTAAATATCTGTCTCAATACAAGTCATAGCCTAGAGCTTTGAAGGAGAATTTCTCTCTCCAAAAAAACTTTCAAATCAAAGAAGAGAGGAGATCCAGAAACAACAATAGAAGAAAGAGGCATAGATTCTTCTTGCCTAAATTTGATGGATCTTCCACAAGCACCTTAAGGGCTTGGACGGGATAATTATTTACATTATTTCTGAAATATCCTTTATCAGAAATAGAGGTTGTGGATTTTTCAGCGCTGCACCTAGAGTGTGAAGCAAGATATTGGTGGTTCGGTCATGTATCACACATGGAAATGTCTGCTTATGTAGATTTTATTCAAAGACTGAAGAATAAATATGGTAGGAAGAAACCAGAGACATCTCAAATAGTGACATCTCCCATCATCAAGGATATAGTACATGAAGATCTAAAATAATATTTCCTCACTATCACTCAAGAGGAGGAGCCTCTACCACCACTACCTGCAAATGTGCTCACATCAAGAGTAGGATCACTTGAACCTTTTCAAGATGGTATTGAGTTCTTGACATTTGGAGCCCCATACATGATTGGTGAGATGCATGATGAGGAGGAGACAGATTCTAGTGTTGGTACACTTTTAGAAGTTTATCCATCACTCTTACCAGCGGTTGGAGAGATATTTTCACCGGAAGGGGAAACTCTTGTTTTCTTGCAAGATTTTTCTGAGTATCGGTTGATCTGCAATATTCCCAAATGGGAAAAGCAAGAATATAGTGCAAAATGCTGGAAAAATAGTGTAAATCATCATTTAAAATTAAGAGGCTAATATGGAGACCTTTCATATGTTATAACAACAACAAAATGTACATAAGAAATGGGCCATAAGATACACAACAAGAAAGTACAAGCCTCCAATGGAAAAAATCCCTCAATATGAGGTGCTGCAATTATATATAAAATCAGGAAGACCCTTACTATGCTATTTTTAAAGCTCTACTATGGAAAATTATTATACATAAGATATAGGGCTGATATGTGCCTCAAAAGCTAGATCTATTACAGATCTGAGCACTATACAACCTCCTTTGAAGAACCCCTTAAGGGTTTTCAGAAAAACACCATGTACAAGATGTAGATCTAGGCCCTAAGGCTACAAATCCACTGCAAAATAAATATATGGAAAGTGTGGCTGATCTGATATGACCAATACAATAGCCTCCTCCACTAGATCTTCTAAGTGAAAGGCATATCCCCTTCACTAGAAAATCAACTCTCCAAATGGTGTGGCAAACCACCCTACAACTCCTCCTACAGAAATAACGCAGATCTAGAAGAAAAATACGTTGTAGGGATAAATAACCAGTTGGCCTAATGCTAAGATCTAAAAATATGCACAAAGGTCTTCAATATTGTCCTCCCAATGGAATTTAAGCCTCCTCCACTGAAAATGAGCAATGAAATGACCTAGATCTAGTCTCCACTTGCTGCAACATACAAAACAACCAAACCCTCAACAGGATCTGCATTGTAGACGAAAGAAGAATATTTGCCTTAAGCCTAATAGTGGACAATGTAGTACAAGACTCCTCCAAGATCTTCTCAATGGAATAGGTGGTATTCTCGATTAAGAACACCCAGTGCTAAACAACACTCAATCTCAGCTAAACAAAAAGAGAAATATATATGTATAAACCAACCATATATTCAGAAATATCAACATACATGCATAATGAGAAATGGCTACCATCCTCTTCCTTAAATAAGATATGAGCTTGAAAACCCTAAGACCCATCCATTAATAGCACTACTTCCACCCAAATCATCTACATCTCAAATTGCGTTGTCCCTCATTGATGACCCCTCCTCCATGACAACGTTGTTGATTTGTTCAAAGTTGACCCAGTCAAGGTGATCCAGCCCCTTTTCACACCAAAGTGTGCTTAATTAAGCTACCAAGGTTTATATATTTCACATTTGGCATTGATTTATTCATTATTAAGAAGAATTATGGACCTCCATTGTCCTCTTATTCATTAAATAAAGCAGCAAAACAAAATTGAATATTCCAACTAGCTCATGGCTAATTGGGAATATTACAGTCCTCCCTTCCTAAATGTTTCTTTATCTCAAGCAACTGACAAGGTGAGTGTTGCAACTCTCCATAATTGGTGACACCAACATGTTATAAGCTTCCCTCATAAGCTAAGTGTCTACCAATCCAATCCTTCATGAATTTCTCCTCCAAATTTCTCATGAGATGCAAATAATCCATCCCACAAGGAGACAATAGTTCAAATGAAACAAACATGGTTTGCCCAATATTCTCCCTGAAACATGTATCATAGTGAACATGGAGAATATCTCTCCCATAGGGCACATACATACCTCCCATCCTCCCTCCAAACATTCCCATAAAAAGTATAAGTACATCATCAATGAATGGGACAAAATTAAGTACATACAAACAGAAATTTCTGCAAATGGAGGTGGGTCATAGTCCCACATGTGGAACCAGCACAATAAATCTCCTAACTACCTCAGATAATGATATGGTAAGTGGTTTCCCCATCACTTACTTGCTGCCCAAGTTATCTCACCATGGCTGAAAGTGTGAGATATGTTTGGTGCCTTTTGAGTGCACCCACAATGATACAAAATCTCCCTATGTCCTCTAAGGGAGTGGCCATGTTAAAAAATGTTTGTGGCCCACAGTTGGCCATGAATTTTATATGGAATAATTCTCCTTCTTGGAGCTATGGCCTGCATACACATGGTAAAAGAACACAAATGATCATCAAATGAAACATTAGGTACATAAGCATATTCTTTACCAAACATTCTCCTCATACAAATGGAGTGGTGCATAGATACATCTCCTCTTATTCCCAAAGAGGAAAGAGATGGCTGAAATAACTCTTTCATAGAGTCATGTCTCTCTTCCAACTCCATATGGTTCATGCATCTTTGAAAATGCTGATATAGTTCTTCTTCAAAGCCTTCCCAAGTGTAGCTCTCCATTTTAGTGTTATAGGCCTTCATGGAATAAGTATGGCTGGAAAAGAACTCTTCATAAGCCCTTTGTAGCAACTTCTCCTTAAGCTTGGAGGCTCTAGATAAGAAGATCCTACCACGATAGTAGATGACTCCTTCCTAGACTGAATAGCCCTCTTCATGTAGCCGGTCATCAAGTATCATGCATGTGAAAAGATCCTTGGAGTAATCCACCAACATTTTGGATTTCCAGTATGGATCAATATTCCATAGTGACAGCGTTGATGATATATCACACAGAATTTTTTTCATATGGTTGTTCTCCTCCTTGACATCTCCTATGCCAAAATTATATGCTGGAAGTTCATTCCTCCCATGCTTCTCCTCCCATAGTGCAGAATCTGAAATGTGAGTGGGTAATGATGATGTTGGGAGAATGTATCCCTCCTCCTTGAGTCTACCCAAGACTCTCAGTGTTGTATCATGGCCTTCTAATGCTCCCATCCCTCCTGGATCTATGCTTGGAGCATCATGTTGTGAGACATATCTCACAAAATCTGAATCAAGTGGCCACCCTGGTGGTTTACCACTAAATAATAGTGTCCCATGCAGCAATCTAATAATCATAATAGATGGGACTGTTAGTTCCTTGCTTCCACTGCACAAATCCATCTATGTTTTCTACGTGGAAGTGGTATGTGAGGGATATGTGTGCATGCCTTTAATCATTTGAGCTTTTCCACTCTTTCTATCCACCCATTCCATCTGCAAAGTCACCCAATCAGTGGTGACTTTCCCCAAAGTAATCAACCATTGCACACCCAATATCACATTGGTGTTAGGTATGTCAACCAAAAAAATGTGATCGATCAATGTATATGTTCCCATGGTTACTGATGGATGGAACATAATGCATGCACTACATAGTTCTGTTAGCCTCCTATGAATTTTTTGACAAGCAAAAAGGGGACTAAAATGTTTTTTTCGAGCCTTCAAGGAATGCATTTCCTCTGAAAACACATCATCCTTGAAGCCTCCTTGTGCCTTTTTCCCTTTGGTAAATCCTCACTACTGTTTCCATCATAAATCCTCTCTGTTGGTGAAGAAGAATGCCCAAAGGGCCTTTTCCCTCTTATTTCATCCCCACTTAACCTCTGTTTCTTCACCTTTTTCCCCTCTCTTAATTCCTCATTAATCCCTAATTAATCATCCAAATCCCCTATTAAACCTCTCAAATACCTTTGTTTGTCTTAAAATCCCTTTATTCCCCTTACTGAATGCCCTCTCTGGCCTTAAAAAACATTAAAATAGGCCTAAAACCCACTTTTATCTATGACAGGCCTAGCCCCTTTCGGCCAGCCCCTTGACCACTTCCCCACCATGCGACCGGGGGGCGAGACCAAGTGCTAAGCCCATAGGCACTTATCGCAATCGGAACATTCAAATGTGCACCCTTCTCTTTGTTTCTTAAAACTCCCGATGCGATTGGAAGGTTGTTCTATTGTTTCCCGCTGCGATCAGAGCCGTCGATCTACATAGATCTTATGGTACCGCGCCAATCGCATCGCCCCCGTCATTCCTCTCCTTTCACCCCTCCGATTGAATGTGGGCCGTCGATATTGCTTCAGATCATATGGCTGGCGCGTAATCGCATCGCGCGGACCCAAGCATCCCCTCCTTCTATCTCCTCCGAGTGCCGACCCTCGATCCAATTGTGACCGTCTGTTCGATCCAGATCGACGGTCTGCATTGCATCGCATACTCCATGCATATTTTTTCATCGTGTGACCATTTAACTTCATCACGGCATCTCAACCATCGATTTCCAAATAAGATCTGACGGTCCGCATCTAATCGCCCTCCATCCGTCGGGTCCCATCATCCAAAGGTCCCACTTTCATTCATTTTATTAGTTTCTTCCCATTCCACATGTTTTTCATCAATTTTCCACTGCTCCGCCACCGCTTCCATAGGCCTCCATAGCATTCCTTCCGCCACCCCCCGGATTTTATAATGAGTTTATTGCATTGTGCAGGGTTGTTACAAAGTGGTTAATTCACTCTGTCTCTGCAATCACAGCCATTGTGATTCAGAATATAGAGACAGTCGCCGCAGTAGAGACCAGTGTATCAGCAGCAAGGATTAAAGGGGGATTAAGGCTATTATCGAATAATTAATGCTTAACCCCACGTTCAAAGGAAGAAAGTGCAATTTGAAGACTAAGCACACTAACAAAGTTACATCAGTGCATTAATATCAACAGAGCACCGTTTCTCCAAAAGGAAACCTTCCCATAGACGTCTCCATGCCTCATCGAGCCCTTAAATGTATTTCACTGACAAAGCTTCTTTAAGACTGCCAGACAGCAGTTATGGAGGTATGGAGAGGCCTGCAGACCCTTCTATCCAGATCACTAATTCCATAAGGCAGCGCAGGGTTCCAAACAACCAGAAAGGACTTCAAGAACACATCTGAGGTCAATCTCGACCTGACAAAGACTCCTGAAGCAGCCTAAAGAGTACACACAGCATGTAGAGTCATTAAGCAGAGTGGGCTCGACCTTCTGCCTCTACTCCGTCTTAATGAGTCCAATTAAATGTACATCTACTCTTGCTATTATTCATTCTCCTATAAGAATCCCCAAGAACATATTGTAAAGGGTTGGCATTTTGTGATTTCTAAGGTAATACATATTGCTGCTTTGAAGAAGCTTTGGTGTTCTGAAGGAGTGTAAAGATCTGTGTTTTTTGTTGATGAAGAAGGTTGGACCATCGGATCCATGAGCCTAGTTTTGGTGATGTAATTCTTATTGTCTATGTTACTCCCTGTGTTTCCACTTTGTTCCATCATGCTTTGCTTACAGTAGGATTAAAATTTTAGGTAGAGAAATGTATCTTAGAAGCACCTCTAACCTATTTATCCTTCACTGTTTATATGTTTTCTGCTACTGAATGTGACAGGGTAGTCTAATAGCTCTCTTATATTTAGTTTGTCTTACTTCAGAAATGGTTAATTCGGTTGTGTCAAAGACTGTTTAGGCATTCCCTCTTTCTTTACCACTGAATATTGTGTCTGAAGTCTACCTTTGATTATTAATGCTTGCAGTTTAATAGTGAGGTTTGTCTCAATCATACCCTCTATTCTTTATTGTTATCATTGTGTTGAAGGCCCTTATAATTGTAGCCCTAGATGTCTACGGCATTCCCTCTTCTTTGAATGCAATTGTATGTTCTATTGGTTAAACTCTCAAAGGTGAACTTGAAGGAGGAAATAGGGTGTTCCCCAAATCATATAATTCATTTAGAAGGTTTAGTCTACATTTCTCCTTTATTCGAGTGTTTATATTGATTAAGTACAAAGCAGTGAGCTTACTGGAGGAAATAGGGAATTCCCCGAATCCTTTAAGCTATTGTGAAAGGGTTTAGTTTGTTGTTCACTCTTAGCCCTTAATGTCCATTCCATTTCACCTATATTATTCAACAGACCCTAGACCAAGTTAGATTTTCCCTTTGGTTTCCCTTCCTTCTCACTCATAACTATTTTGACTTCACATGACTCCATTACCCAATGGCTTATAGATTCCCATGCTCTATCTATACCACATGAAACATACTTGTCCAACCAAACAAAAAAAAACAACCTTGAACTTAATACCTAGCCTAATACCTCGTTTTGAGCTTCAAAGATATATCATTCTTTGCTTTATTGAAGAGATCCCTCTTTGGGTCCAGGAGGGCTAGATCTTAGGGCCCCAAAGTGGTTATGATGTTGGATCATCTTTTGGTCTTGCCAATCTGGCCAAAACATGGGAACCCCAACAAGTTCTATCTCCTGGGACCAAAACAGAAAATCCCTCAAAAGCATCAGTGGGTATGGCCCTCCTTTGCACTATTTGGGCATCAATAAAATTGTGGATAGCCCCACTATCAACCAAAACAGAAACCCTCTGATTCAAGATGGAACCTTGAACTCTTAAGGTCAAGTACTTAGGTAATCCTCTCAATGATGCAAGAGCCCCTCCAATCGGAGCAAATGCTCCATTCCCATCTCCTGATGGTGTTGGTTCATCTCCTGCAGTGCCTTGCATGGCTCTAAGAAGGATCTTAGGGAACTCATTCTCTTCATATTCTCCTCCAGATAAAGGGGTTTTACCATTGTCTTCTTTGTCATTTTCATAATCAAAATTCCAGTGTCTTCTTCTTTGATACCTCTTCTCTCTATCAGTAAGAGGGTATCCTTCTTCAGATGACATATTGGCTTTTCGAGATGCACAAGTTGTGCCAAGATTATGCTCTGATACCACTGTAATATTCCAAAATGGGAAAAGTAGGAATATAATGCAAAATGTTGGAAAAATAGTGTAAATCATCATTTAAAAGCAAGAGGCCAATATGGATACCTTTCATATGTTATAACAGCAGCAAAATATACATAAGAAATGGGCCATAATATACACAACAAGAAAGTTTAAGCCTCCAATGGAAAAAATCCCTCAATATGAGGTGTTGCAATTATATATAAAAGGAGGAAGACCCTTACAACACTATTTTTAAAGCTATGTTATGGAAAATGATTATACATCAGATCTAGGGCTGATATGTGCCTCAAAAGATATATCTATTACAGATCTGTGCACTATACAACCTTTGAATAATCCCTTAAGGGTTTTCAGCAAAACACCATGTACAAGATGTAGATCTAGGCCCTAAGGCTGTAGATCCACTGCAAAATACAGATTTGGAAAGTGTGACTGATCTGGTATGATCAATACATAGCCTCCTCATCCTCTAAGTGAAATGGAGATCCCCTTCACTAGAAAATAATCTCTCCAAATGGTGTGCCAAACCACCCTGCAACTCACACAGAAATAACACAAATCTAGAAGAAAATTGCATTGTAGGGATAAATAACTAGTTGGCTTGATGCCAATATCTGAAAATATGCACAAAGGTCTTCAATACTATCCTCCCAATGGAAATGAAGCCTCCTCCACTGAAAATGAGAAGTTGAATTACCTAGATCTAGTCTCCACTTGCTGCAACCTACAAAACAACCAAACCCTCAGCAAGATCTGCGCTATAGATGAAAGAAGAAGCTTGGCCTTAAGCCTGATAGTGGAAAATTTAGTACAAGAATCCTCCAAGATATTCTCAATGGAAGAGGTGGGATTCCCGATCAGGAACACCCAGTGCTAAAAAGCACTCTATCTCAGCTAAACAGCAAGAGAAAGATGTATGTCTAAACATACCATATATTCAGAAATATCAAAATACATGCATGATGAATAATGGATGTCATCCTCTTCCTTAAACAAGATATGAGATTGCAAACCCTAAGCCCCATCCAATAATAGCACTACTTCCACATAAAGCATCTCCATCTAAAACTGCGATGTCCCTCATTGATGACCACTCCTCCATGACAGCGCTATTGATTTGGTCAAAGTTGACCTAGTCAAGGTGATCCAACCCCTTTTCACATCAAAGAGTGCTTAATTAAGCTGCCAAGATTTATCTCTTTCACATTTGGCATTGATTTATTCATTATTAAGGAAAATTATGGACCTCTATTGTCCTCTTATTCATTAAACAAAGTAGCAAAACAAAATTGAATATTCCAACTAGCTCATGGCTAATTGGGAATATTACATGATCCAAGGTATGCATCCACTTTCATCTCATACTGTGTTAGTACCTCTTATTGAAACTTATGGGGACATGCCATCAGGGCTAATGCATGACCAAGGGTTAGAACAACATGCTGATTTGGAGCAGCACCATATCACTGTGCAGAGGACCCTTTATTTAATCAAGGAAGAGATGAAAAGCTATCCCACTTCATCATTGTTGAGATACATTCAACCCTTTGAGTTGAAGTGTAGAATTTCATAAGATGGGATGAGTATGATCCTATGTACAATGGTTAGCTATGAGTTCAGCATTGTGCCTTGCTTTGAGACAGCACATGTTTTACCTTGCAGATCTACAGCACTGTTAATGATCAACAATGAGAAGAAGAGGAATCGTTCCTTATGGGAGCAATAAAATGGTAGCTTCATTCATGAAGAAATGGAGAAGAAGATGATAGATATTAGACATCTTGAGATGGGAAATATTTTCCCCTTTCAAGATGACTCTTTCTCAATGAGCATCTCACAACTCAAATAAAAACTTCTACCTGCAGTAGATTCATAACCTTATTGGTTTTCGAGGGCCATTGATGAGAAAAATATATCATGGAGATGTCTCATTGAAGGTGCACTTCAACATATCATGGAGTGAAAAGTTCTTCAACAGTTTGAGGAGTTTGGTGTCTTACAATGGGAGGATACCAATTTTTTGCAGAATGAGATCCATCATCCTCATTGGGATCAATGGTTGTTGATATGGAGCAAGGGGTTGCCAAAACACTTGCAAATCTATGAGATAGGCCAACAATAAGCATGGATGCGCTGGTTGATTTTGCGTGAATATGGTTACCACCCAATGGATCATATTTTTCTAATTCATGCCTTGCACATCACTGGAATAATGCAAAAGAAAAAGGCATGGTTACTTTAGTTTTTGATGAGAGAGTTTGGACATCACAAGATATATCTTATGTCCTTGTATTTACACTTGTTTGGGATATGTCTCATGTCTTTACATGTATTTCTATTTGGGATGTATCTCATGTTCATGTATGTACTTGGGTTTGGGATAAAGTATGACTCTCACATGATGTGGCATAAGGGAGCTTGTTTGTATTTTGTTGATGAGACATCTCACATGTCCATTACTATATTGTTGCTCCATGACTTGCATCATGATGATGTAAGGAGGCAGAAAGGATCCTTGTTGCTATGGTTACTAATGAGAGAGTATTGACTAAATTCTTCCCATACATTACATGACATTGTTGGAGGATGGAAATAAGAGGCCTTACAGAGTTGGCTTCTATTGGGGGATTATGGTCATTGTACATGGTATGATGATGATGTGATGGGGCATCAAGATGCCTTATTAAGGTGGATTCTCTTGAGAGAATATGGCCACTACCTTTGGTACAACGATGATGTGGTATGGCAGCAAGAGGCATTGCTGTGGTGGATTCTATTGAGAGAGTATGGCTCTCATATCTATATTGATGCAGATTTGGCATGGAAACAAGAAGCATTGTTGCGGTGGCTTCTTTTGAGAGAGTATGGCTCTCTTGTTTATTTTCATGATGATCTAGCATGGCAGCTGTTACACCATTTTTTGGTCATCTAACCTGTTACTATTAGATGGACCTAAGTACACCATGTAAGACCAATTTTACCCTAAGTAAAATTGCTTTCACTATGAAAAATAACTTAGTAAACCACCTTTATTAAGTTGTATATGGTCTAAACAGAAAACCCCATGAGGAAATATTAAATAAATCTACATTTGTTTGATTTTCCTCAAGGAATAATTAGTTAAACATCAATTTAATTAATATTTGTGGTCATATTTAACCCAAAACAGGAAAATTAATTAGATAAATTATTATTTATCTTAATATTTTCTAGGAATAATTATTTAAACCTTACTTAAATAATATTCCTTCTTAAATTTGACTAAATCACTCATTAATAATTAAATAAATCATTGTTTATTTGATTATTACTCAACCACATCCTTAAAATAATAAATAAATCATTTATTTATATATTATTTACAAATAAAGGGATTTGACCCAAGTCAAATTCCTTTTCCCTCCAACAAAAATAATAAAATATTCCATAAAAGTTGGATCTTTATTTGGTTAATAATATTTTAATTATGCACCAATATATAGACTAACTCAATATTTTGTTATAAATAGAAGGGTTTTTCCATTCATTCACCACCTTTTGTTGCCTAAAGATCACTCTGGATCTATACTTTTGGTCTGACTTTGATCCACCATCATTGTCATATTTTTCTATATTTTTTCTTGTGAACTCCCTTTGAGTTCCATTTTTGTCTGGGTTTTCTACACCCTCAAGAGAGAGGAATTTTAGATCTGAAATGTTGAGGACTTACAAGAACCCATCCCATTGAGGAGGATTGGTAACATCCTTGTATTTTTTCCTCCCAAGTGCCATTAATACAAAATTCATTCAACATATTCTTGTCTTGTCTATTGGATGCATGGAGCAACTCTTGTTTTTATTTACTGCTTAATGTATTCTAAGGCATAGATCTAGAATTTTTCAGCATTTATTTTGGTCACCTAATTGCAGATTTAAAAATATTGGTAGCCATCTTTTCTGTTAGGGCTTTTTGTTATGCACAACTAAAGTAGTCTTTTTTCCTACACTTATGATTAAGATTCATACTAACAATAGCAGAAAGCTTTGCTGCGTTGGTTATTATTGGGAGAATATGGTTTGATATTGTTCATGGTCATCCATATGTCTTTCCTTCTTATTTTTCACTATGTTGATGTTATGTTTGATTCCTACATGGCCAACAGGGCTAATGATGTGAGCATTGATAGATGAAATCCACTCTATGTATCATGGGTTGGAGAGGTAGTTCATGAGTTGGGACTTTCCACTTTGGGAAGAATCCACTTCATTTTATGTATCTCATGTGTAGAGGAAATATTTGGTCATCATATGGTTTCCACTTGGAGACTCATTGATGAGGATGGGTATCTAACTTTTCAGTTGGAAGCCATTCTAAACATGCTAGAGAGGCAGATTTGGAGCTCGACATGCATGACACATTGTGACATATGGGAAGACCTTCCATATGAGGATGCCATTTGGAGGGAGGATGTTTGTTGTAGCATCCACTTTTGCAGTTGCTTGAGGACAAGCAACATTTTTCCAGGGAGGACTGTAATATTCCCAATTTTTCCAGAAGATAATTGGAATATTAGATTTCTTAATTTCCATAATTAACTAAGTAAATAGAGGGTGGAGGGACCCACAAACCCCAAAGATAAATAAAATCCACTTTTGATGTGTGTATATGGATATTTCAGATCTAGATCTACATAATGGAGTAGTGGAGCAGCTACTTAATGTGAAAGGAGTGGAGATCATGTCTCATTAATGAGAGATCATGGAGGTTTAAGCAGTCAACTAAGATCATGGAAGGAATCTGTAATATCCCAAAAGGGAGAATGTGGTAATACTTAAACACAATATAAGAACTGCAGCAAGATAAACAATAAATATTAAGAAAGCATTAGAATTTACTAAGAAGCTGAGCCATTTTATTATATGGATATGTTTCAATTACACAATGTACAAGAATATGAGTAGATCTAGCTAAAAAGATGGTCTAGAATTTCCCAGAAAGCATGCTAAAATAGGTACAGCATAACTGGAGCAGCACTGAAGAAAATATTGCGCTATCCCTTTAGCATAATATGAAAATATAGCTGCAGGTTGAAAATGAAAATGTAGATATACTCAAATCTGGAGCTCAGATGATGCCAAGATTCAAGATCTGGCCAATGTGATGGATTCCCAAGATAACCCAAAAAGGATTTTCCAGATCTACAGTTTTGGAAAATCAGCTCCCTAGGATTTGATCCTTGATCTGCTAGGAAATACAGATCTAAAGCTAGATCTGTCAAATAGATGGCTGAAATATGTTGCAAGATCAGATCTACGTTTGAATGGTTGATCCCTTCTTCATATCTACAAGCTAGAATCTCTAGATCTAGCTTCTCAATCCTTCAATAATGATTGCAGTTGTTGCAACTCAATTGATAATAGAAAATGCGCTATGAGGGAAAGAGAGACCTCTTTCCTGCTGAAAAATGCTACAATAAACTCCAGGCTTATGGTAATACTGATGGAAATGTGAGGGGATGATCCCTCACAGGATTACTAGTTGAAATGCTAGTAACTTCTTTCCTCCTTTTAGATCTGCAATTTAGACAGCATAATTCCTGAAGGAAATATTGTTGCTAGGAGGTCAATAACTTTTGGCCTGATGCCATATATGCACTGAAGCTCTAGGAATGTTGATCCATAAGCCCAAGGTGATGGTAATAAACCCTCACCAGTTCTCCAGCTGAAGTACTGAAGATAAATTCCACTTCCAAACTGATCTTTAGAAATCTGCAATTTCTGAAGATGATTTTTCTACATAAAATAGAGAAAGATATGTGGCACCAATGCCTGATGTAGAATTAAGTACAATACTCTTTCTAGAGCTACTATAAGAAGGAGGTGGGATTCATAACCAAGAACACCCTGTACTAAACAACAATTGCAATCTCTGCTAAACAGCCCGAGAAAGCAATGGAATGTCACATGACAATTCCAGATCTGAAAAGATCTTTACATCAAGAATAACTGGAATTCCCTCATCCTTGCCTTCATCTTCTTTATATAATGTTTGATCCTTCCCAAGCCTTGGCCCTCATCTAGACTACGTTGTGCATGTGGAAAAGATCCTCCAAATTTGACTGCATTGTTTGACCAAATCAACCATCATGTCTAGGTGCAATGTAGACCCTCTCCATCATGTGTGCTTTGATTGCACAACATCCTCCATCACTTTATCATGAATGTCCCATGATCTTCTGTTTGACATCCTCAAGATCTTAGTGGACTGAATCAACCTCCATGATCTATCTCAATTAATGAGACATCATCTCCAATCCCATTCACATTAGTAGTTTCTCGACTACCTCATCATGTAGATCTAGGCTTAATTAGTCCACATTCACACACAAAAAGTGGATATTTATTCATATTGATAATTGTGGTTCCCTCCACCCTTTTACTTACTTAATTCATTAAGAAAATTAAGAACTCTAATATTCAAAATATCAAGTGAAAATTTGGGAATATTACAGAATAAAATGTAAGATCATAGAGCATTCATGATGAGATGATGGAGGAGTAGTGCATTTAATGCACACATGATGCAGAGGGTGATCATTACGTTCACACATGATGGAGATCATGGAGAGAAAACGCAGTCAACGTGGAGGCATATGTCCACATGTACAATGCAGTTATGAGGTGGGCCAAGGCATGAGAAGGTTCACAAAATATATAATGAAGATGAAGGAAACATAGAAGGAATATTTTTTATTGTTGATTTGTGATCTGTTTAGATCTGGATTTTTCATTTGACATTCCATGCACTCCTATGCTGTTTAGCTAAGTCTGCAGTGTTGTTTAGCATAGGGTGTTCCTGAGCGGGAATCCCACCTCTTTCCTTGAGTGACCTCTAGGGAAGAGTGTTTTCACTACAATTATCATCAGGCATTGGTGCCATATTGTTCCTACTTTCTGCAGAACATCCATATTCAGAAATTGCACATTTCTGAAGATCAGTTTGAGAGGAGGAGGTTGTCCTTCAATATTTCAGTCGAGGAACTGGTGAAGGATTCATCCTATCACCTTTAGCTTCAAGGTTAGCATTCCAATGCTTCAGATATATATCAGGCATCAGGCCAACTATTATTCATCTCCCAACAGTAGCACTTCCATCAAGAATTACATAGTCCATTCTTATAGATCCAAGGGAGAAGGGAAGTTGCTAGCATTTCAGCTAGTAATCCAATGGAGGACTATTCCTTCACATTGTATGCATTATTTCCATCATCATGGAGCTTCATAACCATATTTTGTAGTAGGATAGAGAGCCTCCTTCCTTTACAGCATAGTTTTTATGAGCAGTTGTGTAGCAGCAGCTGCAATCTTCAAAGGAGGATTGAGGAGCTAGATCTTGAGCTTCTAGCTTAAGGATATAATGAAGGGATCAGACCTTCGAGCTTAGCTCTGATCCTGTGATATATTGCAGCCATCTATTTGTCAGATACAGCTTCATATCTACATACCTAGTAGTTGTATATTGAAACCCCAAGAGGGTGATTTTCTTAGATTGACAGATCTGAGAAATCCTTTTTGGGTTATCTTGGGTTACCATCATAGAGCCCAGATCTAGAATCATGGCATCATCAGAGCCCCAGTTTTCCATAGATCTGCATTCCCCTATTCATCCAGCAGTCATATGTACATCATCTGTTGAAGGGACAGTGCAATATTTGCTTCCAGTAGCTCTCCAGTTATGCAGTTCTTGTTGTAGTATGTTTGTAGGGTCATTCTAGGCCATCACTTTGGCTTGAGTGTCTCATATTTTGAGCATTTTTGTACTTTTTGTTCACCTCCCATATAATAAATTGGCTCAGCTTCTCTGTATATTCTTTTTTTTCCTTTAGATTTATTTTTTAACTTGTTGTAGTTCTCATATTATGTTTGATTATTACTGCGTCCTCCCTTTTGGGATATTACACCAGTCAAAGAGATACCAACTAAATCTTTGGTTCATCCTCTTTGATACGCTATATTCGATAGTAAAATTTATATTTCTAATCCAATTGTTTATCGTTTCCAAATTTTCTTCTCCATTAAACACAGTCAAATCAAATTTCACATATAACTTTAAAAATGGCTTTTTAGAATAATTTATTTGATGACTATTTGAATTATGAGAATTAGGGGAAGAGGAAGAGATTGAACTTGAAGATGGATATTCAGGAGGTTCTCCTCTAGATCCTCGTTGTAATAACACATTATCATTTGTTGGTACTCCCTCTTTATTTCCCTTTTTTTCATTCTCCTTTCATAATCTAAGAACAAATTTTCCCCCTAATATTCCATCTAGTAGAAGGATTTGTGGAAACACTGCTCATTTTTTGTGCACATGTCATTATCGCCCATTTTCTTTAGACGAGTTACATGCCCAATATTGGGATCAAAAGTCTTGATTTTTCCTTTACCCTCTTTGAGTTTGGCCCTAGTAATCATCCAAACTCATAATTCACATAAAAGAAGACCACTCTGATTTGACATGATCCAAGATCTTTTCTTCAATGATGTTAAAAATAATTGATAAAATAGCATTAAAATACCACAAATGTAACATCCATGAAGAAGAAGAAAAAAAATGAAGAAATTATAGACAATGCACCAAGATTTGGTAATGAATTTCACTCATAATGAGTAAGCTATGTCTCCGGGCCCAACTTCAAAGTAGAGAGGCCTCTATACTATCTTAGCAAAATAATTGGAAAATACATGTTCTTATACATGTGGCAATTTTTCCCTTTTAGTGTCGCACCATGTCAAGTTATGTGCACAATCTTGCACAAATAATTTCCTGCAATAATTAAGGTCTCACTACCTTTCTATATCATATAGTTATTATACATAATCTGCAAGCACATATCTTCTTTTCACAAATCTAAAAAATCACAATTCAATAAAAAAAGAGGCTTGAAATAGTTCTCAAGCCAAGACGCTCCATCGGATGATCAAAACACTACAAACACAACACCAATAGGTTCGTATCGTTATTCTGCAACTTTCTATTATAAATAAGAACAAATTTTGAAAATGGGAAACCCTCCATCATGAAGTGTTCCAAATAGTCACTTCCAAATTTGATATTCAACTATAAACTATGAAATATACTACTCAAACTATAACATTCTCCCTACTAGCAGCTCTACCTCGTAATTTTTCAAATTTATAGTATAAACATGACCACCTTCGAACATGTGTAAGTCTGTTTTATAACTCGTGCCGAGAAATTAATTACATGTGTGGGATTCTCCATAAGCCTTCAGATCTTCTGCTCAAATCTCAATTCTGACTACACCATTGGGTTCCTTGCGAAATTTTGAGCGAAATGAGTATAAAATTCATATGGTTATGAAACTTCACCTCTAGAACCCCTTTAGATATCTCCACATTGAAAACTATGCCATAACAGTGAGCAATAAATCCCTTTGCATTGAAAACTATTCCACCTCAAAAATCATTCTTGTGACTTGGTGCATGGTCACCACCCTGAAATTCGTGCCATGTTGACTAGGAGCGGGTCCCATTCTTCTTGCCTTGGGAAGATGAATGAAATAAGTTTAAATAGAAATATGTGGACAAGCGTACTAATGAATTCGTTGGCATAATTGGTTGGCAACGCCATATTAAATCATTTGTTGGTGTAAGAGGTCCTGGGGTCAAACCAGTGGGCCTCCCTTTTTGGTTATAATACAAACACATAAGTTTAAATATATATATAGTTGTTACAGCTAAAAAAATAACCCATATATAACCATACATTGACCTTTAACGAAATTTGTGCCCACCGAGGGGCCTAGTTGGAGGTGCCACATGGTACTATATGACTTGGCCACATGGTAGTATTTGATTTGATGTCAAAACCTAATCAATTCAAATTGTGCCTGTATAGTGAGGACACATGGCATGCCCTGGTGTTGCCACATGGCACTAATCCAACTCTTGTCTGAAAATGTCGATTATGCATGCCACATCACCATGCTATGTCATGGATACCACGTCACCATGCTATGTCATGGATACCATGTCACCATGCTATGTAATGGATACCACGACAAATATTGTTGTACACTGACTGGGCTACCGCGTGGCAACCTGTGGTAGTTCCACATGGCACCTCATGGACCCCACCTCTGCTTTATTTTGTTGTTTCATAAAAACTTCAAATTTCCATATCTTCCTCATACAAACTCATATTGAGGTGTCATTCATGCCATTGGAATCATCTCAACAAGATCTATGACCTAGTGCTAGTTTTTCTAAGATTTGAGGAATTTTAATTTTGGGCCTTTTTGGATCCTCGTGGATCATGCATGTAGTATGACCAACATTTCTCTTTCATAGATGGGTTTGTGTAAGTTCTTTCCTTTAATTTTTCTATTTTCAGAGGCAAAGGGCTGTCCTACGTGCATAAAAAATGCACCAATACCATGGATCGAGGCATCACACTCCATAATGAAGGTTTTTTTTAATTCAAGTGTTTCCAAGATGGGAATTGTACACATAGACTCTTTAAGTTCTTCAAAAGCTTTGGTTACGTCTTTAGCCCAATAAATTTCTTCCTTATTCAATAATTTTGTTATAAGTGTTTTTATTTTACCATAATTCTTAACAAACTTATGGTAATATATTTCCAATCCAAAGAATCCTTTGAGTTTCCTCAAGGTATTGGGGATTGGACATTCCATCATAGCTTTGATTTTTGTTGAAATTTTGTTTCCAGATCCAACACATCGGGTTCTATTATTTATTCAATGTTTCAAACCAACATATGTGTCTCACCATCAAGATGAATAAAATATGATGAGCCACATATGTTGGATCGAAATATTGAATAAATAAAAAAACCCAATGTGATGTATCCATAAATATTTTTTCAACATAAATCATGTTGCAGAAGTCTCAAATTTGAAAGCTTTGATTTTGTTTGGATCCACCTTGACACCCTCATGTGATACAATATGGTCCAAATATTCCATTTCTTGAAATCCAAAGGCACACTTGGAGGGATTTTCACATATTTGTTGCCCTTCCAATACTATTATTACCCTATCAAGATTTGTTGTAGATTAGTATTGCATCAAAAAATACTAACAAAAAATTTGAAAGGAAGAGTTTGAAAATACAAGTCAACAATATTTGAAATATTCAAGTTGGTGCATTCGTAAGTCCAAATGACATAACTAAAAATTCATAATGACCTTCATGTGTTCAAAATTCTATTTGGGGAATTTCTTCTTGGCTCATTCTAATGTAATGATATCTAGAACAGAAATATGACTTAGTAAAGAAAATTTCTCCATGCGATTTGTATAATAATTCATCAATGACAAGAATGTGAAGCTTATATTTGGTTTTCATTTTATTGAGTTGTTTGTGATATGGACATATATTTCATGAAAAATCCTTTTTTATAACCATCACAACTGGTGAAGAAAAAGCACTATGGATAGGTTGTATTATGCCATCTTATAACATTCTTGAACCATATTCTCAATCTCACTCTTCTTTGCATGTGGATACTTGTAAGGCCAAATGTTAGGTGGTACACTTCCAAGTTGCGAATGAATAGCATGATCATGATCTCAGAAAGGTGGAAGACCCTTAGGCATATCTCCAAATACCTTATAAGGATTGTTCATAATGTTTTGGAGATCTAATAGAGTATAGGATATACATGTTTAAACATCTATTGAACACATTTATGCATTTAGTCATTGGTGTATCTTTTTTATCAATTTTGTCATGCAATTAGATCTTATAAATTTGTTGGTTTTCCCTTCGATACCTCTAAGCTAAATTTCCTTTACTGCTTAGGAAAATATTATGAAAATATCTTGAAAATTAAGGGCCACTATTCCCAATGATTGTAACCACTGGACCCATATTATAACATCAATACCATCCATTTGGATTGCAATCATGGGACTCTTTAACAAATACTCCCCCATATTCTGCTTAATACTATGGCATTTGCATGAAAAATTTATATTACCTCTATACACAATCATTAATTGAAATTTTGGTGTTGGATATACAAAGTAATTGAGAAGTTTTTCAAATTTTCAATTGGTAAATTTATGGGTGCTACATAAAGCAATCAATATTGTTACCTTTTTATTTTTGATATATCGTTCTATCTTGAGGTCTTGTGGAGCACCAATGCCATCAAATGCATGACAAGAGATTTTTGGAGTAGTCCCTTCTAGCTCTAGATTTGGTGAAGTTTCCACTTCTTGATATTCTTCATATCCATAGTCTATGTAGAATAATTTATTATCACTTCTATTCACATTGTAGAGTTGGAATTGATGTCAATAGGTTGGAGATTTTGTTTGTTCGCTTGATGGGGCCTAGACCTAGGTTCAAAGTGATTGCGCAGTCCAAAAAAACCCACTATTATCGACCCTTCAAAAACGATCTGCTAGCGTGGACCAAAGTCTCACCCAAGGAAATATAGGGGGATGCTTGAACCATGTTTCTGCATCTAGAGGGATAGAGGATTGTGGCTTTAGGGATTTTCCTTCTTAAAAAAACTTAGCAGGTCAAATATATCAATAATACAAGCGCTTTTCAACACATCTGTTGAACTTACTCGCAGACTGTGCGATCTTACTTATTCATGCATTAAACAAATTAAATAACCATAAACAAGACTGCACTATCCAATTACAGATCAAAACCATTATTTAGCATAGAAATTTATAAACAGTAAGAAAAAGAAAACATATCAATGTAACTTAGATATTTCTCAACAATTATTTCATTAATAGCGAGATCATTCTCATACATTTAGTTCCACCCCGCGCACACAGCTGCAGGGGTCTGCAAACACAACTGCAAACTTCCTAAGGTCTTCGTGCACACAACTACAGGGACCTTTTCCTCTAACCCAAAACACAAACTCAAAACAATATTACATCTAGATGCATCTCATAATATCTATCATTTAAGATTACTTCTTCTTTTCACGTCTTTCATCTTATCATCTATGACCTCTATCTAGATTCCTTATATAGGTTTAGCCTTTAAAATACCATGGTTCAAAACCATGGGTAGAGTCCAACATTCACAAAATATCCCTTCCCATTACATAATAAGGGGCTTTGACCCACCCCAAAGCCCCTATGACTCAAAATAAACTTTTTCCTACACACTCCGCTCCTTGATCTGTGGAGTCTTTCCTTGTTGCTTTCTTCGAGGGGATCCCATCTCCAGTAGGACCCCAACACAAAATTGTGACTTGTCTCGAGTCACAAAGCTGGTGCGCCATATATTTTCACTTTGATGCCACTCAAGGCATCCTTCAACAGGGTAACTTCTTCAGTGCACTTCTTTTCTTCCACATTCTGGAACCTCGCTCACTTGATTCACACTCGCTTGTATTTGCAACCCAGTTATAGTCTCATGCCCTCGACCAGCTATGTGAAGCATCAAGATTCTACGTCGGCCATATGTTCATTGCGAACTTCTAGGAATAGTGTCATCTTCGTATAACCTTAATCTGCTACCATTAATACAACTAGGGTGATTCCCCATTCATCTTGGCGAGCTAGACTGTGCCTCCTTCTGTCACCTCTCGGAAAATATATGGGCCTAGACAATGAATTTGTAGCTTTCCTGGGAACTTTTCAAACTTAGTGTCATACCAAAAAACAAGGTCCCCATCTTTGAATGTATTTTTCTTAATATGCCAATCATGTCATGCCTTCTCTCTTTCCTTCTAAACCTATTGATGAAATCTAACGATGAACCGATCCTCTTCCAACTCGAGCAGTTGCGCCAATATCTGCTCCATAATTTCATTGTCTGTCATATTTTTCACTCCTACGATGCGAAGACTAAGTATTATATAGTCCATCAGAATCACTATTTCCTAGCAATACACTATTCAGAAGGGGGTTTGACCCATTAGCTTCTTATATGTAATTCTGTAGGCCCATAAAACAACATGAATACGAAGATCCCAGTCATTTCTGTTAACGTTGCATTCTTTTATTAGAGCGTTCTCCAATATTTTGTTGAAATATTCTACTATGCCATTCGCCTGGGGGTGGTATGGTGTACTCTTGTGGTGATCGACTTGGAATTATTCAATCAAGGCCTCGATAATGCTATTCAGGAAATGCATACCCCGGTCGCTCATCAAAATTTTTGGACTACCAAACAGTGACACAACATGCTCAAAAATGAATTTCATTGCCTTGTCTGCAGTATAATTCTTCACTGGTTGTGCCTCAACCCACTGAGTGAGGTAATCGGTTGCAACAATAATGTACCATGCAACCATTTTATTTCCTAGAGGATCCATTTGTCCCACAAATTTAATCGCCCATTTATTGAAATCTTGCAACATAACTTGGGGGTGAAATTCCATTTCATCTCTCCATGATGGTATTCCAGTCCTATGACAAACATCGCATGTGATACAATACTCCTTTGAATATTTATGGATCGTAGGCCACCATAATCTAGCACGTAGAACCTCGAAATCATGTTCTTGCAAAAACAATAACCACCATAAAATATTCCCCCCAAACACAGGCTTGTTGACCAGGTACTTCAAAGCAGAATGATCCATGAAAATTTTGAAGTGCACACGCACTAGATAGTGCCTCAATTTTCGTAGCACATATACCATTTCCACCCCTTCATCTTTGTTGTGGAGTAGTTCCTCTTGGCTTTAGACAACTTCTTGGTTGCAAAGGCTTCGAGGTGATCAATATATCCTTCTCCGGGCTATGCTAACACAACTCCCAAGGCTATGCAGGATGCATCGACATGTACATGAAATACCTTCTTCCAATCTGGGAATAAAAGGATAGGCACAATCACCATTTTCTCTTTTAGTATATCGAGACTCTTCTGACAATCATCATCTTAGTAGAACATGATGTCCTTCTTTAATAAATTTTCCATGGGCGCAATGATCTACACGTATGCCTTAATGAACTTCCTGTAATAGCCTCTATGTCTGAGCGTCGTGTGTAACTGTTTTACACTTGTTGTGGGTTCCAAATTGATAATCACAGAAATATTCGCAGGGTCTACCATCAAACCCTGTTTTCACACAATATGTCCCAACAATATACCATATGGTACAAATAAAATTCACTTCTTTAGGTTTAAGGAGATATTGTACTTCCTGCAGGTACCCAACATCAATCACAGACTAGAGACATGCTTCTTTAACATGTCGAAGACTATCAAGTCATCAAAATATACCTCCAGGAACTTGTTGATATATTCTTTGAAAGCTGCAACAACAACCCTAGAAAATATAGATGGCACGTACTTCAAACCAAATGGCATGATAATGTAATGAAATGACCCCCACTCAGTAGCAAAGGTGGTATTTATGCTATCTTTGGGTGCAATCCTAATCTGATGATGCCCTAAGAATCCATCTGTAAATGTGTTATCACCAAAATCTAACCCTGATAGGCTGCTCGTCAAGTAGACTCTGAGTAACTCTTTCAAACCAATCTTTTGGCTGAGGCTTAGCCTCCTCGACCTAAGAGGGCTCTCTCAATAGGTTTAAGATTTTTGATTACTGAGTAGATGGCTAACTCTAGGAATAAAATGGATAAAAATGTATAGCTGTTTGAATCAAAGGTTAGAAAACACTCATTGGGCCATTGAGTCAAGATAGTTTTCAACAAAACATCATAATCTGTCAAACATGGAAGTCAAGGCACTTGGAGTTTAGGTTTATAAGTGAAACAGTAACATAGTGAATAAACACAGTCTACAAGCATATGAAGGAAGTTAGAGCATTATCCAATGAATTTTAAGTAACACATGCTCATACCACTGCAAATAGGTAATTAAAAAAGGCCATAGAAAGATGACACACTTAAACTCCTTGTGAATCTTGAGTAGTCAGACAAATATCTGTATTAAGTTGAAAGATCACAGTAACATACAATAACACAACTGCTTTGCTAATGAAAATTCCAATCTTGAGGAATTCAACCTCATGCTTCATATAGAATTTTTACATTCTTGGATTCCATGATACATCATTAGGAGAATTCGAATTTCTAAAATTGACACCTATCTACTCATAAAACAAACTTTTAATTACAAACTGACAGCTAACTGTCTTCTAGGATTTCTAATACAAATAGGAGTGAAACTCCTAAACATGTCTCAAACAACATTATCTAAAACTTAAATACTTTCCTTGACAACTGCTAATCCATGCCTTCGACCTTTATGATGCTTCCAGCCTTGTGGTAAACCCTGTTGATTCATTGTTGAAGATTGCAACAAGAAACAGTAAAGGAGGCATCTTGAAACATCATTCCTGATCCTGGTTGGAAAATAATCACCTAAACTAGGTGGGGCCCACACAGGTGATTTTTGGAACAAAGTGTATTTTTAGACTATGTCTATTTTTAGATATGTCAATCATATTCTATGAGTTGTAGGATGCTATTTTTGGATGGTTGATCAAGTTGGAAAAATATATGGACTTCCATTTTTAGACATATTGGGCAGAGTCTATTTTTAGACTGCCAGTCTAAAAATAGATATGTCGAATATTATTAGCTCTTAATAATATTTGGACTCTAAACATTATCTTATTCTCTTGGAGCACTTTAGTTAAGTGCACAGATGTGGCACAACAGCTCGACAAGGAATGTGCATATATTGCATGGAGACTTGCTAGAACCTTTGGTGGAGTTGATTGAGGAAGTTAGTGGAGTTGTGTTCAGTTTAACTCAGTTAAACATAGTTGAGCTAGTTGTATATAGTCTAACTGATTGATACACTAGTGAGAGTGGTGTGAATTAATTATTAATTAATTCACTAATTATTAACTCATTAATCAACTGAAGAATACATCAGTTAACTACAGTGCATGGACAGTTTCAGTGGAGACCAGTGGAGAGGTAGGTGAAAGAGCAAGTGTGACTATCAGTTGTGACTATAGTGTTGCATTTTTTGCACCACAAATTTAGTGGAGATGCCTTTAAGGATTTCATGAGCAAGGCTGGAGAAATTTGAGTTCATATAGAGCCATTCTTCAGGAGGGATTGTGCAGTAGAGGCAGGCTAGCAGGTGGCAGAGATCAGTGCATGGATTTGCAAGATCAGGCCTGATTAGTGTGTAGCGATTGTATTGTACTGAGAGCTTGTGATAAGATTTGTATGCTTGTATGAGATTGTCATATGATCTTCATGTTACAGAATATATAGTTGGAGTTTTCAACTTCAGGATTTCCCGGTTAAAAAATTTGTTATGTGCGATTGAATATTTTCGTTTATGCTTCACATGTGTTTGCAATTGATTTTTTTCGCAAAAGATTAACAAGTGGAATAGATTCAGTATCTTGCATAAAGTTAAATAGTGTGAGATCAGGTGGATCTTGGACATATGCATGCTTAGTGCATATAATTTCTACATGGTATCAAAGCGTTGATCAGTGGAGCAATTGCAATTATTGAAACGGTTGATTTTTGTGCTGGTGGAATTCGAATTTGCTGCAGTGTTTTCTTGGTGTTGAAGTTGAGCATTCATTGAAATGTCTTTCAATGGATTGCGATTGGAGTATGCCCTTGAGGGAAGCTCGAATTATATTGCATGGAAGGACAGGATGGAAGCAGTGCTGGAAGATAATGGGTTGAAGGAGTTCATAGATGCTGATATTCCTAAACCGGGTTCTAGCGATGCAGCCGCACTTGATGCATGGAAAAAGAAGGTAGCAAGGTGTCAAAGGATTCTGTTGGAAGGTGTGAAGGATCACATTGTGTCAAGCCTTCACGGTAAAGCCACTCCATTCTTGATGTGAAAGGCTTTGACAGAATTGTTCCAAAGCATAAGTGACCAGAGGAAGTTGGTGCTTAAAGACAAGCTTAGGAAAATAAAAATGAGAAGAATGACACTATTCTGGTATACTTGAAAAAGTTTTTCCACTACAGGGATGACCTTGGGAGTGTAGGAGTTAGTGTGGATGAAGAAGACTTGGTGAGCTTGGCTCTCCTTGGGCTTCTGAAGAGTTGGCATAGCTACGAGGACTCTGTCAATGGATGGGAGAAACTACCAGGATGGGAGCGACTTTGGTCGGATCTTGTGTAGGAGGAGATAAGGTGGAGTACCAGGGATGGCTCTTCATCAAAGATATGATGAAGAGGATTGTGCTTTGGCTTCCAAATCAAGGAAATGGAAGGGGAAGAAAAATCCTTCTCAATTCGATGCAGACGACAAAGATCATGACATGTCCAAAGTAAAGTGTTTTCACTATCACGAACATGGGCATTTCGCCACAAATTGTCCATAGAAGAAGAAGAAAAAGTAGGCTGCTAGAGCTGCATCTCATGAGGCTCTTGCCTCGCAATTTGAGCTGGAATTCTCATTGATTGCATGCATGGTGTCTAGTGCATTGGGATTGGGGTGGTATTTTGATAGTGGCGCTTCCTTTCACGTGACGGGAGATGTGAATATTTTCAGTGACTTGGTGGAGAAAGATCTCCAGTTGCATGTTGAGTTGGGTGAAAATGGATGGAACAATGCCACCGGCATTGGTACCATTACCTTTCATAGGGAGTCAGGTAAACTCATTCTTTTACAAGATGTAGTGCATGTTCGAGGTTTAAAGAAGAATTTAATCTTAGTCGCAATGTTAGAGGATAAAGCGTATGATGTTGTCTTTAGTGAAGGAAAAGTTTTCCTTCGGTACAAAGAAATAGGACAAGTCAAGAAGGTTGGGATTCGAGCAAAGAATCTCTTCAGACTTGAATTAGAAGGGATTTCTACGGAGCTTCCTGATGTTTGGAAGTGTAAGAAAGACATGCAATTGAAGCTTGAGAGGGAGCAGGATTTGCATGCAGGTAAGAGTGAACCTCGGGATGTGGAGCAGCCACAAGATGAGGATCATGGAGTCGGAGAAACCACTCATGCAGAGAAATTCCGTGCCAGATGGGCAGAGGGAGTGCATGCAGCTATACCACCAGGTGAGAGGTGGGGCGACATGCATGAGTAATCCCAAGAGGATATTTCTGGGCAGGATTCATTGAGATGGTGTGGATCTCATGAACTGAACCTGGCTATGAGGTGCCCACAGAGTAGCAGTAGCATGATCAGTTGGATTGATGTAGGCAGATCAAAGTGACAGTGTCAGATACTGGAGCGCGATTCAGAGTTGACAGCAAGTGAAAAGTGCATGGGTGCAGAGTTAAACGACGCAGTGGTTCCTAAAGACATGTGCAGTTGGTACCAAAAAAATTTAAAGACTTTTATGATAGATGCATCATATTGATTGATTTTTTTGGAGCCTGTTCATTTTCGGAAGAGTTGCAGAGTAGATGCATGGAGTTGCATGGCGCTTGCAAAGGTTGCAGGGCGAATGCATGGAGTTGCATGTCGCATGCAAAGACTGTCCTTTCTTTTTGAGAGGGAGTGTTGAAGATTGCAACAAGAAATAGTGAAGGAGGCATCCTGAAACATCATTCCTGATCCTAGTTGGAAAATAATCACCTAAACTAGGTGGGGCCCACATAGGTGATTTTTGGCGCAAAGTCTATTTTTAGACTATGTCTATTTTTAGACATGTCGATCATATTCTATGAGTTGCAGGATGCTAATTGTGGATGTTTGATCAAGTTGGAAAAATAGATGGACTTCTATTTTTAGACATATTGGGCAGAGTCTATTTTTAGACTTCCAGTCTAAAAATAGATATGTCAAATATTATTAGCTCTTAATAATATTTGGACTCTAAACATTATCTTATTCTCTTGGAGCACTTCAGTTAAGTGCACAGATGTGGCACAGGAGCTAATAGAAGAAATTACGCTATTCCTGAGGGTTTATTGGAGCTATTGCATGGAGGACTTCAATTAGAACTCATGTGACAGAGTTTGGTGGAGTTGTAGAAGTAGTTGGTGGAGCTATGTTCATTTTAACTTAGTTAGACACAGTTGAGCTAGTTGTATCTAGTCTAACTGATTGATACACTAGTGAGAGTGGTGTGAATTATAATTAATTCACTAAATAATAACTCATTAATCAACTGAAGAATACATCAGTTAACTACAGTGCATGGACAGTTTCAGTGGAGATCAGTGGAGAGGTAGGTGAAAGAGAAAGTGTGACTATCAGTTGTGACTATAGTGTTGCATTGTTTGCACCACAAATTTAGTGGAGATGCCTTTAAGGAATGCATGAGAAAGGCTAGATAAATTCGATTTCATCCAGAGCCATTCTTTAGCAGGGATTGCGCAGTAGAAGCAGGCTAGCAGGTGCCAGAGATCGGTGCATGGATTTGCAAGATCAGGCCTTATTAGTGTGTAGCGATTGGATTGTACTGAGAGCTTGTGATAATATTTGTATGCTTGTATGAGATTTTCATATGATCTCCATGTTACATAATATATATTTGGGGTTTTTAGCTTCAGGCTTTCCTGATTAAAAACTTTGTTATGTGCGATTGAATATTTTCGTTTATGCTTCACATGTGTTTGCAATTGATTTTTTCCGCAAAATATTAACAAGTGGAATAGATTCAGTATCTTGCATAAATTTAAATAGTGTGAGATCAGGTGGATCTTGGACATATGCATGCTTAGTGCATATAATTTCTACATTCATGACCTAACTGTCCTAAAAACCAGGAGACAGAGTTTCCTGATTTTTATCCCTCAACCTCCATGCTTATCTTCAAACAAATTTGCTGGCATTGATGAATGTTTTGTATATGTGACATGTGCTAAAATTCCATTAACACTTAACCTTCCACCTGTGCAAAAATAAATCCTCAAAAAAATGAAAAGGAGATGAGACATGACTGTGCTACGAAAATAGCCTATTTTTGTAGCGCAGTTTTTATACCACTATAAAAACACTTCTTTTGACCATTATTTCTTCTAATTTTCAATCTGAAACTTCATTTTTGATCTTGATCTTTCCACCAACAATAAAAAAATTTGAAAACTAGCAGTCCTTGCCTCCCAAATACATGCATAAAATTCCCAAAATTCACCTTTAGCAATTTCATAGCGCGCTACGAAACTGTTGTGTATGCTCCCTTCTACACAGTTTTTCAAAAAGGATATTTAAATTTTTTCAAGGATTTATATCAACATAAAATAGCTTTAAAATATTTTCTCCTTCATAAATTATCCTTTTCTTCATGACAAAACTGTTTCAAGGATTTATCATTTTCTCCCTGTTTCATTGTTGTTGTAGCTTCTCTTCAGATTTTGTCAACTGTATTTCTAGGTCTTCAATGTGCGTCCTCAGTTTCCTATTGGTAGCCCTTAACTAAACATTCATCATTCTCACATATCTAGCCTCTTTAATTGCAGGAACAGTTCAAGTAAAGTACTAAGCTTCACTACTTATTGTTTCTGGTTTGGAAACCTTTTCAAGTTCCCATAGAGCCTTTATCCTTTTGAAATTTGTCTTTTCAGCAGCATGCCTTATTGCTCTCTTCCTTAGTCTAGAAATTTCATAATTAGATGATTTCAACCTTTGTTCCATTTCTTCATAACTGGTTTTTTCTGTCTAAGTGGAAAATACTCTGTTTTTGTCACCTTCAGGTATTGGTGATGAAAGATCTACGAACTTTTCCTGAAAAGTGGAAGCTTCCTCTGTTTCTCCTAAGTCAATATTGAACTCTTCCATCTTTTTAGATTGCCTGGTTAAAGGCTTTTTGGGCTTGAACACAAATGTTGCAACCTCATCCTCGAATTCTAGTTTCTTAGAATATTTCATCTTCTTAGGTTTTCCTTCATCAAATTTTATGAAATCTGCCTATACCAAAGGGGATTCTTCAATATCAATGGCTTCTAAAATATAATTTAAGTTACCCTTTAGGCCTAGACTTTCTCCTAAGATCACTGATTTACCCTTCTCCTTTGCAATTTGAATTCTAGTCAGTCTCCTTTGAACTGGTTTGTTAGCTGACTGTTCTTGTGTCATTTCTTTAATTTCAACTATCTTTTCTTTTGTAGTTTGAGGAGTCTCAAGAATAACCACTGATGCTTTACTCACTTGCTCTTTCACTTACTTTCTAGGTTTCAGCTTGACAAATATTTTTTACCTGGTCATTACAGGCTTACTGGTTTCTGCTGGTGGGGTTTCTTTAGCCTTAGGGCTAATGCCTGTATCTTGGTTTTCCACTCCAAAACCACATAAAAAACAAAAATGAAGACCATTCTTTGTTGATCCTTTGAAGTTCATGTAAAACTATCAGTTTAATTAGACCATGATGAAAAAGGGAAGTTTCACATCCTTGAGTTTTCATTTGCACTTTATCTACCATCTTAGCTATACTTCGATACAGGAAGAAAGGAAAATCTAAAGAAATCATGCCAGTAAAATGCAACTGGAGTTTAAAATGATATGAATATACTTTATGATATCTTCCCTCACAGGTAAATGTTGAAGAGCAAGCTGGCATAGATATCTTTGATGTAGCTCCTTGGAGTTGCCTTGGTTAAGTCTGTTTCTACAAACTCTGGCTTCAGAAACACTTTACATGGTTCCATATCAAATTTGAATTATTTGAACCATCTATCTTGCCCCCTAGGAATCTCTGTCACCAAAGCTATGATCTCAGTGGTTACTGCCAAGTTTAAAATTCCAATTTTTGTGTTTGAGCCAGTGAAATGTAGAGCAAATTCCTTTGACACTTGACTGTGTCCTCCCTGCAATTTTTTACAAAATCTCCAACACCCTGTTTTCTTGAAAGCCTTCATCACTGATTTATCTTTGGCTAGGGCCTCTGTGCTTTCAGGCTCTGTTCTTAAACAATGACTAGACCTATTATTTTTCCTTTCTTCTATCATATTTGCCTCTGAATTCCTGTAACAAATTAGCCTCACTTGAATTTTTGTTTATCAGCCTTGCTTGCTTATGGCAGTCAGCCTCGCTTGTTAATGGTGATCAGCCTCGCTTGAAAAATAGATGAGAGAAGATTTGGTAAGAGATTACCATAATATTAGCATTTGAAAATGATCTTTTTAAGTGTTTTCATGCAAACTGTAATAAGAAACCCACCAATCCTTTCCAATTTGAAATTACGTATCATGATGACCCCTACATTCGAAATGATGGATTTGAATGGTTGCATGCCTTAGAAATGACTCCTAGCTGACACCTAATAATGAAAAATTAACGGAATTTGATTGAATTGATGATTTGACAAGACTGCCTACAAATTCGCGCTTTCGTAGTGCACTTAGTTCATTTTCAGGGGTTTGCACTACAAAAATAGCAGCGTTTTCATAGCGCAAAATAGACTTTTTAAACTGTCTGCACTATGAAAACGTGGTTTCATGGCTAGTTCCAAAAAAATTTCAAATGGTTTAAGATATTATTTCTAAAGAGGATGTGAGACCTTTAAGATATGGAATAAGGTTGTTTAAACTATATATGGTTATGAAAATGAGCTTTTTTGAGACTCTTACCCTATCACCTACCCTTTAAAGCATGAAATGACCCAACACCTATCTAAGACCATGACTAGGAATGATGTAAACTGTCCAATTTTAGAAAAAAAAATTATAGTGATAACAAAATGAGTAAGCTTTCTACCCACCAAAACTCTCCAATAGTTCATCTATGAATGGTGTGGGAAATGGACCATGGACACATGCATCATTCAACTTCTGAAGATCAACACAAATCATTATCTCTCCCTTAGCATTATTTTCCTAGACTAACATAGGGCTAACCCACTTAGACTCCTCGATTGGTTCAATGATGCCAGCGTCAAGCATTTTTTCAAGTTCTTCCCTCACTTTCTCCTTGTACTTTGGGTTCAAATGATATGGGAAATTCTTGATTGGATTTGGATCAAGCTTCAAAGTGATCTGCATTACTCCTAGATCACCCATAATGCCTTTTATTTCTAAGAATTTTGTAGGAAACAGGTCCTCGTATTGATGTAGGAGTTCAGTGACCTTGCTGATGGTGTCATCATCCCAATAGTCCCCTATATTGGAAAATTTGGGCTCCGCTTAAAAGCCAATGTTGACTTGATGAGTCTTGACAAGTTGTACTACATCTGTCATTTCTATCTTGGGCCATGAAACCTCATGTTGTCCTTTAGAATAAGGGATATGAACGTCCCACGGATCCTCCTTGCCTTCCTCTGCAGTCAAATTGTAACATTCACGATCTTGTGCCAACTGCGCAACCCAGTCAGGTTGTACCAGAGCCCTTAGATCCTTAGTAATGCAAAATAATATTTCCTTAACATCTTGAAGGGCCTCATTAATACACTCCCAACCATCAACAAAGTTATAAGTTAATAATAACCCATTTTTCATATCATCCTAATCCGCGATTCCATGGCACAACTTTGTTTCAAGATGCCATTGTTGAGGTATCGTATCCAAGGAGTGAAAGAACATGTGCACCCATTTCGGCTGAGGTTCAACGCCCCAATATTTAGTCCAACGAGCCAAGTACTCGTGAGGATCCTTCTAACCATCATACTTATCTATGATATTCATATCAACATGACGAAATCTAAGCCTTATCAAATTACAAAATTTCTTTAATCCTTCTAAACTTTCCCTGTGCGCGCCCCACCATTGGGCTAGAGTAGACCTCAATGAAAAGTCCAAAGCTTCGTATCTCTGGTCCTCGAGAACCTTTTGCAAAAATTCCTCCAAAAACAAGACAACATTCCTCATGCCATCATAAAAAGGTAAGTCGCACGCTTCCGATTTGACACAACGCAGAGATTTGGCAACCCTTTTAAAAATATTAGTGGTTACTTCATGCAAATGATTTTTCCAATGCTCTAGCTCTTCATGGGAATCTGAAACACATGAACTATCACACTCCCAACATATTCTACCATCCACGTTGGGATTAATCAGGTCTCCATCCTGCACAGTAAGCTTATATATCTGATCAATCTTAGCATCCCCATTCTCATGATGGACAGGCTCTGTATAACGCACACCTTTAGAGGGATGTAATGGCACAACAAATTGGGGTACCATTCTTTTCAAATATCATCTACCGCTTCTTTAGGTTGATTATAGTATCCATGTCGTAAGCCCAACCAAATACCATCAACACAAGATATGGATTACTATCATCAACGATCTCAATTACTTCTAAGTATACCAACACGCTAGCTCCATAAATATCTATGCTAATCCCCTGCAATCGCCCCATAGGAATGATATTTCGTTGACTTTCCATCCTCATCTGAATTGGTGACCATTGCAACTTATGCCTTCCCATCTGCTCCCATGTTTGTTTTCGCAGAATGTTGGAATCTGATCCTAGATCCAGAATGAATTGATCCATCTCATAATCTCCGATCTACGTAGTCAACCACATCTCTCGGCTGGTTCTTTTCTTGTTCTTGTACACCTTGTTTACTGTGTGTTGTTCTAGTTGCAGTTTTTCCTTGCTAGCACAGTTATCTATCAACACCTGCAACCCTTCTACAACCCTCTAGTCCCTCAGCAATTTCATACACATCTTCAAGAGGGACGCAAATATATATTGATCAAATTCATTTATTTCGACATTCTCCTTAAGCTTACTCTCCAACGGAAACAATTGTCTTTGCGCGATAGGTGGCGAAGCTTTAGGGTCTAAATGTCTTCCTTTCTTCTGTGAAGGTCTTTTTCTCATGCTATACATTAAACCCAACATTATAATCTTTATCTTTCCTTACCCAGGTCTCTGTCATAGTATTTTTTACTTCTTTGCAGTCTCCTCCATTATACACACCACTGCATGTTACTATGTTAACACTTGGATCTTCCTGGCACGGTTCAACCCTCATCATTTTTATATTCTGAGTCGGTTGCTAGTTGCACTTCTCCTTCATTTTAGCTTAAAAAATGGGACAATATTCGATTTCATGACCAAATTCTTGACAATACTTATAGGAAACCGCAGTAGGATTCTAACAATCCCTCGAGAAATGTCCAACTCGTCCACAGTTGTAACATATCATCTAACCTCATCCAAAACCTGTGCGTCCATTAGAGGAAATTTCATCCTAAAAGTGCCCATGAAATTTTCATGTAGTTTCCATGTCATAATATGTAAACCACTCAAAATGCTTTAAATTTAAAAATAGGTACATGTAAATATTTTGGAGGGAAAAAAAGAGAAACTACTTTTTTTAATTGTATTTTTGGCTAATCTCCTTATAGGTTTACTCAAATTTCAAGTTTAAACACACGTTAGTTGCAGAATTAAATTCCACATCCGACGAGTACCCATTATGCATAATTTTAAGAGGACCCACCTTGATAAAAATTGTATATACATTAAAAAGCATGTTTTAACACGTTTTTTAATGTATCTGCAATTTTTTATGAATGTGGGTCCTCTCAAAAGTATGCATAATGGGTACTCGTTGGATGTGGAATTTAATTCTACATCTAATGAGTGCCCGAACTTGAAATTTGAGTTGAAATTTGAGTAAACTTATAAGGATATAAGCCGAAAATACAATTAAATAAAGAAGGTTTTTTGTTTTCCCTCCAAAATTCATAACACTTATTTTATTATTTTAATAATTATTTTATTATTTTTCCTTAGGAGGCCACTTTTAGGCTAAAATTTCCTCTAATGCTCCTTGACCACGCCCTCAGCCTAGGAAACCTCCTGCAGTCAGTGAACCCGAAGCTTCACGCCCTTCTACCTACATTTGATATGCACCAAGACTGTACTACATCATCAGATCATAGCTCATGTAATGTTGTTCATCATATATCGCCAAACTACAGAATTGCAGAACAATTGCTTCAGCGATTTGATAAACTTTCACAACAGGTGACAATAGTCCGTGGAATGTTGGCCTACAACTTCGCATAAGCTACACCATACATGGGGACCTACACTTGGCCCTGCACTCGATCTAGGCTTCAATGGGCTCAATATCCCAACATTCAAATATTCTCTATAAATAGGGCACTACTCTTTATAATGAACCTCTACTTTACACTTGATACATCGGACTTCCGACCTTATACCATATCAAACCTCCTTTCCCTCCTTTAGTTCCTATAGGTCCATATGTAACCTCGCCAACTGAGTTTGAATCTATTTCACCCCTATGATTGTATCGACTATCGATGAAGCTTCCAACTTCCTCGTTATCTCCAATGCTTCAGCCTGAGTAGAAATATTCTATTGTGACAATGGAAATTTAAGATGAGGCAACAACATAGCAATAAACCATCCTCTATTCTATTCATATGGGATCTTGAAAAAAATTTGGATCAACAACGTCTTAAATCACTGATCTACCTCTCATATGGTCTCAGTAACCAACCGATGAATCTCCTTGATCTTCGTGACACACTAGGACTGCAACTTTGGTTTCTTGAATTCAATAGTCAATGCGGTCTTTGTCTCAACCAAAGAGGCATTTGAATTCATCATAACATATTTCATGTAGCAAGACAATGATCTATATTGCACCGCAATAACCAACTATGCTTTCTTCATGTTTTCATCTGTAACATTATGCAAACTCCATATCTCTTTTACCACAAACCAGAACTGTCAGGATCATCCATTCCCTTGAACACATACATCTTTGGGTGTTGGGCCATGGTGAATGGGGGAGGTGGAGGTGGAGGAACAAAATGGAATGGAGTGACAATGGGGGTGGAAGGCTAGTGGATCTCCGCAATGCTTTGCTGACTCTTAGATCTTAGACTTCTCGGGGTAGCGGGGTTGATTTCTCTTTATCCATACCCAAACAACGAACTATATTCCTTTTCAATGTATGTTCACTCTGCATAGCACTGGGTTCTCTTTCTCCAAACATCAATCTGAGTGCATCTGTAGTATACCATTTTCACAAAATAGCATTCTAATTCAAATCTTTAGTGAATTCAAGTACTCACCTCTAAGGCCTTTGAAGAACTTGCACTCTGCTACGCTCACGGGGGTGTCACTCAATTAACCTATGGCATAGCACGTGCATTCGTGGCATACTAAAGAATACCCTTAATTTGACTACATATTGGAAAATACCTCTAAAAGTCACTTTATTTAACCCCCTACCAATACTAACCCATTGCATTTTCCCAATTTAAAAAACCCCTGTGTTCACTATATATTGTAGGTATCTGTTTTTTCATTAACATTTTCTACACCCCTTTATATTTATATCCTTAACATAATGACGTGATGCCTCTCTTATGACCTCACATGAATTCTACAATTCACATTTCTTCTTGTGATATACATAAGAGATGCATATTAGTATTCCCACAATGTGATTACTCAATCCACACTCAAGCACATCTTACTATGATTTGTGGCATTTAATGGTCTAAGGCATACAAAGATCAACCATTTTTTAGGAAGATTGATTATGTGCATGTGTATACTAGCAATTGCATCGAGGGTGCAAGGGAACGCCGGAAGGAGGAGATGTGAATCGTTTTGTGGTATATGAGAGGTAAAATGTGTAATAACTGAAGGAGATGAATATTTTGTTCATTTGTGACGATATGGAATATTGGATTTTATTTTTAATAAAAATAAAAATTATTAATTTAATATTATTAAATTTTAATTTATTTGATTTTATTTTTATTTAATTTTATTTGTTTATTTGTTTATTTTTATTTTTTTTATTTCTATTTATTTATTTATTTTATTTTTATGTTTTAATTAAAAAATTTATTTATCTATTTTATTTGTATTTTTAATTTTATTTTTGTTTTATTTTATTTCTATTTATTTATTCATAATTTTTATTTTTTTTTATATGTCGATACATTTGAAATCTCCCGGGCCCACATCAACTTATAACACATGCCTTGTTAAATTATTTATTATTGAGTAGTTTTTTTGTTAGATAAATATGTAAATATGTATAAAAAATATAATTGGTCAAGAATAATTAATGGAATTGTTTTTAGTGTTTTGGGTGCTTGAATTACACTTCGATTGTGTAAAGGTTATTCATCAAATTCTTGATTTTAGTAAATTTTTGCCATATGATAGAAAAATTAAATCCACAAGAAAACTTTCAAAAAATCAAACTAAAAACAACTAAATAATTAAATTTATTTTATATTATTATTGGATATAACGGACACTGGCAATCTGGTGCTGAGATGGTGCAATGAAGTGATTTGCTGGGAAAGCGGAACTAAAGAGCAATTTTCTTCTTCAAAATCTAGTAACACCATTGGAGCATTTTTACAAGGGATTGGAGTTTTTGGCCTCTTTGATAGACAAGGGACCATCATTTGGTCGAGATATAGTGAAGATTATACAGACCCAAATGTGAATTTGAGACTTTTGAGGTTGGATGCTGATGGGAACCTTAGAATGTATTCATGGATTGAGAAACTTCAGGTCTGGAAAGTGGCATGGCAGGCTATGGAGAATCAATGTGATGTTTTTGGTACCTGTGGTTTGTATGGTGTCTGTAGCTTTAATGCCACAGGACCCTTTTGCAAATGCCCATTTGAGAGAGAAGGATCTAAGGCCAATGTTAGTTTGGAAATGGGGTCCGAAGGAGCCTGCAGGAAACTGATGAAGTTGGGCAGTTGCAATGAGGGGAACACCCTAATGGTGATGAAACAATCACATGATCCATCAAACAACCAACAAACATGAAACAATGTCTAGTTACACATAATCTCATATGATCCATCTTACCAGCCAATAAAAATTGTTTTATGGAACGGGGGAATTTTTTCTAAGCACTAAAAAGCATGGATTTTCAGGTTTCATGTCAATCCCAACTTATGTTGCCTCTTGATTTACTTATTTCCAAGTCATAAAATCCTCACAAGTATTCCTAGTTTGAAGAACATAAGTAAATTGGGCACTTTTTTGTGAATGTTACAACCAATGCAATGGTCTCCCGTCAAATTAAGATCTCCTGGGGGAGAAATGATCCATTAAAAAAAAAGCACAATCATCCATAGATAGTGGGGCTCTAATAATAACAAAATAACACTCGCAATGATAAAAAAGAACACATTCACCCATAGACAGTGGGGGTTTAATACTTACCAATACTTACCTGACAGTATAAAGACTGCAACCAATTCAACAGGACCTAGACTATCTGATTCTTGAGAGGCCCTGCCTGCAAGTGCGCATTGGACAACTATTTTGCTGCATCCCCAGAGGCATCTGCGAAACTGCTATTTGACATGCAGTTGAACTATAGGCCGTGAAGAGTAGATGCAGTCATCTCTTCAGGGTAGTATTTAAGTCATTTGAACTCTTGTTCCTATCAATGGTATATTGCACAACATGATTCAGACAATTTTTTTGTACTTGAAGCTTCAAATTTTTTTTGCAGATTATGTATCTCTGGGTGCAAGTGAACCTCCCTATTCAAGTTACTTCCAAGCAAATTTTTCCAAGCAGTGTGTCATGCAATTTTTAGATTTCCGTTAAACCAAACACCTGATAAATCATTAAGCTAGCAGATTGCAGATCTACTGAATAATTTACACAGCTAGGTTCTTAACTTAATTAGCGGAAGCAAAAATAACATAACCAATCTCACAAAAACGACACACTAGTTCTGCCCAATCAAAGTTATTCATTAATAATCCAAACTTACTTGGGCTCCCATCTTGGTATAATAGCCCATTTGAGGAATTACATACAACCCTGGAACTGTTCCAGCTGGTCAACCCTCTTTGGCTAATCTGGATCTCCTTGCTGCCCTCCTCGGACCCAACACTCACTGAGAACTTAGTAGTCTCTCTTAATCTTGTGTTGTTGTAGTGTATCTTTCCCATCTCCCTAGTCTTTCTTTTATAACTTTACATTGAGCTAAATCCCTAATGCTAATCTCCAAAGTAATTGACAGCCGAAATTAAATCTCGGCTCACTTGAGATCAAGGACCAAATTTAAATCATATTGTCTAAAGTAATTTACTTTACTTTTCTTAAGTTTTTTAACTCAATAAGCCAACATAATATGTTTTTTCCTAAGCTAAACTGAGGCTAAGTTGCATTAGCAACTTGTTCACACTAGAGCAAGTACCTAAGGGGACTGTGGGCAAATTCTGCACCCTTACACACATAGGTCTTGTGCAGAAGTACCTGCCCGAGCTACAAACATCAACATTGTTTTGATTTATGTAAATCATACAAGAGAGATTTGTAGAAAAACAAGTCCTCCAACAAGATCCAATAAATAGAACAATGTTTCTAAAGCAGTTAAGGGATAAAAGTTAAAGTGAGAGAAATTAGTTTGAAACATTACAAAATACTGGTGAAGTGCCTAACCCATTTAAAAGAGGAAAGAATGTTATCTGTTCCCCTTGGAAAAGGCTAGTGATTTCACAGTTTGAAAAAATTATTTTCCAGTCTACCACGAAGATTGCAATCATATAAACTGTTCAGCATAATTACATAACAGTAAATAGGAGCTTGCATGAGCCCCATGTCAAGGAACTGATCAAGGGTACTCTAAATTTGTGCACCGCAAACCAGGAATGAAGCCATACAAATATGCATGATTTTAAATGGCATATGCAACAAAAACAAGCACAACATACACTGAGTCATTGCATATCTAGTGAAAATTTATTGTCTAGATAAGATAAAATGTTACACTTAACACGTCCACAATATTAAATCCATTTCCAAGATCAAGATGCTTACATGATTTAAAATAAGTAATGGATTATATAATCTGCGAGGTGAATTTCCCTGTATGAATGGACAATTGTGACCATCCATTTCCATTTTTACATCTGTCAAAATTGAAGACCCTCAGCTTCCAGCAAGTACAAGAAACTTCCATCTTAAAATTCCAGATGATAAGGTCCTAGAGGAGAGGCAAGAAAAGCTAATGGGCTTTATTTATGTCCATGGAAATTTACAATTTTCCATTTCCACAACTCTGTAGCAAAAACAATCTTGTTCAATATCTGAGAAACTGCATAGTTTAAACCTTATAACTAAAGATTTTACCACTATCTGGGAAAAATTCACAAATTTGCTCGCTGAGTCAGCAGAAAGTTAAGATGAGTCCCCGACAAGTGCTTCCAGATCTCTTTTAGAATCCAGAGATGATTTTCACTGTTTCTGCAGTTCCAAAAACCTATCCACATCAATTTTTCTCTTCTTGCACAGCTTCCTCTGCCTCCGAAGGAAAAGTCTCTTCATGAAATCTTGATAAGTAGGATCTCTTGACGTAACAAGAAAATACAAATAGCCAACAATAAGTCCACCTGTGGTGCCAAAAAATGCTATGGGTTCCATGACATCCCAGGAAAATTCCCAAAATGTCAAACGGAAAAATAATATGGTCACCACCGATAGGGAACCTAAACCTGACCATAAAACACGGCGAACATGCTTATGTGCAATTCTATCAATTTCTTCCTTCTCTTTCGGCAGCCTTTCCATCTCTTGCCTTCTAGGATCATCTTCTGACGTCAATGCTAGAGGAACTGCATTTCTCACCAGCTCTGCAACCTGAAAACACAAACCCTTGCAAAAGTCAGACAACTTCAGAACAGATCATATTCTACAAATCTGAATTGTAAACAATTCAACATGAAATTTTTGCACTCCCTGCTGATCATTTCTAGATTTGGCAATGGTGCATTTCTAAAATATCCAATGTTTAACTTGAAATCTTCATAGTGCCAATATTTGGCTTAATGTTGCTCATTACCAAATCCAATTATCTTGAAATTATAGAAGAAACATAATTTTCTCCTCAAAAGTATACAATTTTCAAGTTTCAACGTGAAATGAACGTTTATCTTGAAATTTACTGGCTAAAAAGAACATTTCTGAAACATAAATGTTTAACTTAAACTCAAGTCTTCATAATGCCGACATTCAGCTGAATGTTGCCTACTTATCTTGAAATTCTGAGAGAAACAAAAGCTTCAATGTTGCTCATTACCAAATCTGGTTATCTTGAAATTTGACAGAAGCAAAAGCTTCAATGTTGCTCATTACCAGATCTGGTTATCTCGAAATTTTAACAAAAACAAAAGCTTCAATGTTGCTCATTACCGGATCTGATTATCTTGAAATTCTGGCTATAGTTATCTGTGTAGACTGAACGGTCGAACTCATCCTTGTAGCAGCGCAGATGAGGGTTATCCTTTCGCCACATCTCTATTCGCATAACTAAAATGCCTACCATTCCGCCAGATATCTTTGCCCATAACTAAAATGACTGAAATGGAAATGCCTACCATTCCGCCAGTAAATGAAGACTGTGACAGGTAACTATGGTTGGTAGTCTATTTCTCTCATCGCATGGCCAAAGAAACAGGTGTCAAGGTACAGTGAAAAGTAGAAAAAACATGTGTCATCACGAGAATGAATATGTTGACGAACAAAAACTTGATCTCTTTCAAAAGAGAAGGTCTATCGGCCTAAAAATAACAATCATGTTTAGACTGTAAATGTGCTCCCTCACACATTATTCATTGCTATAAGGACAACGACTTTCAAATCTGAGAAAAAAAGAACAACTTTCTACCAGAGGAATAAATACACTACCCAATGATTACTGCCCAAACAAAAAGACTACTATGTTCAATGCTTGAATCCTGATTTACTGCCTCCTAGTGATGCTAATCAACAAAATTGACAGACAATAAGATTTTGTAATGGAGATTCAAACCAACAATCTAAGGAATTAGTAGTGCATTGCTCGGTATATATACATCTCACTCAATAACAAAAGTTGCAAATTAGTTGTGGGAGCCGAATCGATCTCCACCCATTCATAACACATTATCATAATAACAGATTATCACATCGAATCACAAAAAATAAATTGGTTTATTGTAAGAGGGTAGCCAACAGGTAGTGACTGAGCTTCATGAACTGCAGAGAATGTCCTGCACTAAGGATTAATACAACACCAGAAACCCAACTCGGGAAAACTAGCCTACAATGGATAAGCTTTGTGTATTATTATCAATTTTTTAAGAGAATTGCACAGTATGACTCTGTCAAGGCTATCAGCATTATGCTCTGCAGGAAATTTAACCGTCTCTGCCAAACTATGTTCCTATTACCTGGATTCTATAGACAAATTGGGGCGTTTCCTGGTGGAATTCAAAAGGAGCATTGTATTTTACATACTCAATGAAATCAGTCCCAATCATCATCTACTTAACACACTGCAAATTTCACATGAACTATCTTCCCAAGCGTCTTTCAAAGCAAACTGCCTCTTGATATGACTTGTTTCCAACCCATAAATTTCTCACACGTAGATTGGGTAGATTGGATATTTATCATATTTTGCATACATTCAAACAAGTTTCCCAGGAAAAGATAGAGATGGGAAGATAAAATGGGACTCGAATTGTACAGCCACCAAAAAGAACTATCATTACTTTTTTCATGCCATATCAAAATCTTATATTCACTGTAAATCCTCCCTAGTGTGGGGAGTACAATATTTTAGGTCTGACCAACATTGCCCATTCGCTTGTGCAAACACAACAAAAAACTTATTTACCAGCCAACAAGTTTGCAGATATTATTTCTCAGACAATAGGCCATTTATAAAAACCTCCAGGAAAGCACAAATCAATTAACCAATCAATGTAATAATTGTGATACCTACACACTATCCTGAATTGCTTAAATCCTTAAAGGGACTCAGAATTGTGATTTATCCAGGTCCTCAAAATAAGGATGATCTAGTGCCTTCTTTGCTGAGATTCGCTTGGATGGCTCATAAACCAGCATTTCCTGCAAATCACCGAATTTAAATTTCTTTGGTTTACTATTCCAACAAAAATGCAAAGAAACAAAGAAAAACAAGGTTTGAGGGAGAGAGTAAGACTCTTGCAGACAACAGATCTAAACCGCTTGGTTCCAAGTCTGGAACAGAACAACTTATATCTTGAGGTTTCCATTCGAGGTAGATATGACAGTCCTTCAATTTAGTCACTCCTGGCCACACTTCTTCATTGGGAGCTCCTAGAAACTTGTTGCATGCAAAGATTGGAATAAGTTATGGCGCATCAGAGAAGAAAATCCAATAATCAAATATAGTCTCTTCTTTGTTGAAATCATAACCTGAAAATGTTCATAAGTTGTTGTACTTCAGAATCTTTCCTCCTCACGATGTGTATGACTATTTCAACACCAAGGCTTGCATGGAAAATTGGGTCGAGGACAGGTCCTGTGTTGCTGCAACAACCTTGAATGATGGGTTCGGCATCTGCAGGATCAAGAGGACTAGTTTCATCAGTGGATATCATTACATCTTGGTTCCTGCAATCTCATTTGTAAAGGTATGCCTTACACCAGAAGCAGTAAACAATCAGATTATTTCCATGTATCCTCAAACATCAAATTCCGACTCATCTTCCTTCTCTTCATTACCTTCAGTTTCAAGCATACATGGTCGCATCTGCATTGTAAGATTAGTCTTGCTAATTGTGCTTTTTTTTCTTGCCATACAAGTAGGAATAAGTTGGTATTTTTTTAAAAGAAGAAGAAGAATGTAGGGGATGCTTTTTGTACATCAGTAAAGAGCATGTTTAAACTGTTAGTATATATGGCTCTGCATCTCTCTGTTTTGCATATTTAGATTTGGATTAAGAAATTATTAAAATCATGTTTTTGTTTTAAAAACATTTGGTATATAATGTTGTAAAAGCATAAACAAGAAGCAAAATTGTTGTCAAGGAGCATTTATAGAGAGAGAAAATGTAGAGACTATACTATGGAGTAAAAACAAGCTAATCATGCCTTTGTTCATTGAAAGAGTAAATGCCTTCTAAAAAAATCTACACTTTAATTTGTAAACATACAGAAAAATCGAGGTAAGTGCATGTGCCCATTAATGTATGAAAAGACCCAAGGCCAAACAATGAGCAAAGGATTTGAAGTGCAAGTTGAGGAATCCAATCTCCCTTGGAGGATAGAAAAGAAGACAAGTATACTAGGATTTCTACCACGAGGGTGGTACCTATAAATGAAGCCCCATCATGAAGAATGAAGAACTCGATAACTCTACATCCAATAAGGAGTTTGCACTCCATACGTATTGACAGGTGACTAAATTGGCATAATTTTAGCACCCATCTAATACCTTTTTGCCAAACTTTTTCCCACTTTCTATCCTTTCTTATTATCTTTTCCAACCATATTGATACCATTTTGGTTAAGATACAAATACCCTTCTATGTGCCATTTTAAATTTTAATGCTTATTCTTATGCATTTTTTGAGAAATTGTTTCCTTTCTGTACTAATAGTGGCATATAGGATACAAAGATTGCACAAATACTACTTACCACGAGTGTCTCAACAATGGTTGAAATTCCCTATAGGTGTTGCAACTCTCCTCGAGTAAAGGTTTAGTTGTTACAACTCTGAGAACTAACCATAATTGTTGCAACTCCACTGTTTTTGCAACTCTTCCCTATTATTGCAACTCTTCATTGTTGTTGCAACTCCAGGATGCAATTGCAAAGAGATACAACTCCAGATCGCTATCATCGTTGTTGCAACTCAAGTGCTACGATTCCTGTTGCTACGACTCATGCCACCCCTAACATCGTTTTTGCAATTCATGCTATCCCTCCTAGTGTTGTGTCGTTGCAACTCCCTGTTTTTTTTGTTGTTGCAACTCTAATGACAATGCTGCAACTTTGCGCATGTTGTGCTAGTGTAGTCAACCATCCAACTACTAGTTTTGGACCAATTAGGCAATCAAAAAATGGTTTCTCATGCAAGAAAACATCATGAGAAGGTGGATGACCAAGAAAACAACAAGAGCAAGTGGATGACCAAGAAAACAAGATGACCCAACCACTACCTGTTGCATAGTTGAATCAAGTCAGTCAATGCATGTTGTTTACTTTTCTCAGAATGTTGATGTAACCGTATGAACAATTTGATTCTCATAGTTTTCCATCCACCAATTTGATTTATTTAGACATAAGACATCTTGTATAAAAACCCTCTCCTCTCCTTGAACTACTAACAAGAAACGGAGAATTGAGACAAAAGAACAAGCTAATGTACTTTCTAGTTTTTTGCAATTTAATTTCCTTTTCACTCCAATTTGAGTTATGGTGTGTTGAGCATTCACATCCTTTTGTTTTTATAACCAATGCCTTGTCTAAGGAGGTAGGGCCCCCTCTTTAGTCAAGTATTGTTTGTATCCAGAGCATAGATATAGTTGTTATTTATGTTTCTATCTATTTCTACATTTACTTTGTTTTTCCAAAATGATAACAACCATGTTTTCCTGCAGGCTTTGTTGTAGTATTAAAAATTTCTCTATTTCCAAAATCATAACAACCTTGTTTTTCTTAACAATTTGGATTGGTTATTTTATCAAGCATTTGGTTTATGGTTACGTTTTCCTTACAAGGAAGTGTGAATTAATGGTTTTTGATTGAATGCATTGCATTGCACATACAACTGTGTATTAGTTATACACAGTACCTAGGGAATCCGACCTAGGTCTTGTTGAAGGACAGCCTAAGGCAATTTCATAGCATTCTTGAGGAAACTCACTGGCCTCTTTTGGGGAAATTCGGTAGCACCCCTGAGGCAAAGTGCTCCTGGGAGTGAATAGAGCCTTTTTCTCATTAGTCGCCCACTAAAAGCTTCAGATCCATGAATTCAGGGTGATTTGGTGGTTGATGTTAAGGTTCTACATCCGTGTTTATCCACAGGAGGAGTTTCAAACCTTGAAGAAAGTAACCGTGTAGCTTGTCTCTGCGATATTTTTGCAGGAGGAAGGATCGATCCCTAGATTAACTCTGAGGCTAAGTAGCAACCTTGTCTATGCAGTATTTCTACATGAGGAAGGATTGGTCCTTGAATTGAATAACACTATGGCTAAGTAGCAACCTTGTCTCTACGGTATTTCTACAAGAGGAAGGATTGGTCCCTGAATTGAGTAACTCTATGGCTAAGCAGCAATCCTGTCACCGAGGTTTTCTGCAGAAGAAGGTTTGGTCTTTGAGGCCAAAGTGATCTTGTGGTTCACAGGTTTTGTCCATACATCTGCCCATAGAAAGGGAACCCGACCCCCTAAGGCAATAAGAATAGAGTAGGCTCAGTAGACAGTAACTAGTATAAGACTCTGGATTCGATATTGCATATTTATAGTTATATGTCATTTTACTGAACAGTACCATTGTAAACTGTATCGGTTTGATTGTTGATCAAATGCAATCTTAGTTATATTGGGCAATTAATCCTGGATCATTGTGATTTTATTATATTGTTGTCGGATTTTATACTCACTTTTCAAAAAAGGAATCCTATTGTTTATGTATATTGTTGTTCATGTTTGTTAAAGAAAAAACCTAGATAGAATAGCTAACCTATGGGAAAGATTACCCAAGGACACTACAGTGGTATGAGTGGTAGAATCCTGTCAGCGTGTGAGTGTATGAGCCTCGTATGCTACGAGGGGATCCAAGTAACATTACAGTCAGAAGAAAAGAATTAACCACAGTACAGCAATGGGGAAGTGGTAGAATCCTGTCAGCGTGTGAGTGTATGAGCCCCGTATGCTTCGAGGGGATCCAAGTAACATTACAGTTAGAAAGAAAAGAATTAACCACAGTACAGCAATGGGGAATAGGGAAGAATGAGGAGGACTAAATCTCAATGATCTCTTACATGTGCTAATTCATGGCCAGACAAAAATAACTAATTTGTTAATACAAAGGCAGCAACAGGGATAGAAGGAATTGACACAGCTCCTGCAAGCCATAAAAAATATTGGTAATAATATGACTAATGGTTTGAGTGTTGGATTCCATTCCTTTGCATTTTTATTTTTTTGAGCAGAACAAGAATGAATCAACTCACAGATTTAGGTTTCTCGACAAAAGCCATGCTTCAAAATCGCATTTTCTTCCTCTCTAAACCTGCAACAGTCGAACGCGGTCCTTGCTCTGCTCTAAACCTGCAACAGTCGAACGCCCACGACCCTCCTTGCTCTACCTGCAACAGTCGAACGCCCGCTCTAAACCTGCAACAGGGTCTTTGCCTTCCCACGACCTCCTAACTGCGCTTGGCCATAGAAATTAAAAAAAAATACCCCAAATTATAAATATTTTATATAATAAATAAAAAAACCCCCCTCCCCCTAGTTATACATGCAATATAATGTTTTTTGATTTTTTGATTTTTTTTTACCCCAATATGAACGCACGTGATAATATATTGGTTTGTCAGTGACGCCCCCGTGGCTACGCTATAAGACATAGAAGTCTCGATTGCGAACTCAATGATAAATCCCCCAAGCATTAGGGGAATTTTTAGGTCTAAAATGGGCCTCCTAAGTAAATTATAAAATAATAATGGAAATATCAAAATAATATTATATTACATCAATAAATTTTAGAGGGAAAAATAAAAAACTAATTTTCAACTCGTATTTTCAACTTATCTCCCTAAGGGTTTACTCAAATTTCGAGCGGAGACACTCATTAAATGAAAATTTTGATTACTCATCCAAGGAGTGCCCATGTTTCATACTTTCGATGGACCCTGCTACCTGAAAAATGATAAATGCATGAAAAATGTGATTGCAATCACATTTTTCATGTATTTCTCATTTTTTGTGTAGTATGGTCCATTGAAAGTATGCAAAATAGGTACTCCTTGGATGAGGAATTAAATTTTTCATACAACGAGTACTCCCACTCGAAATTTGAGTAAAACCTTAGGGAGATAAGTTGAAAATATGATTTGAAAAAGTAGTTTTATTATTTTTTGATCTTTTTACTTTTTTACTCCAAAAATGGTGAATCATCCCCCATGGTTGAAATCATCATATTGAATCCTATTGGTTCTTATAAATTTTATTTTGGTTGTAAATTTTTCTTTGGAGGCCCTTTTAGACCTCAAAATTCCCCTAATGGATAATGTCTATCCAATAATCAACAACTCTCATGATCTCGTTATCAGTCTTTTTCAACTTATCAATCAGATCTGGGGTTCACGCAATTAGCTTATTATTGAATCAAACCATCTATGCAGATAGCCTTGATATCCACTCGTACAACTCACTAGCAACCGACACGAAAAAATATCGTACTGATCTGTATAGATAGACTTTTGTAACCAGTGTTCAGTAGAGATGTGCGGGTTTCGGTTTTCTTTCACAACAAACTCACATTCTTTCAGACTTACCCAATATTTGATCTCTTACTTAGATGGATTCCATATCCATCTATCCCATAGTCAGATCTTGGTCCTAGCAACAGAACCATTTGTTGGCTTGATGGGGCCTAGACCCAAGTTCAAAGTGACTGCGCAGTCCAACAAAACCCACTATTACTGGCCTTTTCGGTAAATATTTGCTGGCACAGACCAAAGTCTCACCTGAGGCAATATAGGGGGATGATAGAACTAGGTTTCTACATCTAGAGGGTTAGAGAATTGTGGATTTAGGGATTTTCTTCTTAACATAACTTTGCAAGTTAAATCTGTCAATAATACAAGCGTTGTTCAACACATATGTTGAACTTACTCACAGACTGCACAATAACATTATTCATGCATTAAAAAAAGAAAATAACCATAAAAAATACCACACTATCCAATTACATATCAAAACCCTTATTCAACATAGACATTTATAAACAGTAAGAAAAAAAAAACATATCAATGTAACTCAAATCTTTATCAACAATTTTTTCATTAATAGCCAGATCCTTCTCATACATTCATTTCCACCCTGCACACACAGCTACAAGGCTCTACACACATAACTATATACTTCCTAAGGTCTCTGTGCACACAGATATAGGATGATTTTTCTCTAACTCAAAAAAATCTTACATCTGAATGCATCTCATAAGATCTATCATTTAAGCTTACTTCTTCTTTTAGCGTCTTTTGTCTTATTGCCTATCACTTCTATCTAGACTCCTTATATAGGTTTAGCCTTTACAATACCATGGTCCAAAACCATGGGAAGTGTACAACGTTCACAAAAAATCCTTTCCCATTACATAACAAGGGGCTTTAACCCACCCCAAAGCCCCTATGACTCAAAATAGACTCTGTGATGTGCTCCACTCCTCGATCTACAGATTCTTTCCTTGCTGCTTTCTTCAAGGGGATACCATCTCCAACACTATTGGTGATATGAATTTGTGATGAGTGTTATGTGATGATGTTTGGTTGATGGCCTTGTTAGTTTGCATTGATGTTAACATCCTATGACTAGATCTAGTGGAGATGATGTTGTCGTTGCTTACTTGGAGATGGATTCCACATGTGTGACTGGTTAAGGTTGTCATGCTAGAGATGTTTCTACTGTGGGAGGTTGGAGATCTATTCATGTTGTGGTTATTGGAGATGATGTTGCTACATAGTTGTTGGAGTGCTTCTATAGGTGTTGCATATGTTTCTTCATGTCTTGGAGAAATTGGACTGTTGCTTCATGTGTTCAGTTATGGTTTTTTTGTGGAATATTATTCCACCAATGTTGGAGGTAATTGTATGGAATGCGGTTGGTGCTACAGAAGTATGAGATGCTGCTATAGGGGATAGAAATGATGCTACAAGTCCTGGAGGCGTCAGGGATGTTGAGGTTTCTGCTTGAGGAGTTGGAGGTTTTGTCTTGGTCCTAAAGATTGGCATAATAGGTCTAGCATTTCACAGAATTTTTCCTCCTATATTCATTAGTTGTATACTTGACACAAAAGTTTGGAGGAGTCCTCAAAGGCTAGAGAAGATGTTCCATCCGATGGAAGAGGTTCCGGAATGAAGAGAAAATGTTTTACTTCAATTTTAGGCCCACTCACAGGCATGTTGAGTCAAGGAAGTGGCTGAGATCATAAAGTGGCATGGAGCCAAGCTTAAGGGAGTGGTTATAGCTCCAAGAGGTCATAATCGCATGCATAGTAGTGTTAAGGGAGTGTCTATGGGTTTTCACAAGAAAAGTTCCACATTCCTCGTGCTATTAAGCTAATATTTGTCTTGTGGCGACTTTCTTGATTAGAAATTTTTGGTTTATGATCAGAAAATTTCGTAGGACCTCCAAAATTTGATAAAAGTTTAAAAGATAAAAAAGGCTAATGGAGTTAGTGGTTTATTGGGTCAATGAGCTAAATACATATCAAATCAGGCATATGAACTTGATTGTTGAGCTCAGTAGTTCTGTGTAATTATTGAGTTGAGCACTTGATTTCATCCATATATTAGCGAAATATAATTATTAATATGGTTGGTTGTTGAGTGTGTGTTGAGTGAGAGTGAGATTGGTGAAGAGATTAAAAACTATGTGAGCCTTAGTATGAATATTTTCTATGTTAGCTTGAAGTCGTAGTAGTATATTATTGAAGTTTGTTTTAGCCTTATGATTATGGAGTGTGTGAGATGCTGAGGTTTGTTTTTGGATTAGTGGTTGAGAGGATATTTTTTCTGCTTGTGTGAGATTTTGTATGGAGGTTTGATTGCATCTATTGCTACATATTTTATTATGTGATTTGATGATATGTTGCTGCAGAGATCTTGTTGAGAAGTTCTTGGCTCCATTATGAATTTTTTTTAAATGAGAACCACATAGAGGAGGAGAGTTGGAGGACTCAGGAGAAAACGATATAAGAGATCATATTTCTCAAATACAATGGCAGTTGGACAATTCAGCAGAAAATGGGCAAGGCTCATTGGTCATGGTAGCTTCTAGTAGATTAGAGTCTGTAGAGTCATTGATAGTTCAAAAGTAACTGGGTAAGGATCGTTGATCGTGGTAGCCTTCAACAGACGGTAGTCCGTAGATCCGCTTGAGAAATAGTCTCCATTTGAGAGTAGCCATATGTATAAATATATGTAAAGTATTTTCTTGACATAATAGAATTTGAGCAGCGCAATAGAAACGAGTGGTTTTTTTCCCCGGAGAGGGTTTTCCACTGGACATATTAGTGTCCTTTGTGTGATTTATTTTTATGGTTGCATATATATTTTTTGGTGCTCTGATATATGGTTTTATGTTTTAGTTTTTGCATGGTATGAAATATTAAGTAATTGCAGAAAAGGTTTAAAAGTGCCACACTAGTACTGATTCACCCCCCCCAATTCTTAGTAGTGATCTAGTTTCCAACAATTGCATTTATTTCCCCTTATTATAACTTTTTTCACAATTGAAGCATAGTCCCTTTTTTCTTCTTTCATCCATTTAGGAGAGGGAACATGATTTTCTTTATAATTATTAGTGACTAATTTTATAGTGGCCATATTTTTACTTTCAAATTTCTTTACCAGAATAATTAAATCATGTTTTAGATATTTAGGTTCAAAGAGACGCAACTCATGTTGGATACTTTCCTTTAAAGTTCTTATAAACAGGTCTAACAAATTACTGTTTGAAATATTCTTTACTTTGAGGCTCAACTTTTGGAAATTTTAAATGTGCTCTATAGCGAGACCTTTTTGTTGAATTTTACCAAATGACTAAAGAATGCACTTCTTTTAATATCTACACAATATGCTATCAATTCCTTTGTAAAATTAGACTCAAGATATAGTATAATCCTTTTTCCTTTCACACAACAATTTATACCATACATGTTGGTATTACTCTAAAAATATGGATGCAATATTTATATTTTGTAAGGTTTTCACTTGGTGTAGATCAAAGTATTGCTCCTAATGAAATATCCATGTTATAGGATCATTACCATGAAACTTCCTCATATTTATATTTAGAATGTAATAATTCTTTGGTGCTATATTGAAGGCTTAATGATGTGAATATTAGATTGAAAATTCATTATTATGGTTCTATGATTTAATATTTTTGTTGTACATTTTTAGTAAAATATCTTCGGTATGTGATTTATTTCTCGAAAAATGGTTCTCCTTATTATCATGATTTCCCTAGACATCAATATCCCTTTTCGGAAGCATCTCCAAAAGAGGCTTCTCCGTGGAATTCAAATTCTTTTCCATTTCATCCATAATTTGTCTTCTTACCTGAGAACCTCATAAATCCACCATTTTCAACATTCTACCATTCATTTCATTAACTTTCTTCTCGAATTGGGATAATGTAACATCCCAAATGGGGAAATTTCTACAATCCCGGGAATATCTTGAGATATTCCTATTTTTCCAACTCCGAGAGTATTAACAATCAACACTGAACTATTTCAGAGATTGACTGCTGGGGCATTTACTGGATATATCATCTTCACAAGAAAGAATGAGATCCAGAGGCTACTTGGCCCACTAGCAGACTCTGCCAATAGAACTTGTCAAGAGCTAATAATTCCCTTCAAGGAATTTTTGCAACAGCTGTCCATGAGGACGCTGTATAAGGAAGCCCATGTGAAAATAAGGCAATCCAATGTTGGGATGCCTTGGAATACATCTAATACAGACTCCCTGCAGAATATAAGCCCAAATAAATATCACTAAGGGGTTTATTCAGATCTCCCACCAACAAGTACATTGAAATAATGATCAATGAGAGAATCCTCAGCAGTATTAAAACTCCAACATGTAACAGCAGTGAAATAATGACTCATACAATATGAGAAGAGTACAAATCTGATCCATAATCTATAGCATCAAATGTAATAAAAATTCCTTGAGTAAAATACCTCTCAAGGTGAGCTCAAATCAACCTCAATAAGAAATGTACATGAAACAAGAGAATACACTGCTACATGAATCCAACTACTCTCTAACTGCGCAGTCTATGAGGGAAAATGACTGCATACTGATATATATAAGATGATATAACAATACATGCTCAAATAAAGAATGGCGAGCAAGATCTCAACCCCAGAAAACATTATTGCATCAATCCTCCAAGGGATTGGCTAAAATACATAAAACAGTAAAATGTCGGAGTTGCAGTGCAGCTGCTGCAACTCCATAATAATACAAGAATGGAGAAGGGAGTATATGTTGCAATAAACAATGATACCTCCTCCAACTATCTCCAAAATGAAGGAGTTGATCCCCTTCCTGAATATTTCACTCCGTAGTGCACAAAATAATCTCCTCCGACAAACCCTCTCTGAATATAACACTATAAGAAGAGGGAAATGCGCTGGGCGTGAAAGAAAACATATGGCCCAATGCCAAAATCTGAAATAGAAGCTCTGGGATCTCCTTTGCTGATCTCCTAGAGGAAGAGATGGCCTCTCCTCTATAAAACAACTCCGGAAGTGAGATGGTGATGGTCCCTCACTGCAACACCAGCAACTCCAGCATTCTCTTGCTGCAAGAATAACGCAGTAGCTGCAAATGGCTACTTTGGCCTCAAGCCATGATGTGAGGAAGATGAATAACAATCTCTCCATGGCCTCCCATGGAAGAGAAGGGTATTCCTAAACAGGAATCCCTCTTGTGCTAAGCAGCATAAAGTTGAAGAGAGCTTCAACCTCCAAATTCTTTCTCCAAAGATGATCTCCACAATGGATCTCCTTCATCTTTTAAGCAATGTGTGCATGGACCCCACTCACATTAGGGTTTCTCTCATTTCAAATTTTCCCTCCACTCCAACTATGCAATCTTCTTGTGCAAGCTTTCACTCTTAGGGTACGTTGTTGACTTTGGTCAACCATGGTCTAGCTCACTTGCCTTTGGCCCCTTTTCACACTTGGGCTGCTATCAAAAGCCACTTAAGTGACTTTTTGCACCTTAGAAGTGTTTATTAAGTTGCTACATGGGTTCCCTCACCCATTTTATTCCTTTTATTAAAATAAAAGCAAGATTAATGTTCTGAATACTTTATTGCAAAATTTGGAACATTACAGTCCTCCCCTCCCAAAACTTGCTTGTCCTCAAGCAAGAGCAAGGATGAACTGCAAAAATTCTTCTACTCAAGGCATGGAATCTAAAATAGCCTCATGTAAATCCTCCATCCCTCAAGAAATCAACCAAGAAAAATGAGTCACCTTCCAACTAAGCAACTCCTTAGAGTACTCCTCCACCTTGTGCTCATGAGAAATAGGCGGGCTGAATTTCTAAAATTGGTAAGCTTCATAGCCTACCCCACGCTGTCCTCTTCTCCACTTATGGTGAATGTGGAGTGATAGCTAAACTTGGGCTGCAATATTGTTGCCTTCAAGAGGCAAGATGAAGTCTAGATCCTCAAGGACCTCTCCTCCAACACTGCAAATCAAGCTGGCCCAAATCCTCACATATGTGATGAGTTGGAATCCTTCAACATATGGCACCCAAGCAATCATATGGTTCACCTCATGGGAAAAACACTTGGCTGAACATCGTGACCATACCATCTTCCATACCCCCCTTGGAGCATGTGCTGCAAAAAGAATGGAGGTCTTCTCTCCCAAAGGGCACACCCACCCAATGAGTCTCTCCCTCCTCACGATACATATGGGGCTACTTCTGATATATGGCTGAAATGAAATGGTCTTCAAAAGATACCCAAGCTACCCCATCAAACATAAAACCATGAAGTGCCTCCTCCAAAAATTCAACTCTCCAAATAGCTCCTCCCTCATGAATGAAAGAGATGAAGTTTGGCAATCATGGGCTGCCCATTACTTCTCCTGAAACATACAACATGCAAAATAGGGAGAATCATACTCCCAATGGGCATCTTTGATTCATTTTCCTCCTTCAAAACAGTGCTTCCTCTGAACAGCGTTCCACCAGCAACATATGGAATCATAAACTTATGAGAGCAAGGAGGTGAAATATGGTCCCATGCATGGAACCAGAGCAAGTCATCATTGGCCTGCCTCAAATAGAAAGAAACAAGTGTCTTTTTAGTGACTTGTTTTCTGTCGCATTCATCCTGCAAGATGTGATCATGAAAACAAAATTTGGTGCCAAAGGTGCACACCAAAACTATGTGGCTTTCCCCCACAAACCACTGCTGAAATAGCCATCATTTTTCTGAAATGAACCATTAGTACAACAAAACACAACGTGCAAGAAGGAAGGATCCCTCTTGATCTAATATGCTGCTCATAAATATAAGAGAGTACAAGGCATGTCACAAAAAGTTACCTCCCTCATCCTGTACTTTGGCCTTTGAGTTGAAATGGCTCAAGTGAAAAGTCCCCCTTACTGCAACATAGTAGGGGAGTGGTTGTGCCAACCATCTCATCATCCTTGGGCTATGCATCTATCCATATGCTGATATGAAACCATTAGGAAGCCCTCCCAAGTGGACTCCTCCATCAATGAAGAATATGCATGGAAATGCATGAAAGAAGAACCCATAAATAATGCATGTAGACTCCTCTTCCTGTGCTTGTGAAACCAAGCTAAGGAAGTCCAAATGTAGTGAGGAGTGATCTCCTCCATTACTCCTTCATTCTCATCATCTACATGCCTCCAAAGTTCATCACTTGTGGAGTGGCTTTGAGAACACTCTAACAAGTAATCCAAGCCTTCAAGTGACAGCGCTGTTGGCCTTGGAGTAGGGCCACTGTCATCTCAAAGCTCCCCTCTTTGACATGAATCTTGCCAAATACTCCTCCCATCATGTTGCTACAAATGTAGAGCTCCTCCCATGAAGAAGGTGCTACTTGGCATCCAAGATCAAAGAGCAATTCTCTTGCACCATGCTAGTGCCTCCTCTTGCTCCCACAACATCCAAATAAAATCTGAGCAACAAGAATGTCTACTACTCCCTTATACTTCCACCATCCTCAATCTGAAATGGGAACATAATGAGTGGTAAGAGAAATTCCATCCCATCGTGAAGCACCCATACTCTCCTCTTTGTCCATCAAGATCAACAATTGTGGAATGATCCCAGGAGTTGTGGGTTATGGATCCTCCACATTTCCGCTGGCACACTCCCTCCATAAGGCTCTGCTCTTTGGTGTAAGTATCCTACCATTGGGTACCTCCTTCACAAGAGCTACCATTTTCCCAAAATAGATTTCTCCCTTTGAATTTCATGGGACATTGAAATGCAATCTCCTTCATGAAAAAATTTCAAAACCCCACCCTCACATGTGATGCATGGCTCATCAATAGTGCATGAGGATGATGAGGGTTTATTTTCCTCCAAAATGTCACAGTGTAGTAAAAGTTCCCTCCTTAAGACAATCAGCATGCAATAATGTACAATCCCCCATGATAGATGAAAACTCATGCATACCTCAGAGAGATCTGGAAGAATCTTGTTTTGCTGCAAGAGTCTCTTCCTCATGTGTGATGGCTGCGTCAATATCTGAAGGTGGAGGCTACTCCTCCCTTAATGTAACAGCACCGGTATGTGCCTCTGGTGGTGAGGGCTCCTCCCTCCTTTGGCCAAATCTTCTGATCAAGATCCGAGAAAAATCAGCAAGAGTAGAAACCCTTGCATGCCTCCCATGGCTGAACCACCAAGTCCTTTCCTTTCCCTGCTGAACAAGTGTGAAAAAATAGAGTCCCTTGGAAGACTCTAGGGTTTGCTCCATATTCATCAAGACACTCACTTAGAATTCGAATTCCAAGTGTTCTCCATGCTTCTGCTCTGCTTATCTGTGAGAATAGGAAGTGCATGGTCCTTCCCCTTCTCCTTCTTCTATCTCCTCAACCTCCTTGGAGAGGTTCTTGCTGGACCCAAAACTGATGAGATTAATCTCATCTTTTGCATCATTCTGGCCTCTTCTTCTTTGAAATTCGAACTTCACAGGTTGAGCCAAGTTCGAAGCTTTGATACCACTATAATGTCCCAAATGGGGAATTGTTTTCAATGCCGTGAATATCTTGAGATATTCCTATTTTTCCAACTCCAGGAGTATTAAAAATCAACACTGAACTATTTTAGAGATTTATTGCTGAGGCATTTACTGGACATATGATCTTCACAAGGAAGAATGAGATCTAGAGGCTACCTAGCCCACTAGCAGACTCTGCCAATAGAACTTGTCAAGAGCTAATAATTCCCTTCGAGGAATTTCTGCAACATTTTTCCATGAGGACGTGGTATAAGGAAGCCAATGTGCAAATAAGGCAATCCAATGCTAGGATGCCTTGGAATACATCTGATATAGACTCCCTGCAGAATATAACCCCAAATAAATAGCCCTAAGGGGTTTATTTAGATCTCCCACCAACAAGTACATTGAAATAATGATCAATGAGAGAATCCTCAGCAGTATTAAAACTCGAACATGTAACAACAGTGAAATAATGACTCATAAAATATGAGAAGAGTAAAAATCTGATCCATAATCTATAGCATCAAACGTAATAAAAATTCCTTGAGGAAAATACCTCTCAAGGTGAGCTCAAATCAGCCTCAATAGGAAATATACATGAAACAAGAGAATACACTGCTACATGAATCCAGCGACTCTCTAACTGTGCAGTCTATGAGGGAAAATGACTGCATACTGATATATATATAAGATGATATAACAATACATGCTCAAATAAAGAAGGGGGAGCAAGATCTCAACCCCAGAAAAAATTGATGTATCAATCCTCCAAGGGATTGGCTAAAATACATAAAATAGTAAAAGGCCAGTGTTGCAGTGTAGCTGCTGCAACTCAATAATAATACAAGAATGGAGAAGGAAGTAGATGCTGCAATAAACAATGATACCTCCTCCAATGATCTCCAAAATGAAGGATTTGATCCCCTTCCTGAAGATTGCACTCCCTAGTGCACAAAATAATCTCCTCCGGTAAACCCTCTCTGAATATAACGTTGTAAGAAGAGGTAACTACGCTGGGCATGAGAGAAAACATATGGCCCAATGCCAAAATCTGCAATAGAAGCTCCGGGATCTCCTTTGTTGATCTCCTAGAGGAAGATATGGCCTCTCCTCTATAGAACAACTCCGGAAGTGAGATGGTGATGGTCCCTCACTGCAACACCAGCAACTCCAGCGTTCTCTTGCTGCAAGAATAACGCAGTAGCTGCAAATGACTTCTTTGGCCTCAAGCCATGATGTGAGGAAGATGAAGAACAATCTCTCCATGGCCTCCCATGGAAGATAAGGGTATTCCTAAACAGGAATCCCTCTTGTGCTAAGTAGCACAAAGTTGAAGAGAGCTTCAACCTCCAAATTCTTTCTCCAAAGATGATCTCCACAATGGCTCTCCTTCATCTTTTATGCAATGTGTGCATGGACCCCACTCACATTAGGGTTTCTCTCATTTCAAATTTTCCCTCCACTCCAACTACGCAATCTTCTTGTGCAAGCTTCCACTCTTAGGGTACGTTGTTGACTTTGTTAACCAGGTCTAGCTCACTTGCCTTTGGCCCCTTTTCACACTTGGGCTACTATCAAAAGCCACTTAAGTGAATTTTTGCACCTTAGGAGTGTTTATTAAGTTGCTACATGGGTTCCCTCACCCATTTTATTCCTTTTATTAAAATAAAAGCAAGATTAATGTTCCAAATACTTTATTGCAAAATTTGGAACATTACAGAGAACCTAAATTCTAATTCTTCAATTTCTTCATAAGTCAATTATGTGCCTATAGGAGGTACAATTGATGTATTAGATTTATTTGGAGGCATGTTGGAGAATAATACTATTAATCCTCTTTATCTCAACTTTCAATCACTAAAAAAAATTGGATATTATACTCAAAAGTTAGGTCACTTGTAACTTACATACCTTAAAAACCTTAATTTGGAGAATATCGGAATGGATAATTTTTTTTCTTGATATATATTTGAGATTGTAGCCCATTGGTATATAATACTATGGTACATGTCTTGTGACATCATTAAATATTTCATAGTATGAAAAGTCCTAGAAAACAAGCTATATAAAAAATACCAAACTAAATTATTTGAAACTGATTTTAGGATCCTTCAAAAACCCAAAATTCCACAGAGTATATCTCCAAAATTATAGAATATTAAAATATGAAATTGAACCAAACATTACCTAATATTTCTCCAAGTTTCACCATATTAAACCTCCCAAAAATAATGTTATAGAAAAAATTACAAAATGACCTGTATGAAACAGATTTATGGAGCATTAAGGAACCCTATACAATATATCTCTAAAATTATAGTGAACCAACAATGATGTTGGGACTAGATGTTCCCAAAATTTCTCCTCAAGATGATCTGAGTTTCATTTTCTAAAGCATCTTAGAAAAATAATTTATCAAGAAAATTTGAAATTGAAATGTTTGAAATTTATTTTAGGATTATTCATGAACCCTACCTTCCTTAAATGATATCCCTAAAAGTATACCAAGAGAATATATAAAATTTGAACTAGATGTTTTGAGATATTTATCATAAATATGATCCAAGTTTCACCATCTGAAACTTCCCAAAAAATTGTTATACAAAAAATTCCAAGATGACCTACTTGAAGCAACAAAACCTTAGGATGACGAGCTCCGATACCAAATATTATGAACCTTGCACCTTAAAAATGATAAGAAACCAGTAATTACAATATTATTCTCGGGTGAAGCCTCCTTTTAAAATGAACACAATGTATACGACAATATTTTATCTAAGACCAGGCCATATATATGTGTGTGTGTGTGTGTGTGTGTGTGTGTGTATATATATATATCTATATGTGTGTATGTGTATGTGTATGTGTATGTGTATATGTATATGTATATGTATGTATGTATGCATGTATGTATGTATATATGTATATATAAAGGTATATATGTATATGTATGTATGTATATATATATATATATATATATATATATATATATATATATATATATATGTATATATATATATATATATACGAGGAAAAGGGGACAAGGGGACATTCTATCCTACATTAAAATATAAAAATAGAAATGTAATCACTCAACATCTAGGGTTTTTAAGGGGCTTTAGGCTTAACATCTTCAATCCACAATATAGTCCATTACGGTAGGAATCATTTTTAAACATTAGCATATAGGGTATGAACTCTACATTGCACTATAGATCTCGACCACATCTTTAGTGTCTAGAAATAGGATCAACCCCATTATTTCCCAAGACCACCTTCCACTCATTGTTTTCAGTGTCACAACTTAGTGATATAGTCTACCTTCACATGGGAATCCTAGTTAGCATCTCATTATCCATTTGGTGACCATGTTGCTTTTAAATCTTAGGCTCAAGAGCTCTCTTTAGTATTTTCATGATTTTTCTTTGAAGTCACACACTTTTCCTTTACTCTTATTTTAACTTATACCTAAGAGGCTACTAAATATTAAGTTGTATTACTACATTTCATATGGATACTTATGTTCTAAGCTTAGTTAGTTTTCTCTGTTATAAGCCCACTACCTATGCATTCTCCTAAGTGAAAGCCTTGTAAATTTTTCCTTTGCAACTTGAAACTTTTATCGGTGGAGGGAACATTCCTCGAGTTTCCTTATCCCACACGCTTCCCCTACATTAAGCATAGAATTTTCCAAGAACTAGAACTAGTTTTCTTGTTTGTGACACTAGTTTCCTCGATTGTATCAAATCACTCTTTTATTTTTTTTTATATAATACGAAAAATGAAAAATAATCAAATATTAATAAAAAATGGGATGCTAAAAGAGTTTCTTTATGAATGTTTGGTAGTAGTGTCAGTTGTGTCACCCTTGAAAAAAACACCAACTTATGAGTCTTGTATTCATCTGGTTGTTTTCTAGGATGGTCATACAAAGCTAAACATTGTTTTCTTTTCTTTTACTCCTCTAGTTGGTTACTTTTCTAATCATATGGAAAGTATGTTTATGCCTCCTATCTCATAGACTTATATTAATGTTCATTCTTGAGTATCTGATGCCTAAGTCATAAAATGTGTAGTGCTTATGTTCCAGGGAAGTTATCTCTATCTCAAACATTTTGTGGTGTCTCTTGCCTCATTATGTCAACCATTCTCGATTATAAAGTCACTTTTAATATAAATATTACCTTTGTCATATACTTTTGTTTGTATGAAATGTCCCCTTTGACTTCCTAGTGGCAAGTCTTCTCTTATTGACTTCAACACATTGCTCTAAGAGTAGACATAGAATAACACCCCAACCTTATTTCCATAATTATAGGTGACCTTGTACCCAACAATGATTTTTCATCTTTGGTCATTAATTGGGTGGTTTCCCTTGTGTTTGACATCAACTTACATGATGAAAAATTGAGATTCATGCACTTGGGTTCAATTTTTCTTATTGGTGGAATTACTCACCTCTGTTAGCATCTCTTTTTATTGGTTTTTTTTCAGAAGCTCTCCTCCATGTGTCAATCCATATGGTACATGCATGCGACATATTTATCGATGATATACTCATTATTTAGTTCAAGTCCTTCCAAATGATTGGCCTTCTAGTTACACTCGTGTTGGTTGATGGGAGATGCCTCAATTCCCTCCTTAGATCATATCTTTCCCATCATCTCTAGCTAAATTTCTATGGGAATAAAGTCTAGATTCCTATTTTAATATCTTGGGGTTTGTAGTTATTAATAGTAGATTACCTCACTATTTACAGATGGAATAAATCAATATAGTTAAATAAAATGCTAAGGGTTGGTCTTAGGTATGTAATCAAGGTTCAAGAGTTATTATATTTCAATATCATTAAAAAATTATGTGGTGTCATTTATGTGTTTTGAGTTTATTAGTGGCACATGTTTCACTTTTGCTTTTCTAATGAATTTGTGAGTTGAATTGTGATGTGAATTATCTAATTTATATTTATATTTTTATTGTTAACTTCACCTTCTAGGGATTTGAAACTTGAATCTCATGTTTACATAATAATTTACAACACCACCATCACCAGTTGAACTACACCCCCATAGGCTTAAATTGTTTAATTTGTTATTTAATTTAAAACTAGCAATTGCACCACATGTTGCAAAGGAAACGCCATAACGCAAGAGCATAGGAAAGTGTAGCACAGAAAATAGAAGTAAATGTTTTTGCAATTTTAATCATTTATTGACGTTTATCCATGTCAAAACCTTAAAATAATAACAATTCGAGACCAATAAATGCATTCTTGGAATGAAAATCACAAAAAATATGCATTATTTTGTAGAAAAAATATTATTCATTTCCAAAACACTCAAAGGTGATCCATGTCAAAACCTTGCAAAATAATAACTATTAACAACCAATAAATGCATGCTTGGAATGAAAATCACAATACAATATATATTATTTCATAAAAAAAAATATTTATTGAGAGTATTCAAGTAATGAATAGTGTAAATAGCATATATGTTTGTTATTAAGAAAAGAAGAGAAATAGATAGTGCTAATCACCAATATTCTACCTATCCAATTACCTTGTTTGAAAATTTATAGACTCTATTAGTAGTTTCCCATAATAAAACCATATAAACACCAAAAAAACAAACAAATATATAATCTCCCATGAAACTCCCATAATAAAGCCACACAAACACGAAAAATAAAAAAAATATCTAACCTCCCATGTCACTCCCATGCAACTCCCATGCAACTGATTGCCATGAATTTAAAATTAGTAGGTGATTTATCTTCAATTTTGAACTGGAATATGTAACCTTTCAATTTTTTAAAAAATAATTTTAAATCCTTAAATATTACCCTCATTTCTTATAAGCATGGAAATCATTTGAATTGTGCCTAATTCTATTTTTTAACATGAAGAATATTGTTTAGGAAAGGATTCTTTACCTTGACTCTCAACTCCTAAAAATAGTTAAAATGGAAATCATTTGAATTGTGCCTAATTCTATTTTTTAAAATGAAGAATATTGTTTAGGAAAGGATTCTTTACCTTGACTCTCAACTCCTAAAAATAGTTAAAAATCGCTCAACTCCATGACAATTTGCAAATCTTCAACCAACCACAACATACATGAAAATACCAAGAAATTCATAAGGTGGTTTTCATCCCTGGCATTACCAAAATAAATAATATAACATAGATGGCCACGAAATAAATACAGTTATAAAAGGGGAAAAAGCAAAAAAATAAAACCCATAAATGGGGCAAACATGAAACAGGTGTAAAAATAGATGGGATTGCTGAAGTTTCGGTACCATTGAGCTAGACGGTTTTTTGAAATTGCTCAACCATTGAGCTACATGGTTTTTTCATTATAAATGGCCTTTATAACTCACATTGAACATCAATACTTTAGCTCCTTATTCATATAAAAGTACATAAATACCTAACATTGTTACCATGTTCACCACTCTAAGAGTTAGTGCAACTTAGAGCATGTTTTATATGAATGAAAACCAAGATATGTCATTCAACATCAACACTTTGGATTCCCTTTTCTACAAAGTTAAGAAAGAAACCGAGACCCTGTTTTGTATCAATGAAAACTAAGACTTGCATTAATTCCTATTTTCAAGATTTTGATTTCCTTTTATGTTGTATTTTGTTTTTTTTGTTTATAGTAAATTTTCCAAATTTAATTTTGTAATGTATTTTGGGTTAGATTTATTTTTGGTTATGGTAAATATTTAATACTACTCAATAAGTTAATAATTGGTTTATTAATTTTACATCTTGTCTATTAAATATTACTTTATTCTGATGCAATAAACAATTTAAAAAATTTAAAAACACCTAAATTACTATTAGTCATCATTCACATATTAACATATGTTAATCACATATTACCATATCGCTTTTGTAATAAAAAATATTATACATTAAAAATTAAATATAAAATTTTATATGTAATACATTTTAAAAAAACAATTATTTCCAACAATATGTTAAATCTATTTATAAATATTTGTTAGTTAATACCCAAAAAAAGACCAACCGTTTCCATCATTCTATTTTCTGCAACTTTCAAATCAAACCGTGATGAACCTAGAAGGTTCTAATTAATTTTAAATCACTAAATATATTCACTAAATCACTAAGTATGGTCACCACTAGAAACGAACAGAACAGTCCAAGACAACGAAAAGAAAAATAATAGTAATTAACCACAACGAAAAGAATAAGAATAGTAATTAACTATAGACGCAAAATCACACTATACAAATATATTTATTTAAATAGATTCATATGGGTTAACCACAAATCGAACAAATACATTAAACTTTCTAGAACTCAGCATATGGGTTTAAACCCTCTTCTGTGACTACGCGAGGAAAGGACCATGGAACTCAGCCTATTACCCATGGAAATGAACAGTAGAAATTAAATAACCCTTACAATTTCGACCCACTAAGTTCAAGCATTCAAACATCTTATGCTGATAATAAAATGACAGGGCCGGTATAAATCTTATGGCCAGAATGATTCTTTTGCTTTCAAAACCCAAAACCATCAGAAATAAGAACCTGGTCACAAAAGTTAAACTCTACAACAAAACAAACTTTTAAGTTAAATCTTTCATCATATGAGTTAAAATTATAAAAAGAGACCTGCAGAACTTGATTTTATTCAACCACTTACCCAATTTCGATCATGAGGGATTATTTACTTCTCTTGATCAAGAGTCACAGTATAAAGTTACATCACAGAGAAAATCTTAAATTGGAAAGAGACTAGGATGATTTCTTTCTCTTGGTCAAGAGTCATAGTATAAAGATGCATAGCAGAGAAAATCTTAAGTTGGAAGAAGACTGCAAGTAATAGATTTAATAGCCTAAAATGTTTCAATTGTCTAACATTTGATCCAATAACAATAACACACACAAAGACAAAGTAACATTTAAAATAATTATTTTCAAATAATAAAGCAATTAAATATGTAATTTTACTTTTTAATATTCAAACAATTATTTTTTAATTTTATTATATAACTATCTATTTTAATATATATTTTCTATCACTTTTAATATTATTCATAATAATTTATCCACAACAATAAAAAAATATAATTATAATTCTACTGATGAAATTTAATTATATATATATATATATATATATATATATATATATATATATATATATATATATATATATAATTTTAAAATATGTACATAATGATTTTATATTTTTATGAGGTTCCATGCCCCAAAATCCTCTAGACTGTATTTGCATATTTTAATAATACTATATTATAATTACTAATAACAATAATTTTTCTTTTACTTTATAAAATATTAAAATTGATATAATAATTTTTATAAATTTATTTTCTAATTAATTAAATATTAATTTAATTATATATAATTACTAATAACAATAATTTTGCTTTTACTTTATAAAATATTAAAATTTTTATAATAATTTTTATAAATTTATTTTCTAATTAATTAAATATTAATTAATATATAATTAAATTAAAATAAAATAAAAAATATTAATTAATTAAAATAAAATTAAAAGGAAAATTTTAGGAGCAAATATTCACCACGAAAATTTTAAGAGTAGGTGAGCTAATTTTTCATGCTTTTTGTAAAAAAGAAATTTTTTTGTCAATTTCCATTTTTTTTAAACATGTTTCACCCAAATTTTATAGTATACAATCATTTTACCTTAAAAATCACCAAAACTCTATAAACACTATATGTAAAATAATTAAAAAAATTGAGTATTTTTACAAAGATATCACTAAACATTTTAAAGTTTGCATATTAAAGACTAGTAATTTTTGCCAAAATTTCTAACCTTTCATATAAATTTCCATCATTAAAATTTTCCCTAAATTTAAAATTGAAAAGTTCCCAATAATAAAAATATTTATTTAATTGATGCATACTTATGCGTTGCATACCATACTTAAAAAATAAAAATAAAATTGAAATATTTTCACTATCAAGAATATTTATTTATTTAATGCGTGATTATACCTTAGATGCCATACATGTATGTTGTCTTATATTTTAGTTAAATCCCTAGTCTATTTAATTCTTACTCTTTTTCTCTCTTTTTTCTTTTGTTTTATATAATTTTAGCAAATTATATTTAGATTAATTAGTGTTTTTTAATAAGGTTTTAATCTTTAATATATATATCCATATATATATATATAGATAGATACATAAAATGTATGTGGAATATTTGTGGTAATAGTTAGGACATTAATTTTGAAAGTTGATGGCTACACTTTCTCTCATATTATCAAAGTATTTACAAGCTGCCTCTAGTCCTAGGTCCAACCATTCTAATTCTTCTCTTTCACGTGGCTAGGTTTCACTCCCATACATAAAAGGAACTATTGATCTCATAGCAAAGATATTAGTCAATCGAAACATAAAAATCACATTTAAACCCCATAAAATCCTTAAGAAATTATTTGAGTTAGCCAAAGATAAGTCTGACCCCATGCTAGGATCTAGAGTCTACCAAATTCATTGTTCCTGCAATAAGTATTACATTAGCTAGAAAAAATTTCCATTCAAAGCCCATATTGAAGAGTATATATCAAATAACAACCATATATGATTATCGAACACTCTTTTAATTTCAAGAACCTTATTTGCTTTGATAGATCTAAAATTACAGCCCCTTATTTTCTTTGCTTTGCTAGATCTAAAATCCTAGCCCTTGTTAATTTCTACAACTTTGGAATTATTTGGGAAGCTATCTAAATTGAAAAGCAATTAGATAAATTTAATATAGAAGGTGTCTATAGGCTTAGTCAATCCTAGAAGCCAATCTCATTCACTTCGATGGCCACTTCAATGAGCCCATGCCCCATTTCCTCTCCCCCTTTTCTTTTCCTTCTTTTTCTTATTAGTAATTTCTCTCTTAACCTCTTTTCTTTTATATATATATATATACCCCCTATCCCTTTTTCCTCTTTCATCTTTAATCCATTATATATATATATATATATACTCTTCCCCACCTCTTAGTTTTTAGTTTCTTTCATCATTACAATTTAAAGTTTCCTTAAGACCATTGAACTAAGTTTTTGATTAATTTTTTTCTTTGATTTTTTATATCGATTTTGATTAATTTATTCATTTTTTCTAACAACTATTTGGTAACTTTTTCCTATATAATGTCTCCTCAACATTCATTTATATATTTCAATTGCTTTTTGGACATGATGATGAGTGGAGTGTCCCCTTAAAACGTTGGACTGATCAAATGGAGTACACAATGTTTTTCTGGGAAAGTCTAACAATATGAATAACTCTGAAAATATCATATTACTTGGAAAGAGTTGAGATTTATTTTAAAGGTATTTATGCTTTTTTTCTTTTCAATGTAATTAAAATAATGATATATATATATATATACACACACACACACACACACACACACACACACACACACACACACACACACACACACACTCACTGAAGGTGTTTTTTTTTACTCCTATGTCCATTTTTGAAATTGGTCATGCTAGGCATTGCTTACCTTTTTCATCTCCATTTGACATTTGTCTCTCTGCATGAATCTAATTTTTTAAATTGATTAAAAGTAATGAATCATTTTGCTAAATAAAATTTTCTTATATATAAATGGATGTTATAAATAATAATGGAGAACTTATCATGGAGGAACTTATTAGAATTTGAATAATCTCAAATCTCTAGGAAATTAGTGGGCATGGAACCACTTGGCACCAATCTAATTTTTTAAATGTATTAAAAGTCTATGAAACCTAAAAATCTCTGTTAGCTCTAATAAATATTTCACCCTGTCAACATTTCACCATGTCACTAATGAAGGCATAAGTTTACATATAGAAATAAGTGCATATGTATATATGCTTATGCAGAAAGAATGAAGAATACATATATCCATTTGCATATATAAGCTAAATAACACATAATATATGAACACCAATCAACATGCAAAGATACACACGCCCAGCTAAAAGTGAAACAAAAACAAAAACAAAAATAAGAAGAAATCAACCCCAAATTCCTAAATGCAATAGTTGGATATTTATTGGTTTTAATATTGTGTTGATGAATATCAAGGAACCCATGTTCTCACAATGGGTTGTTTGGGGCTTCACATTAACCAGTTATGAAGTATTATCAATAATTATTAGGTGGATGGTAAGGGTTTAACCTCCATGAAATATTCTAGAATTCGTTTATGAATTCTAATAAAAAATTATTAGGTAGATGGTAAGGATTTAACCTCCATGAAATATTTTAGAATTTTCATAGTAGTATACACAAATAAATGATTGAGATTTATCTCCAAAGTAGTTGTGTCTTTTTTATCCTTTTAATTAAATTAAAGTAATTAAACACTTTTTTTATATGAACAAGTGTCATATGAAATGAATTATGGTTTTTTGGGCATGTAGTATTTTTAAGCCATAGTAATGACCCATGCTATTATAACAAATCATATTTACAAATTAAGATTCTCCACCATAAAGTATGGATAAATATATTTAATTAATTTTTAATATCTAAATTAAAATTAAGTTTTTTATTTATTTATTTTTAATGTTTTTGAGAAAGAATAATAATAATGATAATTTAGTTTTAAGGTTATGGATAAATTAGATATTAAATTGATATATGAGATTTTTTCATTTAAAGTTTATAAAGGCATATATATTTTAATCCTCTTTGAATTTGAACCTATAACATTTTACTAAAGAAACACATACCCTTAACTATATTAAATTTCTTTCCTTTATATTTATACTTGGTTAATATGAAATTGAGATTTATAATTTCTCCATTCCACATACAAAACAAATATATATAAAATAAACAATTCAATAATGTGAAAAAATTTCAAACTATAAATGCATATCATACATTTAGTAGGTATTCCTTCAAATTAAGAGTTAGGAGTGTTTACTTATTGTTTCAAATTAAAAATGGGAAAAAAATTTACCCATTATTCTATATATATATATATATATATATATATATATATATATAATTTCTCTCCTTTATATTTATACTTTGTTAATTTGAAATTGAGATTTATAATTTCTCCATTCCACATACAAAACAAATATATGTAAAATAAACAATTCAACAATGTGAAAAATTTCCAAATTATAAATGCATATTATATACTTAGTAGGTACTCCTTCCAATTAAGAGTGAGGAGTGTTTACTTATTATTTCAAATTAAAAATGGGGAAAATATTTACTCACTCATTATTAAAGAAAAGTAAAACATAATAACAAAATTATTAACAATGTTGACATTCAAGTGATGGAAAAATTATCACATCAATTAAATAACTCACTTTAATTGAAAGTAGATGTTTCCAGTTAAAAATATATATAATAATATTAATAAAAAAAATTTGTAAGTCAAAGTTTTTTCATTACTCGAAAAAGATATACAAAGATGTAAAAATGCATGTGGTCTCACCTCGACCATGTTTTTTGACCAATGTTATTACCATGCTGCATACAAAAATAAAAATTCCAAACAGAGAGATCCACAACCTTATAGGTCTTACATACCATAAAATAAAAGAACTAGAAAGACACTGGTTACCATAATCAATTATCAGAACTGATTAAAACAAGATTATCTAGCCCCATTCTTAGATTAGGAGGAGGACGATACAGGAAGTTAACATGTTACTCAAAGTGATAAATCCAAGTTTCTAGCTTTTCGATCTTCTCATTCAATAGATTCTGCCCACGCCAAACAACCACATTTCTTTCACTAACATCACATTGAAAACAATGGATTTTCTCCATCATGGCCATAATTGCCTCGTGTTCCTCCCTCTCAACCCTATCCTGATAATCCAGCATGTATATGACAAATTATACCATTTCCTGGAGCATCGTAGTTCTCCCATCACGCCTAGCAAATACACGTCCAAATGACCCCCCACCACCCAGATTGTTGCTCCACCCCAGTGTTCTCAAGACTCGAGCACGACCCATTCCCCTACGCCCGCTACCTACTCCACGACCGCTCTGAGCTAAGATCCTACTACCCCTGCCAACCACATCATCAGTCGAAGACCTTCACCAACCATGTGCTCCACGACCCCCACACCCAAAGGCGTGGACAATTCTGACACCCTGGCCGCTATTATCACCATCCTCTCTCACACTGCCACCCCAGAATCCATCCGGAATAATTGACCCCTCCCCGAGACGGGACACTTCCACATTCACCTGAACATGGGCATGCAAGGAACACCGACTTGGCTTCATGCTAGTGAGTGTGTCGAAACCCAGACCCCCAAGGCTAACCCCAATCCACACTAGGGACCACCTAATCAAGCCATCACCACACACCCAGAAATGACGCACACTACCAATTGTCCGCCCTCCACCAGAAACCCAACATTTCACACAACATATCGAGAAGGCAAGTTAACTCAACGCCACTGGTCACCTCAAGCCAAAATCGTCGTGAAAAAAATCATAAATCCAATCTAGAACTTATAGAAAACCCCTCACCTGAAAAATCCAGAAGGACACTTCCCATTTGTGCACGAGAAGAACTACAAGTTCAAGCTCTCAGAAACCTAAACGACACCAAAGCCACTAGGCGGTTTCACCGAAGGGAATTCTTCTATCAACGACCCCAAGAAGGAAAAGTCAGGAAATTCCTACGCCAAAGAGCTAAAACAACACCAACACTAGAACATCTACCCAAGAAAAACCACCACCACCAGAAGATTGGGCGCCACTTATAAAAGAAACATACACCTTACATAGACAAACAAAGAACCACCACCCGGAATTCCAAAGCAAGAATCCACACAGGCCCAAAACATCAATGCCCAGAACCAACCAGATCTTCAAAGAACACACCCAACGACAAGGAATGAAAGGGAAAGTTTCACCCAACGAAATAGGGTAAGAGATGTTACCTTATTGAGCTCACAGGAGGATCGATAAACAAAAAAACACCACCATACCTACTCGAACCTAAGAAATGAGAACACATGTAAATTTGTATCCCTCAATGAGCCAATAAAAAACCAAACTACTCCATGCACCATACTACTTAACCACCATAACATCAACGCCATTGATCGTCAAGATGATGTTATTCCTTTGCATGCAAGTGAAAGAAGATGTTTCACAAATTCGAATGTAGAGATTAACCATAGCGTGATGGAAGGGTTGAATGCATGCCCTCCTCTACTGATACCTTATGCCAAATTTCATTCTTCACATGACACATGGTTCCAAGTGTCCCACACCCCCATCGGGGATAATCATTTCATTTTTTAAATATAATTACTTTTTAAGTTATTTATAAAAGTTTCTAGTTAATCAAACTCACTTTTAATTAACATTATTTTTTTAAAAATCACATTTAAATCTTTATATTAATAAAAACTTGATAACCTTACTTTTTACAATTATATTACATATTTAAATTACTAATAAATAATAAATAAATATGCATCACTATAATATGACATTGAAAATAAAATATATATAAGTTGGCTCATGCAAAAGATTAATTACCAATTCATAAAACTTTTACAAGAAAACAGTTATTATTTTATTAAAATATAATGAATTATCTTCATTTTGGAATTTTGAAAGGTACACCAGTTTTACATAGATTGATTCTGACACGTGTAATGTGAAATCAGATATTTATTTATATATCATAAATAAAAACTAAATATATTCATTTTAAAGATGTGGTTATGGAGTTTCATGTTCAAAATTCATGATACCTATGATGTAGTGGGGAAAAAACACTTTAAATTAAATTTGATTTAAACAAGTCATTTTTTACTTGGCCTTTTACTATTATTATTGATGCTAGTATATTAATAAATATGATAAGATTTACATTAAATTATGTATTTTTAAATATTTCCTTTAGGTGCCTAAGAGACTTTTTTAGGTAAAATGATATAAAATGTTTAAATAAAAAATTAAATGGGTGTAATTTTGATTTTTTTCAACCCATTTACAGCTTGATCATAACCTAACCAAATTTTTTTATATAACAAAAGTATCTAAATTTTTGGTCAAGTTCGTATAGGAATTCCATCTTTGGGGATTCTTAAGATAACCCCTACACAAAATTGCTTTAACTAATTATGATAAATTCAATGGGGATTCTTAAGATAACCCCCACAAAAAATTGCTTTAACTAATTATGATAAATTCAATTGGGTGACGTTATTGGATTTTTTTTTGTTTAGGAATGGCTATCCTTGACATAAACACTTCTTAACTATGATTAACTACATGGTCACTCGTAATTCTAGGACCCTAGTCGTGCAAAGGAAACCGTAATTAATTCTGAAAAGATGAGAAATAAAGAAATAAAATTTTAAAGTCCACAAGGTTAAAGAGAGCATATGGGACCTCTTTTAGAGTGAAAAACTTGAAAATAAGTATTCATATCAATATATTGAATCATCTTCAAAATGGATTTATATTGGTCTTTTCATTTTTAAAACTGTAATTTTGAATGCATAAATGTATACAATGCCTTGAAAGCTTACTTCGACACTTGGATTGTGTAAACTACACCACATAAATTTTCAATTCCAACAAATCTTTGTTAGACAAAATTTAAATTTAAATTTAAAACTGGAATTAATGGCTCCAAATTAATTTAATTTTTTAAAAGGAGATAGTTAAAATTATAAAACAAACCTCCTTCTTTATGTTGATTGCAGAATATCTTGGACTCTAAAGGTCACTCCAGTGAAGTATGCTCTTTATTTAATCTCATTATCAACACACATTGACTTTAGTCATTTCCTTGTGCAATTACATTTTGTGTGCAAGTGTCCACTGGGACCTATGATAATGTTTCTCCTCATTACCTTGCATGCTATAGCTTGGATTTAATATGTATATAAAATTTTGACATAGTGATATGAATGAAAATTAATAATTTAGCCAGGTGGTTCGAGCAACATATGCGAGACAGGTATCAACACAAGTGTGAGACTATTGCAAGCCTGAACACATTTCCTCCCCTCCATCCTCCACCTTTTAGGTTGTTATCTTTCCTTTTCTGCAACATTTTTGCAGTAACATCATAGGTATGTTCAATTCTTTCTGTTCATCTTTGCACTTTTAGGGACAATTGCTAGCAAATATGACTATAAATATGTAGTAATGATAAACCACTATTGTATTAACAATTTGTACCATGCAATAATTCCTATTTAAAAGTTAAGAATATCCATAGTAAAATGAGGGGAATGTCCATAGTTAAGAATTTATTTATTTATTTAGTTATTTATTATGTATATGTGAATAATAATTTAAATGAACTTATAATTTAGTTAATTTTTATTTTTTTCAAATTTTAGCAATGTAAAATTTATCATGATATAAGTGTTTTTATGTTTATTCAGTGTTTTGATGTTTATCTATTTTTATCAATTCATTAAAATGAACTTAGAATTTAGTTAATTTTTATGATTTTCCATTTTAGCAATGCAAAATTTATTATGAAATAAATATTTTTATGTTTATTAACTATTAGATACTCAATTCTTTTTATTATCAAATTTTATCAATCATTTAATTTATATAGCTAAACTAATTATGTAGTTTTTTTTTTTTTTTAAGACTGGACGAGGATTGTGTCTAGTTAAATTTAAAAACCCAAAAAAAAATTATATCTATTACAAATTAGGAAAATCAAAAATCAAAATGAACGAGAGAAAATTACCTCGTTTGATGAATTTGAAATATGAACTTACTCGTTTCTACGCAGCCCATAAGATTTCCCATACCGTACAACCAATTATTGTGATCACATGCACACCCTCCGATCTTTTCTGTTTTTTCAATGCAATCAATTATTGTGATCACATGCACACCCTCCGATCTTTTCCGTTTTTCCAATACAACCAATTATTGTGATCACATGCGCACCCTCAATGTAGACAAAATCTATTCAGAACTACTAACGAAAGAAACAATCGAAGCAATCAACCCGAATTCATGATCCTTTTAACCATTTCAATGCTCGGCAGATCGCACCACACAAAGAAAATGACATGTCATTATCACATAGGAATGAGCGTACTTGCCATGGCCCATGAAAAGCCTCACTGGTTGGCATTTCAGAGAGTATAACGTGATATATATAGTGTGTATATGTCTTAGGAAGCAGTCTACGTTAAGTGCAGAGTGAAGCACGTAGCTGACTAAATCTGGGACACCAGATTCTTGTCTGAATATATATGCAATAATATCAGCGGGTAAAGAATCGATTCAATACTGCCTTGAAAATAATATGTTCTTTTCGTCATAGTATAAATAAATTATGAGATTCTGTCCTTGGGCCTCTACAGAAGGAAAGGCTGTTGAACATTAATAATTGTGAATCAAAAGGCACTTTAACGTGACGAGGCACAGGTGTGTAAGAGCATTGAACCACAGGTTGGCAACTTGGCAGTGTTGATGAAGCACGTGGGTTGTACAGGATTGCACCTGCAAAGCTTAAAGTTTTGAGTTCAATGGCATGGCTGTAGGACCCGTTGGAGGAGCGTATGGTATTTCAAGTCAATTATTTATGTATCGGACGTTCAAAGTTAAAGAAGATAATAAGTTTTAGATGTGTAATTTGTAGAAATTGATTTTTCAGTATATTAAAAATGAATTTTAAACAATTAAAATTTATTATCTAATCCAAGCTTGTATTGTTAGTTAAAAACAAAACTTTCTGGTCTCTCTAACATGTTTTTTTTTAGCTTTGCTTTCCTAGTTTAGTGTAGTAGGGTATAAGTGTGGAATATATTGTTTTTGGATTTGTATGTGGTTTTGTTTATGCCTGAATTTATAGGTTGTACGTTTTAAGAGGAGTAGGTTATTACTCTTAGGAGTTGGATAGTTGTGGTTTGTATCTTGTTTTATGTTGTTATAAATTGTGTGGCGATGGATTTAGCCACAAGGTCAATTTGTACACTGCAAGTGTTCTCGTTTCGAGGGGATATTCTTGTCGGTATTCTAGTCATGGTCACTCGTTGGACATATAAAGTTTCGAACCCCGCTTGCTCGTCATGCCTCCAGGAAACTTATGTGATATAGGAGGGGCGGTGGAAATAGTAGCCTGTAGGGATAGCATAGGGCATGACTTTTTGCCTAGGACTCTGTTGCAACATATTTCAATGCAGTGTCGCCAGAGACCTCGTGTGAAATCAAAAAATTGGAAACTAAGGATGGTTCCGAGAAGCAATCCTACTCTGAATCTTCGATACTTGATTAGATAACTTGCTAGGTACCCGACCATGATCACACTAGGGGATAAAGAAAGTAATACCTCAATTCTATTGTGTTACAGTGACAAATGAAGACCCCACTTGGCTTGGCATTGAAATATAAAAAAGTGGAAAGGTACAATGTTTTTGTTACACTAGAGGATATTAAAATGATGTCGAGGAACCAATGTTTCTCCATGGATTGGCTCGACACAAGATTGGCCCATGTAGAAGGGCATCTCCATTGTAACATTGATATTGATGCAACTCTTGGTTCAAGTGTAAGGGTCCCAACTCCCATTTCTTCTTCTGACTCGTAATGGCTTTCAAGTTCACTCATATATTTGGATTCTACCCATGTTTAGTATTTTCTATCTAAAATGTCTAGTTTTGCATATTTTTGATGTATCTAATAAGAACAGTTGGTGAATTCTCTTAAACTCCTAGAAGGCAGTGAGGATCCCCACATAAAGTCTTTTAATTTACAAAAAAAAAAAAAAAAAAATCCTGAAAAAATCATAAAAAAATAAATTATGTAAACACAACAACAAATTTCTCAATAATTAATTAAATTTAAAATTAAATTAACAAAAATATTAAAAAAATTAACTCAGTTGATTAGAGTGTCATGCTAATAACACAAAGGTCTCAGGTTCGTGACTTACATAGGCCAAAATTTGACATTTTAAAAAAGGATAATTAGGATTTGGGAACTATGGCGAACATTGTGAACACCATGAGCGAGAGAACGGTTTACGTTGAAGGATTCTTCAAAGTTGTCACATCAAGTTTAAATAAATGTATGCTAGAGAAAGGGATTGCTCTCACCCCTCCTCTGTCCTTTGTCTATAGAATGGAAAAGATGGATTGCATGACGATTAACGATCTTGGTAGAGGAGCTCACATAGATGCTATTAGTGGAGTTATCGTCTCAGATTTCATTGGGTTTCCTTTTGTTGGTCTTAATGGGAGCCTTAAGCTTGTCAAGGCTTTCAGATACAAATTTTTCATCCCATATGGTTCTATTTTGAAAGGGGATTTTAAGCAGGCGAGCACACACGGGGATGAAAAATGCACGTGCATGATGTTTTCCTGTAAAGTGTTTGTCAAAATTACTGATTGCGATTATGAATGGGGGCTCTGGAAAGCCTACAAATTTTTGAACATAATGCTCCTACCAGGAAAGTTTCTCAGGCCAACCATGGTTGTCTTGTGTTTCCAACCTTCTAATTATGGGAAGGACGGTTGACAAAGTGCTAGATGAAAATTCAAAAGGAGGAGTCAATTCAGGATATGGTCATGTCTGCAAATTGTTTGACGAAAGCCTCCAGCCAACAAGCCTTCCTAGGGGTGTTGTGGACCAGGATTTTTAAAAATTATCCATTTTTGTTTGATCCATGTTCATACATTCTTTGTGTTTCAAGGCAAAAAAGGCAAACCTTGTAGTTTTGGTAGCCGACCACATTCATCAAAGTACAGGAATCCCTGTGGTAATGATTACAATCCTCTATGAAGGGGGGTTGTCGAAGATGGAAAGTGATCTCAAACCTTATGGCATTAAAAAGGACACTCATATCACCCTTGTTTCTTGTCTACAAGGAGGCGCCAAGGGTGACAAGACTCTTTTTCTACAATCTCCATGTCTTTCAAAGAAACCTTAAAGTTAGGTCCTAGTCCTCAAACTCCCAAGGAGCTCTTAGGTCAGGCTTTTGTGGTGGAACATTCTCATATTTCTCAATGTTAGAGGTGAATGAGAACATTAATAAGAGAAGAAAAACAAATTTTAAAAGTTGGGTGATTGTATGTTGTTTTAATGGTTTTTTTCCTTCGACGTCTACCCTCTAGGATTGGGCCCACCATAACTAGTTCCAGCTCGAAGGGATACTTCATGATTTTATTTAAAGATCTGGAAGACTGGAAGAAGGTTTTCGATTAAGGGCTCTAGTTTTGGGGCCAGGTTGGTCTTTTGATTTATCCATGGTTCTCGAAGTTTAAATTCTCACTATGAAGTCCCTACCTATTCTTGTTTTGGCTAGGCCATCAAACTTGCGTCTTCAATGGATCTAGCCAAAGATCCTAGAGGGTATTGGAAACTCTATAGGAAACTTTATCAAAGTTGATAGTGAAATATTATCAAAATATTTCCTAAGCTATGTCCACATATACATGGAAGTGGACCTCAATGAACTTGGCTTACTAAATAAAATCATCCTAATGTGGGAGGGAAATGACTATATCCAAGTAGTGGGCTATGAAAATATTGCCTTCATATGTATACTTTTCCAACATCATGGGCACCTCGAAAATGGGTGTCCCTTTTCAAAAGGGGTTCTTTGCAACTAGGAACGAAAGATAAGCTACCATAGCTAGATAGATTTGTAGGTCATAGCAGAGTCCAAGAATTTTCTAGGTAAAAAGAAGAACAAGTCTCAGAATCAGAAGTCATCTCCCAACAAGTCATCCTTTTAGGATTCTAGGTAGCCCTAAGCTGCATTAACGTAACCCCAAACAGAGGGAATATTTCGGCAAAGGACATAAAGAGAACTTCAACCATTATTGTACCTAAAATTTGTGGGTAGAAGAATAACTATGAGTTTGGTCATTCTAATAACGAGAAATGCCTATTGAATTCAGTTGAACCGGTTGCTATGGTTCTTTCTCAAAATATTGAAGAAGAAATATTTTTCTCTGATGTGTCATATGGCTCCGTAGGATGGATTGATGTTTGTAGGAGAAAAGGTAAAAAAGAAAAACACATGAATCACCCTCATTTTTAAAACCAGGATTGTAGTAGATGTACTCTAGAGTTTTTGATTTCCTAATGTAATATGTTTTTTTCTAGAAGTAATATAATTCAATTAAAAAAAACTAAAATATTTATAAAAAAAAAAACTAAAAAAAAACTTATTTAATTTCTAAATAAAACAATTAAATATTTTTTTTTTCAAAACTCCCATAACCGACTTCGCAATAGGGAAACAACACCTCATAAAGCCCATAATACCCTGGATAAGGCTTGTGATCCAACTGACATAAATGAGCTCTTGTCCTAGCGCCTTCCAGATGTTCGACTGCCTTATGTCACTTGGCTGGCCATCAGACCCTCCATCAAGCAACCATCCCATCACACAAATTCGCCTGCTCTACCACCCCCATCGAGGAGCAATTTTTCATTGTTTAAATTGTCTTTTTGAATGCTATATAGAGTACATGACTTAAACTTATTCCAAAAATTATTTGTTGGATTTTAGTGAAAAAAAATAAATAAATAAATAAATATATATATATATATATATGACATTAAAATATTTTACATAAAATGTGCATTGAGACATTTTATTCATGAATTGCGTTGGCCATATTAAAATCATTTTTTTTTTATTAATATATATTTAAGTATACATCAATATTATAACCATCACAAAATATGTCATCCTTCTACGTTGACCTTATGGACGGAAAAACTAAAATGGGTAGCTATGATTTTACAAACGTTAAAAGAAAGGGCAACAGAAAGGGAGTAGGCTCTAGGAAGAATTTCATCAATAAAAGTTGTGAAGGTCGGGCTATGGTTTCTGGTGGGGAGGATTGCCAGGTATCTTAATAAGGGGTGGTATGCCGAGCGATTTGGAGGTGACACAACTATCTACATTACCGCAATCCTTGAATATCTTGTCGTTGTGGTGATGGAAATGGCTAGAAATGCAGTATGTGACAAAAATAATACCATAATCATCCCATGCCACATTTCGCTGGCAGTGAGAAACTACGATGAATTGGGGAAACCTTTGGGAAAAGTGACGATCGCTTGAGGAGGAGTTCTACCAAAGGATTTTTAGCAAAGTGTTTGTTGAAATCTCAGAAAGAGATGCTCACTGGGAATATGCAATGCAAAAGATTAATTACCAAGCCATAAAAACTTTTACAAGAAAAGAGTTATTATTTTATTAAAATATAATGAATTATCTTCATCTTGGAATTTTGAAAGGTACAAGAGTTTTACATAGATGATTGATTCTGATAAGTGTAATGTGCAGTTAGTTATTTATTTATATATATCATAAATAAAAACTAAATATATTCATTTTAAAGATGTGGTTATGGAGCTTCATGTTCAAAATCCATGATACCTATGATGTAGTGGGGAACAAACACTTTAAATTAAATTTGATTTAAACAAGTCATTTTTTACTCAGCTTTTTACATTATTCTTGATGCTAGCATATTAATAAATATGATAATATTTACATTAAATTATGTATTTTTAAATATTTCCTTTAGGTGCTTAAGATATTTTTTTAAGGTAAAATGATATAAAATGTTTAAATAAAAATTTAAATGGGCTTAATTTTGATTTTTTTCAACCCATTTACAGCTTGATCATAACCTAACCAAATTTTTTATATAACAAAAGATATCTAAATTTTTGGTCAAGTTCGTATAGAAATTCCATCTTTGGGGATTCTTAAGATAACCCCCACACAAAATTGCTTTAACTAATTATGATAAAGTCCCACCTTAAATCAGGTGATGTTATAGGTATTTTTTTTTGTTTAGGAATGGCTATCCTTGACATAAAGACTTCGTAACTATGATTAACTTACATGGTCACTCGTTATTACCGTAATTACTTCTGAAAAGATGAGAAATAAAGAAATAAAATTTTAAAGTCCACAAGGCTAAAGAGAGCATATGGGACCTCTTTTAGAGTGAAAAACTTGAAAATAAGTATTCACCTCAAGATATTGAATCATCTTCAAAATGGATTTATATTGGACTTTTCATTTTTAAAACTATATTTTTGAATACATAAATGTATACAATGCCTTGAAAGTTTACTTTTACACTTGGATTGTGTAAACTACACCACATAAATTTGCAATTACAACAAATCTTTGTTAGACAAAATTTAAATTTAAATTTAAAACTGGAATTAATGGCTCCAAATTAATTTAATTTTTTAAAAGGAGATAGTTTAAATTATAAAACAAACCTCCTTCTTTATGTTGATTGCAGAATATCTTGGAATCTAAAGGTTACTCCAGTGAAGTATGCTCTTTATTTAATCTCATTATCAACACACATTGACTTTAGTCATTTCCTTATGCAATTACATTTTGTGTGCAAGTGCCCACTAGGACCTATGATAATGTTTCTCCCCATTACCTTGCATGTTATAGCTTGGATATAATATGTATATAAGATTTTGACATAGTGGTATGAATGAAAAATAATAATTTAGGCAGGTGGTTCGAGCAACATATGTCAAACAGGTATCAACACAAGTGTGAGACTATTGCAATCTTGAACACATTTCTTCCCCTCCATCCTCCACCTTTTAGGTTGTTATCTTTCCTTTTCTGCAACATTTTTGCAGTAACATTATAGGCATGTTCAATTCTTTTTGTTCATCTTTGCACTTATAGGGACAATTGCTAGTAAATATAACTATAAATATGTAGTAATGATAAACCATTGTATTGTAACTAGTTGTATTAACAATTTGTACCATGCAATAATTCCTATTTACAAGTTAAGAATATCCATAGTAAAATGAGGTGAATCTCCATAGTTAAGAATCTTTTTATTTATTTATTTATTACGTATATGTGAATAATAATTTAGTTGAATTTATAATTTAGTTAATTTTTATTGTTTTCAAATTTTAGCAATGTAAAATTTATCATGAAATAAGTGTTTTTATTTTTATTTAGTGTTTTGATATTTATCTATTTTTATCAATCATTAAAATGAACTTATAATTTAGTTAATTTTTATGATTTTCATAAAATTTATTATGAAATAAATGTTTCTATATTTATTAACCATTAGATACTCAAATCTTTTTATTATCAAATTCTATTAATCATTTAATTTATATGGCTAAGTTAATTATATAATTTATTTATTTTTACCTGTGGATCACGAGAATTGTGTCTAGTTAAATTTAAAAACCCAAAAAAAACAAATTTATATCTATTACAAATTAGGAAAATCAAAATGAACGATAGAGACAATTACATATATGTTACATATCTGTTACAGTTTTGGGTTTGGCATCATGTAAATTTGTTTACCTAGTTTGATGAATTTGAAAGCCCATAAGATTTCCCATACAACCAATTATTGTGATCACATGCACACCCTCCGATCTTTTCGGTTTTTTCAATTCAACCAATTATTGTGATCACATGCACACCCTCAATGTAGACAAAATCTATTCAGAACTACTAACGAAAGAAACAATGGAAGCAATCAGCCCGAATTCATGATCCTTTTAACCATTTCAATGCTCGGCTGATCGCACCAGACAAAGAAAATGACATGTCATTATCACGTAGGAATGAGCGTACTTGCCATGGCACATGAAAAGCCTCAGTGGTTGGCATTTCAGAGAGTATCACGTGATATATATAGTGTGTATATGTCTTAGGAAGCAATCTACGTTAAGTGCAGAGGAAAGCACGTAGCTGACTGAATCTGGGACACCAGATTCTTGTCTGAATATATATGCAATAATATCAGCGGGTAAAGAATCGATTCAATACTGCCTTGAAAATAATATGTTCTTTTTGTCAGAATATAAATAAATTATGAGATTATGTCCTTGGGCCTCTACAGAGGAAAGGCTGTTGAACATTAATAATTGTGAATCAAAAGGCACTTTAACGTGACGACGCACAGGTGTGTAAGACGCACAGGTTGGCAACTTGGCAGTGTTGATGAAGCACGTGGGTTGTACAGGATTGCACCTGCAAAGCTTAAAGTTTTGAGTTCAATGGCATGCCTGTAGGACCCGTTGGAGGAGCGTATGGTATTTATGTATGGGACGTTGAAAGTTAAAGAAGATATGAGTTTTAGCGCTGTAATTTGTAGAAATTGATTTTTCAGTATATTAAAAATGAATTTTAAACCATTAAAATTTATTATCTAATCCAAGCTTGTATTGTTCGTTAAAAACAAAACTTTCTGGTCTCTCTAACATGTTTTTTTTAGCTTTGCTTTCCTAGTTTAGTGTAGTAGGGTATAAGTGTGGAATATATTGTTTTTGGATTTGTATGTGGTTTTGTTTATGCCTGAATTTATAGGTTGTAGGTTTTAAGAGGAGGAGATTATTACCCTTAGGAGTTGGATAGTTGTGGTTTGTATCTTGTTTTATGTTGTTGTAAATTGTGTGGCGACGGCTTTGGCTATAAGGTCAATTTGTACACTGCAAGTGTTCTCGTTTCGAGGGGGATATTCTTGTCGGTATTCTAGTCATGGTCACTCGCTGGACATTTAAAGTTTCGAACCCCGCTTGCTCGTCATGCCTCCAGGAAACTCATGCGATATAGGAGGGGCGGTGGCAATAGTAGCCTGTAGGGATAGCGTAGGGCATGAATTTTTGCCTAAGACTCAGTTGCAACATATTTCAATGCGGTGTCACCAGAGACGTGGTGTGAAATCAAAAAATTGGAAACTAAGGATGGTGCTGAGAAGTAATCCTACTCTGAATCTTGGATACTTGATCAAATAACTTGTTAGGTACCCGACCATGATCACACTAGGGGACAGAGAAAGTAATACCTCAATTCTATAGTGTTACAGTGACAGATGAAGACCCCACTTGGCTTGGTATTGAAATGTAAACAAGTGGAAAGGAACAATGTTTTTGTTACACTAGAGGATATTAAAATGATGTTGAGGAACCGAGGTTTCTCCATGGATAGGCTCGACGCAAGATTGGCCCATGTAGAAGGGCATCTCCATTCTGACATTGATACTGATGCACCTCTTGGTTCGAGTGCAAGGGTCCCAACTCCCATTTCTTCTTCTGACTCGTAATGGCTTTCAAGTTCACTCATATATTTGGATTCTACCCATGTTAAGTATTGTCTATCTAAAATGTCTAGTTTTGTGTATTTTTTATTTATCTAATAAGAACAGTTGGTGAATTCTCTTAAATTCCTAGGAGGCAGTGAGGATCCCCACATAAAGTCTTTTAATTTACAAAAAAAAAATATTTTTTCCTGAAAAAATCATTAAAAAATAAATTATGTAAACACAACAACAAATTTCTCAATAATTAATTAATTTTAAAATAAAATTAACAAAAATATTTAAAAAATTAACTCAATTGATTAGAGTGTCATGCTAATAACACAAAGGTCTCAGGTTCGTGACTTACATAGGCCAAAATTTGACATTTAAAAAAAGGATAATTAGGATTTGGGAACTATGGCGAACATTGTGAACACCATGAGCGAGTCTTCAAATCGTTCACATCAAGTTTAGATAAATGTATGCTAGAGAAAGGGATTTCTCTCACCCCTCCTCTGTCCTTTGTCTATAGAATGGAAAAGATGGATTGCAAGACGATTAACGATCTTGGTAGAGGAGCTCACATAGATGTGATTAGTGGAGTTATCGTCTCAAATTTCATTGGGTTTCCTTTTGTTGGTCTTAATGGGAGCCTTAAGCTTGTCAAGGCTCTCAGATACAAATTTTTCATCCCATATGGTTCTATTTTGAAAGGGGATTTTGAGCACGTGAGCACACATGGGCATGAAAAATGCATGTGCATGATGTTTTCCTACAAAGTGTTTGTCAAAGTTACTAATTGTGATTATGAATGGGGGCTCTGGAAAGCCTACAAATTTTTGAACATAATGCTCCTACCAGGAAATTTTCTCAGGCCAACCATGGTTGTCTTGTGTTTCCAACCTTCTGATTATGGGAAGGATGTTGACAAAGTGCTAGATGAAAATTCAAAAGGAGGAGTCAATTCAGGATATGGTCATGTCTGCAAATTGTTTGACAAAAGCCTCCACCCAACATGCCTTCCTAGGGGTGTTGTGGACCAGGATTTTCAAAAATTATCCATTTTTGTTTGATCCTTGTTCATACAGTCTTTGTGTTTCAAGGTAAAAAAGGAAAACCTTGTAGTTTTGGTAGCCGACCACATTCATCAAATTCCAGGAATCCCTATGGGAATGATTACGATCCTCTATGAAGGGGGGCTGTCGAAGATTGAAAGTGATCTCAAACCTTATGGCATTAAAAAGGACACTCATATCACCCTTGTTTCTTGTTTGCAAGGAGGCCCCAAGGGTGACAAGGCTCTTTTTCTACAATATCCATGTCTTTTAAAGAAACCCTAAAGTTGGGTCCTAGTCCTCAGACTCCCAAGGAGCTCTTAGGTCAAGCTTTTGTGGTGGAACGTTCTCAGATTTCTCAATGCTAGAGGTGAATGAAAACATTAATAAGAGAAGAAAAACAAATTTTAAAAGTTGGGTGATTGTATGTTGTTTTAATGGCCTTTGTCCTTCGACGTCTGCCCTCTAGGATTGGGCCCACCATAACTAGTTCTAGCTCGAAGGGATACTTCATGGTTTTATTTAAAGATCTGGAAGACTGGAAGAAGGTTTTCGATTAAGGGCTCTAGTTTTGGGGCCAGGTTGGTCTTTTGATTTATCCATGGTTCTCGAAATTTAAACTCTCACCATGAAGTCCCTACCTGTTCTTGTTTTGGCTAGGCCATCAAACTTGCCTCTTCAATGGATCTAGCCAAAGATCCTAGAGGGTATTGGAAACTCTATAGGAAACTTTATCAAAGTAGATAGTGAAATATTATCAAAATATTTCCTAAGATATGTCCACATATGCATGGAATTGGACCTCAATGAACTTGGCTTACTAAATAAAATCATCCTAATGTGGGAGGGAAATGACTATATCCAAGTAGTGGGCTATGAAAATATTGCCTTCATGTGTATAATTTTCCAACATCATGGGCACCTCAAAAATGGGTGTCCCTTTTCAAAAGGGGCTCTTTGCAACTAGGAACAAAAGATAAGCTACCATAGCTAGAGAGATTTGTAGGTCATAGAAGAGTCCAAGAATTTTCTACGTAAAAAGAAGAACAAGTCTTAGAATCAGAAGTCATCTCCCAACAAGTCATCTTTTCAGGATTCTAGGTAGCCCTAAGCTGCATTAACGTAACCCCAAACAGAGGGAATATTTCGGCAAAGGACATCAAGAGAACTTCAACCATTATTGTACCTAAAATTTGTGGGTAGAAGAATAACTATGAGTTTGGTCATTCTAATAATGAGAAATACCTATTGAATTCAGTTGAACTGGTTGCTATGGTTCTTTCTCAAAATATTGAAGAAGAAATATTTTTCTCTAATGTGTCATATGGCTCCATAGGGTGGATTGATGTTTGTAGGAGAAAAGGTAAAAAAGAAAAACACATGAATCATCCTCGTTTTTAAAACCAGGATTGTAGTAGATGTACTCTAGAGTTTTTTATTTCCTAATGTGATATTTTTTTTTTCTAGAAGTAATATAATTCAATTAAAAAAAACTAAAATATTTATAAAAAAAACACTAAAAAAAACTTATTTAATTTCTAAATAAAACAATTAAATAAATTTTTTTTTTCAAAACTCCCATAACCCACTTTGCAATAGGGAAACAACACCTCATAAAGACCATAATACCCTGGATAAGGCTTGTGATCCAACTGACATAAATGAGCTCTTGTCCTGGTGCCTACCAGATGGTTGGTCGCCTTATGTCACTTGGCTGGCCATCAGACTCTCCATCAAGCGACCATCCCATCACACAAATTCGCCTGCTCTACCACCCCCATCGGGGAGCAATTTTTCATTGTTTAAATTGTCTTTTTGAATGCTATATAGAGTACATGACTTAAACTTATTCCAAAAATTATTTGTTGGATTTTAGTGAAAATAATATATATATATATATATATATATATATATATATATATAGTTGACAATAAAATATTTTACATAAAATGTGCATTGAGACATTTTATTCATGAATTGCGTTGGCCATATTAAAATCATTTTTTTTTGTTATTAATATATTTTTAAGTATACATAAATATTATAACCATCACAAAATATGTCATCCTTTTGCGTTGACCTTATGGACGGAAAAACTAAAATGGGTAGCTATGATTTTAAAAACATTAAAAGAAAGGGAAACAGAAAGGGAGTAGGGTCTAGGAAGAAGTTCGTCAATAAAAGTTGTGAAGGTCGGGCTATGGTTTCTGGTGGGGAGGATTTCCAGGTATCTTAATAAGGGGTGGTATGTCGAGCGATTTGGAGGTGACACAACTATCTACATTACCACAATCCTCGAATATCTTGTCGTTGAGGTGATGGAGCTGGCTAGAAATGCAATATGTGACAAAAATAATACCATAATCATCCCACGCCACATTTCGTTGGCAGTAAGAAACTACGATGAATTGGGGAAACCTTTGGGAAAAGTGACCATCGCTAGGGGAAGAGTGCTACCAAAGGATTTTAGCAAAGTGTTTGCTGAAATCTCATAAAGGGATACTCACTGTGAATATGACAATGCACACAAAGTGTTTGTCAAAGCTCTCAAGCCAGAGTTGGATTCGATAATGGTAGGTGTCAGGGACTTGTATCATAAAAAAATTCCAATATTTTTTCAGTCCATGTCTCGTAAGTCCCTTTATTTGATGTCCATAGAATTATATGGAGTGGGAGCATTGGCTATCAGTATTTATCAATGGACAGGTATTCCTATGGGTGAGATGAGGCTCCTCTATGAAGGTAGGAAACTGAAGATGGAAAAATTCCTCGGGGATTATGGATTAAGAGAGATGCCACTATTTCAATAGTGGCATGCTTATTTTAAGGTTTCTGAGGGGGTGGGACATATTTTTCTCCATAGCCTCTATCCTTCAAGGAGGCCGTCAAAATAGGACCCTGCTCTCAGTATCTCCAGGCAACTCTTAGGGCATTTCAGCTGGATAAAGTTGAGGAGGTGCCATTTGTTAAAATTTCACACCTAGCTCTAGAGGAATACTTTCATATCTACACTAAATCAAGCCTCATTTGTTACTTCAATGGCTTTTGGCATCATACAGAGAATCTATACAAGTGGATTCGTACGACCTAAACTAAGAAGTACAAGGTCATCTTCTGCTCTAAATTAGAGTTTTTTATAGTGTTGTTTGTTGAACAAGAAGATTACCAGAAGGCCCTATTTAGTGGACCTTGGTTCTGGGGTCAAGCTTGTATGTTCATAACTCCCTAATTTTTGGAATTTGGTCCCTCTACAATAGTCATTACTAAACTGCTAATTTGGGTTCGAATTCTAAATTTTCCCGTCCATCTTTGACACTTTTCAGTTTTTCAGGGCACAGTTAATTCTTTGTGTCATTATCTTACTATAGATACCTCTTGACGAAAGTATGGTCTATAGACCTACAGAAAAATATGTGTGAAAATTGACATTAGTAAAGGGATGCTAGATCAAATAAATTTAAAAATCGGTAATTATCATTGGAAACAACCTCTGGATTATGAGAATACAATTTTTCGGTTACACATTTGTCTCAAAACTTACCATTTACAAACTCCTGTCGTTAGTCAAATCCCATCAAGAAAGGACAATTTAGATCTTCAAAATCTAAAATTTGGAAACCTTGTAGCCCACTGCCTATGAAGGATGAGACTTCTTCCATTTCAGAACAAGAGGATAATGGTGTCGATGATGATATGCTTCTAGGGGACCAAGATCAGATTGTCTCTCATCACCAGTATTATGGGGTTTCAATAGGGATCTCAATAGAACCTACAAAAAAGTAGTTGGTAAGTCAAGATGCCTCTTCAAGTAATTTGAAGCATGCACATAAATTGATTTCTTCCAAATATGATAGGGAATATCCTTCATATATTAACAATAATATACAAATAAATTTGGTTGATTCACCTTATGTTGGTAGGACCAAGATTGTAAGAAAGATCGGAAGGAAGAGTCACTATGAAGACAATCCCCAAGTTAGTTGATTCTGTTTGGTCTGTCAAATCCATGGTCTGTCAAATTCAAAGTCCTTAGATGGACAATTGCTGCAACAATCTAATTATGTATTTTGTGATAATAGAAAGTATCAATTTACAAAAAAACATATACAAAAATATTACACACTTTTGCATAAAAACATATTTTATTGATGATCCATATTGAGTATTTTTATTAATATGAAAATCTTTAAATGTCACTGTAATTTTATATTGATAATTGGACAGTTACACATCTCTCTCTCTCTCTCTCTCTCTCTCTCTCTCTCTATATATATATTTATATATATATATATATATATATATATATATATATATATATATATATATATATATATATATATATATATATGTCCAAAAAAATTAGTTAACGTAAATCTTCAAATAGTTTATTTAAATCCTTCATTATAAAAAAATTGAAAGTATTAAGATTCAAACATTTTACTAACACTTTTTTTTTCTTTTAATTAATTTATGTCATTTTAAAATTGATATAGCTAAGAGTGAGTGAAGTAATTTTATCACATTGGATTGCAATTTCAACAAAAAATCAAGTGACCATGGTGAGTTTGAGATTATAGATATTTTATAATGTTTTTAATTATAGGTAACTAAACATGCATATTCATTTTTGTTTTTTATTATAATAGGAATTGCTCTTCTACTTAAATAATATTTTATTAGATATCATTTTTGGGATTCAGTTGCATCCCAAAAATGATATCTAATATAATGCACTGCAGAAACCCTTCATACTTAGAATATCTTATTTTTATTTTAAGAGCATCATGTGTCAACTCCATGTTGAGTATGGATAGAATCAGACATCGCCCTCATACTAGGTTGTAGAATGCACCTCTCAACGCAACAATTATTTTTTGGGTAACCTCTTATTCAAATAGAATCCAAATATTACAAACTTTATAGATTTCATAACAATATATTAACTATCTAATACATCTTCAAAGTCACAATATATTTATTTAATAATTATTATTATAGTAGAACGTATTTAATAATAACAAATATTGTGTAATCCTTTATTGTATATGTCAAGTAGGGGTATACCGAGTGGTTGAGGTAGGTTGTTAACTCCCTCACCACCCATGTTTGATTCATTGAAATGACATGATTAACCTGTATTGATTAGGCTCAAGGAGTAGGCGGCCCCAAGAAAACATGAAGTGATTATTGACTTCATACACATTTAAGTTGATACACATAAACTATGTATTAAACAAGTTTAATTTGGAATTTAGATAATTTACAAGATAAACAATTAACATAAAAATATAAATTAAATGGTTATTAAATTTCTATAGCTATAAAAATACTTATCTCATTGTCATTTAAAAAAAAAAAAACATAAAAATTAACTAAATTATAACTTTGTTTCAAATTATTATTATTATTATTATTATTAATTATAAAAAGAAATAATATATGAGTTAAATATATATACATTTAAAGTAACATGCTACAAGTTTTTTAGATGTGGAGATTCACCTCTAATTTACCATGGAGATTTTTAATTTGTAAATAGGCTTTGTTACATTATAATGGGCCAATACCATGGCTTACTAATACCGCAATGCCAAAAAAATCATAGCTCATATTCACATTATTTTTTTTAACTCATCAATTTAATTAAAAGGGAAGAAAAAGCATAACTGCTTTTAAGACAAATCTCAACATTTAATTTAGGGTTATTGTTAATAATATTTTTAACTCGTGGAAATTAAATCTCTACCATCCACTTAATAATTATTGATAATTAAATTAAAATTCTAGAAATTATATTCTAAAATAAATAAGTTGAAATTGTTAAAATTAATAATAAGTAAAATTAAATTGGAATTAAAACCATTTATTTATGATATTGATTCCAAAATATGATTATAATGAAATTGAAAAAGGTAATTGTTATTTTAAATGGAAAATATATTTTTAAAAATTTAGATGGAATTTCAATGAGTTTAAAAGTAAGTAGCTTACATGGCTTTTTATAATGTCAAATTCATGTATTTAATCTATAAGGATATAATAATCAAAGTATAATTTTATTTTATTTTTTTGTAAGCAAACATATTTACATTATATTAACAAGCAAAAAAAGTACATAGTTTACATCCATGAGAGCATTCTCCACCTCTGTACAAGGAAACCAGAGATAAGAACTAGAATTCTCTGCCCTAGGAAGTAGAAACCAAAGCTCAAGTTTATATATTAATTTAAAATTATCAAAATGAGGAGCGTGAGATCTGACATCTTTGTATTGGGTGTTTGCAAACCAAAACTGATGAGGAACCAAAAATGCATAAGTGGTCCTCGTGGCTCTGTGTCGCTTACTCGTATAATAAACCAAAATAAAACTGTGTGGTGGTTACCACAAAGCCAAACAAGATTGGAGATTACCAACCTGAGGTTCATCATGGATATGAGAGATTAGAGTTTGCCACATTGAAACTGCATAGTCGTCGTGTTGGAGCCACATTGAACCTGAGCGCTGCCATGAGCCTGCACGATGCTAGAGTCCGCGGGAATTTCCTCTAAGATGTAACAACTACAGGGGTTGCGGATGATCCGGAATTATGCAGGAACACAAAATAATATAGATATAAACATAAACACAAATATGCAGCAGAAATAAATCTTCATTTCATTAATATCAAAGAACTAAAATATGCTTAAAAGCAGAATGGAAATAAACTAGCTCAGGCAATGGTAGCTTATCTTTGAGAAGAGAGGTGGCGGCTACATGCCTACAAATTGTGTTACAGCGAGGATCAATGGAAATTTTATTATTGAACAACAAGGGGAAACTGTAAACAACCAAAACCCTAACCCCAGGAGATGAAACACCATGAGTTTGTGGGCCCAATTATGGTTAGTTGGGCAACGAAATTCTTGGAGTCATGACTTGGTCATATGATCTATGTTTGGCGCGTATGATACGTTATTGGAAAGATATTTATGAGTACTATGGTATTTTTCACAGGCCATAGGCCTACTGTGGACCTCAAAATAATTTCATTTAGGGGGTCAAAATAGCTTCGGAAGTTCAAGACCTGAAAAACTGCTAAAAATAGTAATTGTTTCTATAATCAAGGAAACAAATGAACCAACTGGGGGTCTACATGGAATAGGTGGGTGGCCACCAATATCCACCTGGATCATTCCTCCCTCCTTAAGAATCAATGGTCCCCATTGCATGCAGAGCCTCCATAATCTGAGGAAATTTTTGAACCTGGTCCTTGGTGAACCACTTTCCCTGGTGAAGGAGTTGGTATGCTTTGACAAATAGATATAGTTGGATCCTCTACTGGCAAGTGTTCTTAATCTATGTGTCCATGATCCTTTCCTTTATGTCCTGTTCAATGCAACTTGGGTTGAGATTTTTTGGTGTCAACTTCTCAACAACATCGGATGTGTCCAAAAATGATGGAAAGTATGGTCACAATCAGTCCACATTAAATATTGGGTGCAAGCCAAGGAACGATGGAATGATGCAATCAAAGGAATTGTCCCCTACAACCTTGGTTATGGTGTATGACCCATATCGGAGCAGGCGAAGCTTTATGGTGGGGCCCAGGAAGGCACTCCTTCTGTAAATTTAACCAAACTTTGTCACCCACATGGAACTTGTGTGACACCTGATGTTGATCATGAAACTTCTTGTACTTGGCATTAAATATTTCCAATATTTCATGGACCTGCTGGTGGATGCGCTGAATACGCTCAATGAATTTTTTAACCCTATCAACTTCAGATTGGACATGAGCTGAGTCTTCCTAAGTAGCTGCAAATGGTATGGCCACATCAATAGGACATAGTTGCTAGAATCCCAACCCCACCTGAAAGGGGCTTGATTTGAGTGGAAAATGGAATCTACCCATGGTATTTATCCACTCATGGTATTCATACACCCATGGAATCTACCTATGGTATTGTAAGTGGAATTCGCCCATGGTATTCATCCACCTATGGTATTTATACACCCATGGTGTTGTAAGTGGCATCCTATCCATGGTATTCATTCACCCATGGTATTTACCCACCCATGGAAAATACCCATGGTATTGTAGCTAAAAAATACTATAAGTAACAAGCCACATTTGGTAAAAGGATATTTTGTCCACCACAATGTAGCTTTTACTATTATTCTTGGTTTTAATAAAAAAAAAAATTGTGGTTTTGTTTACTATGCATTCTCTCCTTTTTTTCATCCACGTCAATTGTTTATTGACAAGTAGACAAGCGTGAATGGGCCTCGTTAGCAAGGTGACCCAGGATCAAACATCATGGGGGGTCGTTGTTCCCTGTGCTAGGGGAGGAGACATGTTAAAAAATCTAGTCATCTAAAGGGTTGGTGTGATCCACTTAGATGCCCCTGGGTCGCGGCTTCTCAAGCCACGGGTCAAGCCTAGAGGATTACAGTTGGTCATAAGAATTACAGGGTATCTCCATCCTCAAATCTATGTTTTTCATGGTTATGGGTCATCCATAAACCCACACTTCATTGAATTCCATTTTCTAGGCCACACACAGTTAGTATCACAATTGGTCACAAGCATTACAGGGTATCTCTAGCCTCAGATATTTGTTTTTCATGGTTATGTGTCATCCACAAACCCATACTTCATCGAATTCCATTTTCTAGGCCGCACATTTTCAGTATCACAGTTGGTCACAAGCATTACAGGGTATCTATATCCTCGGATATTCGTTCATCATGGTTGTGGGTTAACCACACAAAAGCCTACTCTTTAGTGGCTCTTCATATTCAACACAAGCTTCTTAGGAGGGAACTTCACGCAATGGGGACCATTGCTTCCTAAGGAGGGACGAATGATTTGAAAGGAAAATGGAATCTACCTATGGTATTCATTCACCCATGGTATTTATCCACTCATGGTATTCATCCACCCATGGGATCTACCTATGGTATTTTAAGTGGCATTCACCCATGGTGTTCATCCACCCATGATATTTATCAACCCATGGTATTGTAAGTGGAATCTACCCATGGTATTCATTCACCCATGGTATTTACCCACACATGGAATTTACCCATGGTATTGTAACTAAAAAAGACAAGAGGTAACAAGCCAAATTTTGTAAAAGGACAATTTTTCCACCACAATGTAGCTTTTACAGTTATTCTAGGTTTTAATAAAATGTTTATTTTCAATTTTGTTTACTGTTTGTTTTGTCCTTTTTTTTGGTATTTCAAATTTTCAGATCTTGGCCACCCACCCCCCCCCCCCCCCAAGATCCATTTCAATTTTTTAGATCTTGCGGGCCTCCCCTCAAGATCCAGATCAAGGATATGGCTAGTTGATCTATGGAGAGCTCTGTTGTAATTGTGTTGAACATAGGGGAGGATTCCATCCCATGTGTGTGGATGCTTAGAGTTGTACATGCACAAAATGTGCATGATCATCTTGTTGTCGACCTCTGTTTGGCCATCAAATTGGGGTGGAAGGTCATGAAATTAGTGAGCTTCGTATCCAGCATTGACCAGGGGCTTGACCAAAATGTACTCAGGAACTTGTTGTCCCAATATGAGATAATGTATTGTGGGATCCCAAAACGTACCCACACTCATTCAAAGAAGATCTTAGCAGTGGCTTCTGTTGTGATTCTCTTCTTGCAAGCCATCATAATGGTCATCTTACAAAATCGGTCAATGACCACGAAAATGAAATCGTTTCCATGTGTAATATTCCTAAATTTTCACATGAAATTTGGAATAATAGAGTTCTTAATTTTCTTAATGGATTAAGTAAATAAAAGGGTGGAGGGACCCATAATCCTCAAGATGAATAAATATCCACTCTTTATGTGTGAATGTGGATTAATTAAGCCTAGATCTACCTAGTGGGGTAGTGGAGCAACTACTAATGTGAATGGATTGGAGATCATGTCTCATTAATGAGATAGATCATGGAGGTTGAAGCAGTCAACTAAGATAATGTAAGGCATCTAATGAAAGATCATATATCATTTATGATGAAGTGATGGAGGAAGTATTGCAATTAATTCACACATGATGGAGAGGGTTCACATTGCATCTAGACATGATGGAGGACTTGGAGAGACAATGCAGTCAAACATGGAGGATTATGTCCACATGCACAGTGTATTTTAGAGGTGGGCCAAGGCATGGGAAGGCTCATAAACTATATAAAGGAGATGAAGGAAACAATGAAGGAATGCTTTTGATTATTCATGTAAGGGTCTATTTAGATCTGGAATTGTCAGTTGACATTCCATACTTTTGTTGGTTGTTTAGCTAAGATTGCAAGTGCTGTTTAGCATTGGGTGTTCCTGGTCGGGAATCCCACCTCTTTCATTGAGTATCTTTTGGAAGAGGATTGTACTTCATTCTTCATCAAGAATTGGCACCACATATCATTTCCATTCTCTGCAGAACATCTACCTTCAAGAATTACACAATTTCTGAAGATCAGTTTGGAGGTGGAGGTTGTCTTCAGTATTTCAGCTGGAGAACCGGTGTAGGATTATTCCTATCACCTTGAGCTTAAATATCAACATTCCCAGGGCTTCATTTAATATCTGTCATCAGGAAAAACATTATTGACCTCCTAATAACAACAGTCCCATCAAGGATTGTGCAGTCCATCATTTCAGATCCAAAGGAGGAAGGAAGTTACTAGTATTTCAGCTAGTAATCATGTGAGGGATCATCCCCTCACCTTGGCATCACCATTTCCATCATCCTGGAGATTATTTCAGCATATTTCAATAGGCATAGATCCTCTCCCTCTTTTATAGCGCAATTTCTGTAGCAGCTGCATATTCAGTTGCTGCAACTTGAAGGAGGAAGAAGAGGAGACAAGATCTCAAGATTCCAGCTTGTATATATGAAGGAGGGATCACTCCTCAAAGATCATATCTGTTTGTAGAAAATATTGCAGCCATATTTGGATCAAATCTAGCTTCAAATCTGTATAACCTAGCAGTCAAAGGATCAAACCCTAGGAGGGTGATTTTCGAAAGTTGTAGATTTTGAAAATCCTAAGTCTGGGTTATCTTGGGTTCCCATCACATTGGCCATATCTTGAATCTTGGCATCATCAGAGCCATGGGAAACTTTAGGGGCTAATATTCGTAGGCGGGCTAATTTTCCATGTTTTTTCCCAAAAAATATTTGCCAATTTCCATTTTTTATAAAAATGATTCGCCCAAATTTCACAATATAAAATTATTTTATGTTAAAAATCGCCAACATTATATAGAGAGTATATATAAAGTCATTATAAATTTTAATAATTTTATAAATACATCAGTAAAAATTGTGTAGTTTACATATTAGGGACTAGTGAGATTCGCCAATTTTTTAAATTTCAAGATAATTTTCTATCCTTAAATTTTTTCTTGAGATTCAGAGTTCCTGAGCTCCATAGATCTGCATTTCCTTTTGCAGCAGCTTCATGTATATCAGCAACAAGAGGAAAAACACATTATTTCTTCTTGTAAGCTCACCAGTTACCCAGTGCTAGTTGTAGCATCATTGCAGGGTGATTCTAGGCCATCTCTTTGGCTAGATCGACTCATCTTTTGTACATTATGTAACTGAATCCTCTCCATATAATAAAAAGGCTCAACTTCTTTGTATATTCTAATGTTTTCTTTAAATTTATTGTTTACTTAATTGCAATTCTTATATTGTGTTTCAGTATTACTTCATTTTTCCTTTTGGGATATTATAGTGGTATCAGAGCATGATCTTTGGCTCAGCTTGTGGACACTTCATCTTTTGCATCAAAATAAGAAGCAAATAGATGAGATCTATCATGAAGGAGGATTATAGTTTTGTCACTCCTCTTTTTAGATCCATGCAAGATCTCTCCAAGGAGGTCAACCAAATGAAGAGAAAAAGGCAAAAGGAGGATCTAAGAAGAATATTTGATGAGGAAGGTCCAAGCACTTCTTATCAGCAACAAAGAAGACCGGAGAATCATATATCTCCTCATAGATATACTATGCCTACTTACTCTGAAGAGGGTGAAAGGTGTAGAAATGAAGAAATAAGAAAACCTGAGACTCATGAGACTCTTGGTCTATATCTTGAAGAGTACAAAGTACAGTCTAGAGAATTCAAAGAGAATCTAACTCTCCAAGTATTCTTTGAACTCAAAGAAGAAAGAAGATCCTATAGTAGCAATAGAAGAAAGAGGCACAATAGATTTTATTTACCTACATTTGATGGATCTTCCTCAAGCATTGTTAAGGCTTGGAGGAAAGAGTTAGATGAATTCTTCAGACTACATCTTATAGTTGAAGGAGAGGTTGTCCAAATTTCAGCACTTCATATTTTAGGTGAATCCAATGATTGGTGGTTTGGTCACATGGAGCATGAAAAGGTGACTAAATATTTAGATTTCTTTCACAAGTTGAGGAAGAAGTTTGATGTGAGAAAACCAGAGATGTGTCGCAAAGATAAATTTCCTAAGGAAACAAAGGAGGATGTCAATCTTGTCACTCTAGACAAAGAATCACTACATTCACCACCAACTACAGAAGTACTTGCATTCGGAGAAGAGACACTTGCATCTTTGCAAGATAGTATTGAGCTCTTGACATATAGATTCCCATGCATGATTCAGGAGTTGCATGAGGAAGAGGAGGAAGATTCCAACGCTAGTACATTGATAGAAGAACAACCATCACTCTTACCGGTAGTTGGAGACACCATTGTCCCAGTTGGAGGAACTCTTGTGGTCTTGCAAGAGGTTCCCACACATCAGTTGATCCAAGGTATGCATACATCTTCATCATATATTGTTTCAGTAGATCTTGTTGAAACTTATGGGGACATGCCATCAGGGTCAATGTATAACCAAGGGTTAGAAAAAAATTCTGATTTGAAGTAGCAACATATCATAGCACAGAGGACCCTTGATCTAATCAAGGAGGAGATAAAGAGCTATCCCAGTTCATCATTGATGAGCTACATTCAACCCTTTGAGTTGAAGTGTAGAGTTTCAGAAAATGGGATGAGCATGATCCTATGTACAATGACTAGTTATGAGATCAGTATCGTGCCTTGCTTTGAGACAACACATGTATCACCATGCAGATCTACGGCGTTGTCACTTAGTAGCAGTGATAAAGAAGGAGCCCCATTATTCTCGGAGAATTCTGAAGGTAGCTTCACTCATGAAGCAATGGAGGTAAAGATGATAAATGGTAGACATCTTGAGATGAGGAATATTTTCTCCTTTCTAGATGACATTTTCTAAATGAGCATCTCACAGCTCAAAGAGAGACTTCTACCTACAGCAGATCCAAAACTTTATTGGTTTTGGAAGGCCACTAATGAGAAAAAGGTCTCATTAAGAGATCTCATTGGAGGTGCACTTCAACATTTCATGGAGGGAAAATTTCTTCAACAGTTTGAGGAGGACGGTATTCTACAAAGGGAGGACACAATGTTTATGCAGTACATCATTCATCATCCACATTGGGATCAGTGGGTGAGGATGATAAGCATGGGCTTGCATGACCACTTGAAAATATATGACATGGGAAAACAAGAAGCTTGGTTACGTTGTTTTCTCTTGGATGATTTTGGTTACTACCCAAAGGCTCTTATTCCTTTGATCCATGCCTTTAAATACACTCATGTAATGAAGAAGGAGGCATGGTTGTGTTGGCTGCTCTTGGGTGAGTATGGTTACCACCCAATAGCTCATAATTTTCAGATTCATGCCTTGTGTATCAATGATCGAATGCAGCAAAAGAAGTCATGCTCATTTTGGTTGTCCTTAAGAGAGTTTGGCCATCACATGACATCTCCCATGTTTATGTGTTTGTTATTGTTTGTAATATGTCATAATACTCTCATGATGTGTGATAATGGAGTTTGTTTGTATTGGGCTGATATGACATTTCACATGTCCTTCAGTATGTTGTTGTTACTCCATGATTCACATGATGATGTAAAGAGGTAGCAAGATCTCTTGTTGCTTTGGTTGCTTTTGGGGGAGTTTGGCTTATCCATCTTGCATGGGTGTTACACAACATTTTTTCACTGTCCCTGCAATCCCCATCTCGTCAATTGGAGGGTCATTTTTGTGATCAATAAGCAGTGTCATGCCTTGCAAATACCATCATTGCATCCCATGCCATGAGAGTAACATTCCTCTTGTTGACAATTCCCTAAGAAAGACTGTAAAAACACCTGTTTTTGCCTTGGCGCGAGTAGCCAGTTACACTCCCACGCCGAGCTGTAAAATTAACACTGAGCCCACGCCAGTTGGAGCTCTCTCTTATTTAAGCACCCACGCCAATATTTTTATGGAATGTTTTTTAAAAATATAGGCGGAGGTTCTATTCCAACCACCTCGAGGATGAGTCATTGGGAGTGGTTGAACTAAAACAACCACAGACTCCCTCCTTTAGTTAGTAGTTTCCACCTCCCTTGGAACTCTCCTAAAGGATAGGACTCCCTCCCCCTTTGTAGGGATCCCAACCTCCTCCTCTCCTCTATAAATATAGCCGTCTTCCATTGATGTGCTAGTTGAAGAGCTGAATAGCTGAATAGCTGAACATATTCTAGTTGAACAGATAGCTGAAAAAGTTAGCATAGAGAAGAAGCAATCATAGCTTCGGGAGAATAGTGCAGAGTGTTATTGTTTTTGTGTGACTGGGAAAATAGTGAGATCTTGGACCTTTGTGTGTGAGGGTGTTGCAAACGTGCTTGGATACAGACCTGTCGAAGGATAGCCTCAACATCAAGGCTTGGTTGTAAACTCCCCTTATCTTTATCACAATAAAATGCATCTGATGTTTATCTTCCACTCTTGTCTACATCTATAATGAGATTTCTAGCATTCCTTGATCAGTTAGATAGATTGTAATTGTTTTATGTTTGTCATGGTTTTACGTTTGTCGTGTTGTCTTGACTGTCTGTACAGGTAATCGAACGTTGGTAGCAGCATGTATCGAGCTTAAGAAGAGCGACAGATCAAGAAGCTTCGACGGAAGACGACAACATAGCATCAGAATAGGGTAGGCCATCTTATTTGCTCTAAATTTAATTTAAAACCTAGGAAGGTAGATGTTAGTATGTTCTTGTAGTTGCTAGACCCACCCTAGGGCTAGAGGGATCGCCTCTGTCCACAGAGGGGATTTACCTGGACAAAAAATTAATCTGTTACACAACATTTTGTCACTGTCCCTGCAATCCCTATCCCGCACATTGGAGGGTCATTTCTGTGACTTTTGAAAAGTGTCATGCCTTGAAAATAACATCATTACATCCCTTTTGATGAAGGAAACATTCTTCTTGTTGACATTTCCCTTAGCAGAGTAGTAAAAATCCATGTTTTTGCCTTGGCGCGAGTAGCCAATTCTGCCCTCACGCCGAAGTGGAAGATTAACACTAGGGCTCACGCCACTTGGCACTCTGTCACAGTGTAATGCCCACTCCAAGCTATTTATAAAATGTTTTTTAAAAATAGAGGTGGAGGTTCCATTCCAACCACCTCTGGGATGATTCATTGGGAGTGGTTGAATTGAAACAACCACGAGTCTCCTCCTTTAGTTAGTAGTTTCCACCTCCCTTGGAACACTCCTAAAGGATAGGCCTCCCTTCAACCTTTGTAGGGATCCCAACCTCATCTTTTCCCTATATATAAACAAGCCTTATCTCTTTATGAAAACTAGTTGAAGAGTTGAATAGTTGAATAGCTGAATAGTTGAACATATTCTAGTTGAACAGATAGCTGAAAAAGTTAGCATAGAGAAGAAGAAATCATAGCTTTGGGAGAATAGTGTAGAGTGTGATTTTTTTTGTGTGATTGGTAACAAAGTGAGATCTTGGACCTTTGTGTGTGAGGGTGTTGTAAACGTGCTTGGATACATACCCTCCGAAGGAGAGCCTCAACATCAAGGCTTGGTTGTAAACTCCCCTTGTCTTTATCATAATAAAATGCATCTGATGTTTATCTCCCACTCTTGTTTACATCTATAATGAGATTTCTAGCATTCCTTGATCAATTAGATAGATTGCAATTGTTTTATGTCTGTCATTGTTTCACGCTTGTCGTGTTGCCTTGACTGTCTGTACAGGTAATCGAACGTTGGTAGCAGCGTGTATCGAGCTTAAGAAGACCAACAGATCGAGAATATTCGATGGAAGACGACAACATAACATCAGAACCGGGCAGGCCATCTTCATTGCTCTGAATTTCATTTACAATCTAGGAAGGTAGATGTTAGTATGTTCCCATAGTTGCTAGATCCACCCTAGGGATAGAGGGATCGCCTCTGTCCACAGAGGGGATTTACCTAGACAACAAATTGACGACTCTGCTGGGGAGTTTACTTTGATTTTTTCACTCTTTGAGGTCTTAGTGATTCGATAGATTTAGTCGAACAACCATTTCCCTGTTTGTTCCTATGTTTCTCATCAATTACGATATTTTAATTTTTGCTTAAAGTGGTGAGTCTGGTTTTGGTTGGGAGAAATTCTTTGTTTTTTCTTGTTCAGGCATTGGCGCTTTTATTTTTCTGACAGTAGCGCTGATTGGTGCTAGTTGTTAGTTAGCAACCCACACCAATTGGCCATTGGCACTAGTTGTTAGTGAGCAAGTCACACCAGTTGGCGCTATTTTCACCCACAAAAATCGTGCCAATTTCAGGGTGTATGAAAATTGAGGTTTTTTCCCTAAATCCTTCACAGTATGTCTTGCCCTTCCGGTCCTTTTCTCTGTATGATTTACATGTTCTCCCCTCTATTTTTTCACTTGTGAGCATAGATTACATTTCTCATTGTTCAGCTGAAACTTCTTCGTTCTATGATTGCTTGATGTAAAATGGAATGAATGCCCTGTTTTGAGCTCATGCTTTGGAATTCATTTTTGTGCTTGACCTCATATGTCTTGTAGCCTTTTGAGGAATTTCATTACAAAGTGTTTAAAACAACTATTGCATTCTTAGTGTTGGTTTGCATCCCTTTTTCATTCATCTTTCATTAAGGAAATTTACATTCGTTTAGTTTTCATCTCAGAGTTTGCTTTTTGTTAAAATGCATTAGATCACATTGCATTCAAAAGTATTTTTTGAGATTTATCATTGAAATTAGATTACATTGTTTAATGATTGAAAGCTAAACATCGCATTGAGTGCATTCTCTTTCATTAAAAGCATGCATTAAGTAGATTCCCATTTCATCGAAAAATTCATTGAGTGCATTCTTATTCTTTCAAACGAAAAAGGAAATTGTGCATAGATTACAATTGCATAGTTTTCAAAAAAGAGGATTTTGCATAGATTACATTGCATAATTCACATCGTTGAATGTTTTAGATTACTTTTGGATAGTGAAATTCATCTAGTTAGGAAAAAGTTTTGTTTGCAGTATTACTGTTTGTTGCATCATTGTTTGAGGCTCTTCCCTTAACTAGATAGCATTCATCGAATTGAAATATTTCTTTCCTCATATAGTTGCATATAGGAGATTGTCAGATGACATGCAGTAGGACCCTGAAACCGAGACATAACTCAAGATCAACTTTAAAATTTATTGAATTAACCTACGGAAGCATTGGAACTTAACGCAAACATTCTAGTGGTCTAAGTTAGAGACGTGTTCCGGTGTCTTAAACCTAGTAGTTTTCGCTCGCCTTTTGGCTCTAGACAGTGCTAGTACGGACTTGTGCTCCCCGTACCATCAAGTATATAAAGGGATAACCCTCTAGGTTGCAATCCTTTTGTCCATAGGAAGCCGAGTCTCCTGCCTTGTAACCGTGATACACCGAACATAGCATTCGGGGAGACTACCTGCACGTACGTTAAGTCCTTGGTAATTTCTCTTTCATTTGATCACCAAGGTGTATATGTCAGTTCACGGAAACTTGGTACACCCTCTTGCTTAGAGTACCTGAGTAGTCATTTTGATCTTTTTGTGACTCCTTAAAAAGAGAAGAGATCATCGAGCGCTTGTCCTTTCATGCTCGTTTCAACCTGAAAGTGATAGAGTCACCTTTTGCCTGTTTCTTGACTCTTAAAATATGAAATGGCATAGTTTTGTTTCAATGTCTTGAAAAATTGACTGCCCACTAAATATTCCTTGTTAAAGTTATCTTCCTTAGTGTTTTTTGAGGGTTGTTTCTAATGGCAACTTTTCCAGAATTTACCAACCCAGGAATCCCCTCCGAAGGGAATCCTGGTCCTTTTCCTACTTTTGGGAATGTTGGTGCTCCTTATATGGCAACATTGTCCCTTCCTGGGTTAACTGTTGGGTTGCCTGTGTGGTTATTTTCGACCTCGATGGTCCCGAGTGCTCTAACCTCTATTCAACCATCTCCTCCACCTGAGCAACATCATGTTGATTCTAAGGTGGACCTCTCCCATTCTTCGCCTGTTTCTTCATCGTCCTCTTCTACTTCGCCTGGTGAAAGTCTGGATTATATTAACCAGGTGGCTAAGAAGAAGAAGAAGTCAGATAAGAGAGAGGCTAATGCTGCAAATATTGCTCTTAAGACACCTTCCGTCGATAAACCATCCAACCTTCCACGGAAAGTCAAATTCCCTTGCATGTTGTGCAAAGGTGACCATTTTCTTCAAGATTTCCCTGACATTCCCAAGGTGGTTGAAGCATGGTCCGACGGTCGTCCGTCATTGCCTTTGGCTTCTGATATTCATATTGGTGGCACATCTTTGACTAGTACTGATAATACTTGTAAGAAACATGTTAACATTACCAATCCTTGTAAGTTGTGTGAAGGGAATCATCCCATTCACCTTTGTCCATACATGGATGAAGCCAAGAGAGTGTTGGAAAACTCTACTGTTTCTGCACCCAAACTTCTGGCTGGTTACTAGAAAATTTATTTGAGTCCTCCGCTTGTTGATTCCATGATCGATCAAGAGTCATCCTTGGTCGATCCCACTCCCCCGAAAATTCAAATTCATGAATCCGTTCCCAACCAACCATTGGTCATGGAATCGGTTGACTTGATCCTAGCTATGGTTCATCGGGTCTTTTCCATCGAGAGTGGATCTCATCCCTCTCACGTTCTTCTTGCTTCTTTAGATTCCTCGGACTTGGAGAAATATTCTACCGTCCCTATGGTTCAAGAAGTTTCCCTTCCTGCTCCCATGATGGAGGTCCAGGAGAATTCTCCTCTTACTCCGGTAATACCAAGGGATGACCATCTCAGTTCAATGGTACCCCCTCCAAGTAGTTTGGTCGCTTCCTTCGATTGGAGTCGATTTGCGGGATACCTCCTTCCTTCTTATGTGCCTTTTGAGATCACAGTGCAGATCTTCGATATGATCGTACCTAGCATGATTATAGATGAAGGCGCGTTTATTAGGGTTCTGTCTTCAACTACTTGGCAAGCTTTTGGTTCTCCACCGCTTATGCCTGTTACCTAGAATCTGTTGGCTTTTAACATAAGAACCAGTCAACCGTTAGGGATCCTTCCAAAGTTTCCTATTATTTTGGGAGGGAAAACCATCTATATAGATGTGATGGTGGTCCAAGGTCCCTTGGATTTTAATTTACTCTTTGGTCGCGACTATGCTTATGCCATGGGGGCGGTTGTTTCTTCCCTCTTTCGTGTGATCTTTTTTCCACACCAAGGTCAGATCATGACCATTGATCAACTTTCATTCTTTGGTCCTGATGTGACATCTGGTCCACCATCATCCCTTTCGGGTTTTTATCCGTCGGTTGTATCTTCCCCGCCGCAGGTTAATTATGTGGCTACCTATCCCGTGCCCGCATTCAGTGATAGTGCCCTTGTGCATCATGTGCTGGGGGCATTGTTAGTATGAATCTTTCATCGTAAAAGATCACTTTAGCTACGCATAACAAATAGCCCTAACATCGATTATGGCTGCAAAATATCTTTAAGTCTGCAATGAGGTGATCCAAATAATGCTGCAAAAATCCAGATCTAAGCACAAAATACATTAAGAAGATAAAATACAATATGGCTCCATGCATCCAATAGACAAGACAAGAACAATGTGTTTAAAAGAATTTTTTATATTATATTAAAAAATGGGGCACCTGAGAGGAAAACAAGAAAGGTGTTTTCCGGTTCTCCTCAATGGGATGGGTTCTTGAAAGTCCTCAACGTTTCAGATCTAAAATTCCTCTCTCTTATTGGTGTAGAAAACCCAGACAAACATAGAACTCAATGGGAGCTCACAAGGCAAAAATGGAAAATGGTGACCAAGAGTAGATCCAGAGTGATCTAATGCAATGGAGGTGACTAATGAATGGGAAAAACCCTTCTATTTATAACAAAATATTGGGGTGTTCTAGAACTCAGTGCATGAATAAAATATTATTAATCAAATTCTAGAACCACCCCTTAGGAATATTTTATTATATTTGTTGGAGGGAAAAGGTCTTTTGACTTGGGTCAATTCCTTTATTTATAAACAATAAATAAATAAATGATTTATTTATTATTTTAGGGAGATGGTGGGAATATAATTAAATAAATAATGATTTATTTAATTATTTAAAAATGATTTGGTCAAATTTAACTAGGAATATTATTTAAATAATGATTTGAATAACTTATTCCTAGGAAATAATTAAATAAATAATGATTTATTTAATTAATTTCCTTGTTTTGGGTTAAATATGACCAAGAAATATAGACAAATGTTATTTTACATGGTGAAAGCAATTTTACTTAGGGTAAAATTGGTCTTACATGGTGTACTTGGGTTCATCTAATGATAATGAGTTAGATGACCAAAAAAATGGTGTATATGAGCATTGGGTGCTTAATTTCAAGATGTGTTGTTCTCCCATCAAATGCGAACCTCTTGGAAGCCATGACCTCTTATTTTCTATCTTAAAAGGTCTTTGGAGCACAGTTTCTTTTCTTGTGTCAAACTCCTTAAAAAATGAAACAAGGTCTTTGGAGAAGTTTTTTTTTCTTGTGTCAAACTCCTTAAAAAATTAAACAAGGTCTTAGGAGCAAAGTTCATTTTCTTATGGCAAGCTCCTTAAAAAATGAAACAAGGTTGTCGGAGGATAGTTTTTTCTTGTGTCAAGCTCCTTAAAAAATGAAACAAACTAGTGAACATGGTTATTTTTCTTGTGTCAAGCTCCTTAAAAAATGAGACAGCTCTCTTTGAGATAGTTCATCTTCACTGTCAACCTCGTTAAAAATTAATTAGGTCAAGGGATAGTTCTTTTCCTTCGTTGTCCTTCTCGTTAAAACAATGAAACATGTTCTTGTTCAATTCGAGTCTTTGATATGTTCTCGTAAAATCCCAGTCGAGTCTTTCTCTTGATCTCATAATTTGAACCTTCACTCCATCTATTTACTCGGGTGCATGGACCTAGCTTGAGGACATGTACCTCGAATTAGTCACCATGCGAGGAGCATAAAAAATAATTTCAAGAAAGCATAGTTTGTTTCATTTCTTAAACATATGTAAAAAATGAAATTGGTTTCAGAGTTTCCATATTTCAAGCTTGTATAAAAATGAGACCTTTCCCATTTTACCTCTTGTGATTTCCATTTTATCAGCCTGTTTTGCCAGATGAGCCTTGGTTTTCTCACTCCATCGTCACTATCTACTTGGCCGATCATATGCCTTCACTTGGTTGTTTTACCCATTCCTGAGGAACCGCTGCGATGAGTGGTCTTGTTAGCCAGCCTCTTTTCATTCTCTGGGCAGTTCACCATTACTGCAAAACCGTGCTTCACTCTATTACCACTCGTTCCTCCGGGGAGGGTCGTCTTTCCAACTCTTTCGACTCTCTAAAATTGAAAATATTGCCGAGACTCTTGTCGTTTTGAACTAGTTAAATGGCTTGGCTTGATATCTACCCGATATACATTGCCTTTTTTAGGCGGGATAGATTATTTACAAAATACAGCAGCCTATCGCGACTAAGAGTTTCTCCCAGGATATTTTTTTCTACCTTTCGGATGCAAACGGGGCTACCTCGAAAAGGAGCATTTGGAGTTTTCTCTTCCCTTTCTTTTCAAACTCTCTCAACATGAAAAGAAGCCGAAGTTATTCTTTGTTAGACTCATTAAACCTACTGATGACATCAAAATCGTCACCATGGCGTTAGCGAGTTCCTACTAAATAGGGCTCGTAAAATGTACTAGGATGGATTTGTCCGAAGGACAAAATTATATGACAAGCATATGCTATCCTTTTCAAGCTTGTGTAAAAATAAATAGGTACTCGCCAGAAATGGTAGGGGAAAATGGAATATTTTCATCAGTTGTGTCGGCAGTATGTCACTCTTGAACATGAAACTTGTCTGCAGTTTGTGTCGGGTTGGGATATCTTCATTCTGTCACTTTGCCTCCATGGGTTTGGGAAATCCGTTTGCCTCTCATTCGATTACCGATTTTGTCAACATGACCTCTGATCCTATTTGAGTCAAATGCTACCAAATTCCAGAGTCGTGTCGCCGATATGTTCAAGAGAAAATCCTTTTGCAGTTTGTACATTACTTGATCCTCTATTTCAGTCTTGATTTACACTCATATTACCTTCTCTATTTCGTGTCGATGATGTGGGATTCATTATGACCCTCCTTCGACGGATCACTTCCTGTCGACTTCAGCTCATTATCCGGGAAGTTGATCTAAAGACTCCTTTCTGGTACCTTAGAGCTTGCATGCCCTAATGGCAAGTTCTTCACATTTTACGATAGGTTCACATCATTGGCCTTCGATCGGGTGATTTCACGGGTGTTCGACTTCATATCAATGTTCACATTCTGTGGATTGTACTAGTAGTACCTTGAGAGCCATTGACATTATCGGTGGTTTCTCTTGCAATTGTTAACGGTTCACATCATTGACCGGTAATCAAGTGATTTTATAGCATGTTCGACTTCAACATGTCTATTCACATGTTGGAATTTGTACTTTGATCGGGTGGTGTTGGAGCGCAAGACCCTGGGCTTCGATCACAAAGTTAGGGTTGCGAGGTGTTGGGTGTTCCTTAATTATATAAATGATTATTTAGATGGGCATTTCCAGTATACCATGGGTTCTCTTGTTTTGATCCTCTCTATATGGATACATTTGCACCCTTACCATGGATCTATTATATTACCTTCATTGAGCGATCAATTTCGATGCGTGTGAGATCCATTCACATGATCCTCTTCTTGATGGATAGTTGTGCCTATACCATGGATTCATGTATTTTCAACAGATATTTCAGTTATGTATATGTATCTATGTTTGATTTACAGGTCTCTGGATAGCAGCGTCTGGTTCCTTGCAGGTACTTGTAACGCATTTCACCCCTCACTCATGTTCATACTTCATACTTTATGGGACATCTGTTACATAGCATTTTGTCACTGTCCCTGCAATCCCCATCTCGCCCATTGGAGGGTCATTTCTGTGATCAATAAGCAGTGTCATACCTTGCAAATACCATCATTGCATCCCTTTCCATGAGAGTAACATTCCTCTTGTTGACAATTCCCTGAGCAAGATTGTAAAAACACCTATTTTTTCCTTGGCGCGAGTAGCCAGTTACACACCCGCGCCGAGCTGGAAAATTAACATTGAGCCCGCGCCAGTTGGCGCTCTGTCCCAGTTAAGCACCCGTGCCAAGATTTTTATGTAATTTTTTTTAAAAATATAGGCGGAGGTTCTATTCCAACCACCTCAAGGATGAGTCACTGGGAGTGGTTGAACTAAAACAACCATGGACTCCCTCCTTTAGTTAGTAGTTTCCACCTCCCTTGGAACTCTCCTAAAGGATATGACTCCCTCCCACCTTTGTAGGGATCCCAACCTCCTCCTCTCCTCTATAAATATAGCCATCTTACATTAATGTGCTAGTTGAAGAGTTGAATAGCTGAATAGATGAACATATTCTAGTTGAACAAATAGCTGAAAAAGTTAGCATAGAGAATAAGCAATCATAGCTTCGGGAGAATAGTGCAGAGTGTGATTTTTTTTGTATGATTGGGAACATAGTAAGATATTTGACCTTTGTGTGTGACGGTGTTTCAAACGTGCTTGGATACAGACCTGCTGATGGAGAGCCTCAACATCAAGGCTTGGTTCTAAACTCCCCTTGTCTTTATCATATAGAATGCATATGATGTTTATCTTCCACTCTTGTTTACATCTATAATGAGATTTCTATCATTCCTTGATCAGTTAGATAGATTGTAATTGTTTTATGTTTGTCATGGTTTTACGCTTGTCGTGTTGTCTTAACTATCTGTACAGGTAATCGAACGTTGGTAGCAGCATGTATCGAGGTTAAGAAGAGCGACATATCAAGAAGCTTCGATGGAAGACGACAACATAGCATCAGAACAGGGTAGCCCATCTTATTTGCTCTGAATTTCATTTACAATCTAGGAATGTAGATGTTAGTATGTTCTCGTAGTTGCTAGACCCACCCTAGGGCTAGAGGGATCGCCTCTGTCTGCAGAGGGGATTTACCTGGACAACAATGGGGAAGATGGAGGATGGAAGCAAAGGGCCTTACTCCAGTGGCTACTATTGGGAGATTATGGTTTGACACTTTGGTCTACCCATATGTATCTATTTCTTCTTTGCATAATTATGGAATGATGCCTGGAACCAACAATGCCAACATGGCTAAAGGTGACGGAATGTCAATGCTCAGTGTACTTAATGAAACATGGGATGAAGAGATGTATTGTGTGATGGAGCTTTTCGTTTGTGGGAAGAACCACTCTATTTTATGTAACTCATGTATTGATGATGATGTTGGACATCATATGGTTGTCACTTGGTACTTCATGGTGGAAGGAGGACATCTAACCATACAGTTGGAGGTCATTCTATGCGTTTTTGAGAGACAACTTTGGAACCAAAATTGCATGACACATTGTAGAAAATGAAGGAGGCCTTCCTTATGTGGATTTCATTTGGAGGGGATAGATGGCTTTTTGCATCTACTTTTGCAGTTTCTTGAGGACAAGCAACATTTTTTTGGGGAGGATTGTAATATTCCCAAATTTTCACATGACATTTGGAATATTAGAGTTCTTAATTTTCTTGATGGATTAAGTAAATAAAAAGGTGGAGGGACCCATAATCCTCAATATGAATAAATATCCAGTTTTTATGTGTGAATGTGGATTAATTAAGTCTAGATCTACATAATGGGGTAGTGGAGAAACTACTAATGTGAATGGATTGGAGATCATGTCACATTAATGAGAAAGATCATGGAGGTTGAAGCAGTCAACTGAGATCATGGAAGGAATCTAATGAAATATCATAGAGAATTCATGATGAAGTGATAGAGGAAGTAGTGCAATTAATGCACACATGATGGAGAGGGTGCACATTGCATCTAGACATGATGGAGGACTTGGAGAGATAGCACAGTCAAACATGGAGGATTATGTCCACATGCACAGTGCAGTATAGAGGTGGGCCAAGGCATGGGAAGGCTCATAAATTATATAAAGGATATGAAGGCAACAATGAAGGCATGATTTTGATTATTCATATAAGGGTTTATTTAGATCTGGAATTTTTAGTTGACATTCCATGCTTTCATTGGTTGTTTAGCTAAGATTTCAAGTATTGTTTAGCACTAGGTGTTCCTGGTCGGGAATCCCACCTCTTTCATTGAGTATCTCTTGGAAGAGGATTGTACTTAATTCTTCATCAGGAATTGGTGCCACATATAATTTCCATTCTCTGCAGAACATCTACCTTCAGGAATTACGCAATTTCTAAAGATCAGTTTGGAGGTGGAGGTTGTCTTCATTATTTTAGCTAGAGAACCGGTGTAGGATTATTCCTATCACCTTGAGCTTAAAGATCAGCATTTCCAGGGCTTCATTTCAGATCTGGCATCGGGCCAAAAATTATTGACCTCCTAGCAGTAGCAGTCCCATCAAGCCTTTGTGCATTCCATCATTGCAGATCCAAAGGAGGAACAAAGTTACTAATATTTCAGCTAGTAATCTTGTGAGGGATCATCCCCTCACCTTTCCATCAGCTGGAGCTTATTTCAGCATATTTCAGTAGGAATAGAGCCTCTCCCTCTTGTACAACACAGTTTCTATAGCAACTACATACTTAGTTGCTGCAAATTGGAGGAAGAAGAGGAGACAAGATCTCAAGCTCCTAGCTCAGATCAACCCTCAAAGCTTAGATCTATTTGTAGAACATATTGCAGCCATATTTGGATCAGATCTAGCTTCATATATGTATAACCCAATAGTCAAAGGATCAAACCCTAGGAGGGTTATTTTACAAAGTTGTAGATCTGGAAAATCCTTTCTAGGTTATCTTGGGTTCCCATCACATTGGCTGGATCTTGAATCTTGGCATCATCAGCGCTCCTGAGCTCCATAGATTTGCATTTCATTTTGCATTAGCTTCATGTATATCAATAGCAAGAGGAAAAACACATTATTTCTTCCTATAATCTCACTAGTTACATAGTGCTAGTTGTAGCATCATTGCAGGGTGATTCTAGGCTTCTAGGCCATATCTGTAGCTAGATCTACTCATCTTTTGTACCTTGTGTAACTGAATCCTATCCATATAATAAAATGGCTAAGCTTATATATATATTCTGATGTTGTCTTTAGATTTATTGTTTACTTATTTCCAATTCTTATATTGTGTTTCAATATTACTGCATTTTCCCTTTTGGGATATTACGCCATGCTTAGTAGAAAGAAGACCCGACATGTAATCCATGGAGATGGATTCCCAATGTTGAATAGGAGTAGGAAGAGGAGTATTTGGAAATGGCACAAGTAGTGCAAGATCTGATGTACTTCCCAACATCCTATCGAAGTTTTTACCAATAAAAATACTTCTACAACGTTGTCACTGTTCTCTCTACTCTGAAATGCCCAGTGACCCAACTATAGTGCACTTCCAAAATAATATTGGAAAACTCACTTCAAGGAACACATAGGTGTCATAGGTGGCATGACAATGTGCCCTAGAGGTGAAAATCTGGAACTTGCTTTCCCTCCAAGAGCATCTCATATGTGTTGTCAAGTTCTAGATCACTCTTGTAAAGATGCGGCCTCCCCGAATTCTCATGTCCACAAGAGTTGAGCACAATAGTCAGCGCCATGACTGGTGGTTGGCTGAGACAGTATGTAAAATTATTGGTGCTTCCCTTATTGTACTTTATGTTCAAATGGAATTGTTGTAGATATGTGGACCATTTTTATGGCTATCGTTCGGTAACTTTCCTTGTGTCTGTATGAACTGTAGGGGTCGGTACTTTGTGTGGATGACCGTTTCCTTCCCCAAAATGTAATTCTTCCATTTTCAGAATACCTACATTATTGGTGGAAATTATTTTTATTCTAATTCCAAAATTTAATTATCAATCTAGGGCTCGTAAGCTTTGAGGTACAAGCACAGGTAACGTAGGATCAGTGCATCTAGCCTAAACTAACATCTTAGAAATTCTAGACTATGGTACTATGACAAAGAGTTGTATTCCATTGTGTAGTCCTACCGACAATGGAAGCATTACATTTCGGGGAAGGAAACGGTCAACCAGAAATACCACTAACCCCTACAGTTCATACAGACACAAGGAAATTTACAGAACAACCGTCATCAGAAATGGTCCACATATCTACAACAATTCAATTTGAACATCAAGTACAAGAAGGGAAACACCAATAATCTTGCAAAATTTCTCAACCAACCACCAATAATGGCGTTGACTACTGTGCTTGACTCTTGTGGACATGAGACTTCAGAAGGCCACATATTTACAACAGCGACCCAAAACTTAACAACACATACGAGAGGCACAACTAATTTAGTGGTTGATGTATATTACACTTTTTTTTTGGCTGAATAAATAAAGGATATAATGAATTTGATGTAGGCTATGGTGTCCATTTAGTGAGTTCGAGATTAGACTTGCAACACATGGAAAGGAAGGGCCCCTTTCATACTTTGTCTAAAAGTGTCTCACTATGATATTCCATCAGATGCCCTTGATGAGTAAGAAATGGCCCGACAAAATAGTCAGAGGCATCTATCTCAATCTCAAATGGTGTTTTCAGGTCTGGTAATGTGAGAGGCTTCAACTCAGAAAATTCCTTCTGTTGGGATTTGGACTAGAAGAAATTTTATTTTTCTCTGCCCTTGGTGACTTGACTCAAAGGCCAAGTGATATGAAAGAATCCCATCACAAACCTAAGGTAGAAATTAGAAAGTCTGATAATGTTGTGTAGCTCTGTTACAGTGGTTGGTGCTGGCCAATATCGAATGAATTGTATCTTGGTTGGGTCCACATGCACCCCCCACTCATTAATGATGTACCCCAAATATTGGTCTTGGGTCATACCAAAAGTGCATTTCTCCAATTGGGACACAACTTGTGTTGTTGCAAGGTTCGAGAGGACCTACCGACAATGGTGTATGTGTTCTCCCCAAATTTGGCTAAAGATCAGGATGTCGTCCAAATACACTACCACAAATGAGTTGGGGAGGGGCCACAAGATGTCGTCCATAAACCTCATGAAGGTTGCGTGGAAATTTGTCAACCCGAAAGGCATGGCCAACCATAAGAAGAGGCCCTCCTTGGATTTTAAGGTAGTCTTCCACACATTAGAGGGTTCGATTGGCACCTCGTGATAACCGTACTTCAAATCAATATTAATGAAATATTTGGCCCCCTTGAGTTAGTCCAGAAGGTTATCGATCTATGGGATTGGATATTGATTCCAAATAGTGATCTATTCAGCACTCGATAGTGAAAGAAGAGTCTCCAAGTGTCACCTTTCTTCTGTACCAACACGATTGGGCTTCCACAGGGTGATGAACTTGGCTTGATGTTCCCTTTCTGTAACAAATCCTAAATTTTCCTCTTAATTTCATCATTCCCTAGAGCATAGCGTTAGTATATTGGTTCATTGGGTAGTGGTGCGCTTGGGGCCATATCGATGGACCGCTTGATCTGAAAGTGCATGGGTACCCCTGTGGGTGAGGTGAAGATGTCCCTCTATTTCTCCATGACCTTGTCCATCTGCTGATGTCATGCAGAGGAACCCTGCCTGAAGTCTTTGGAAGTGGCCATAGTATTCTTCTTACCCTGAGGGCGAATCATAAGGAAGATAAATTTCCTGGTCTAGGAAATGATCTTATTACATTTCTTCACAGAGATTGAAGAGATGGTGGTATGCGGTGCTACCTATGGTATCCTATACAAATATTACCCAAAGAAATAATAACAGTACGAGGCTTATACTCTTACACAGCATGACGCTTCCACAAGTATGATTTTCCTAATAATACATCACAAAATTTAAGAGGAGAAACATCACATAGTACCTCATCGGTGAAGGGCTTGATGTTGTAGGGAAGGTGGCACTACTAGCTGATATGAAGACCTCGTCCTTGGTGAAGCCACCTACTGGTGTACGGTTGTAAGTGTGGTGTGATCGGTAGGCCCAACTACTTCATGACATCTGCTTATATGAATTTCTTTTGGTTTCTACTATTGAAAATGAACTGTAGTGGAGAACGCTTCACCCACATTTATGAGTGGAAGAGATGATCCCCCTCCTCTAGATCTTCAGGCTCAATCTTCTAGATTTTAGTGGTGGAAATAGTGGCACTAGGCTCTTCATCAATAATCTCTTTCCATTTTTCATTCCCATTATCGGATTCTGAATAAGAGTCAAAACATGCATATGATTTGGAAGCCTTCATCTCGGGCACCAGTGACTGCTTGGCTCAACACTCACTTGTGTGACTCTTATGGAACTCACTCTATTTCCCTATGACCTTCTTTGTATCCGTGGTGTTGTTACTTTCTTGTGGTTTTGGCGAGTTGTCATGGGTCACCCCTCCTTGGCTTTTTCCTTTGTTTAGTGGTTTCTATATGCCTTTCCTTTTCTTTGGATTTGCAGATCCAAAGTCTTGCTTCAGTTACTGCTCAATCTTGTCAACATAGCAGTATATTGCACCAAGCGAGGAGATGTCTAGGAACTCCATTTCCTCTTGAATGTATTTGTGAAAAAAATTGTGTTACTTGATTATGAGAATTTTTTTTTAATATTTGATACCCAAATTTGTGCGCAAGGTATGGAAAATATTCGTCAGCTCTTGCACATCTTGATCTCTTTGCTACCGCAGCGTCATCCATTGTATATACTTGTCATCATAGCTCCCCACAGGGTAATATTATTCCTTGATGGCATATAGGAAAGAATTATAAGTGGGTGCGACTGAACACATTGAGGGTTCTCTCTCATCCCTTTGTTCATAGTAGGTTTCCCACCAGTCCTTAACATGGGGGGCAACTTTGAGGCGTGCAAAAGTGATCTTTTCCTAATTGGAAAAGTCATGAACCGAAAAATATCCTTCCAACATGTTTAACCATCTATCTACAATGTCTACATTTATATGGCCTTCAAATATGGGAATGTCAAAGTTGACTTGTAGCTTAAAGGGAGTGGCTCCTCTAGAGTGGCTACTAGATGAAGATGTGTCGCCTATGGGTAGCTGCTGAATGATTTGGGAGACATTATGCAGCATTGTGTTCTTCTCTCACTCAAGGGCTTCCTCAAGCAATATTTTGAAAGTATATCCTTCTCCCTCATATTTCTTTACTTCCCCCATGGGAGGTTGTCGGGGTTTGCGAGGTTGGTCTTGCAAAACCTCAACCATTTCAAGCCCTAACTCCTTATACCCTAACCTCATTGGGGATATGCAAAGAAAAACAAAGAAATATAAGACCGTTATGATAACATTGATCTGGACTTCTGTAGGATCGCAACAAAATACATATATAAACATAAACAAAGAGATGAGGTAGAAATAAATCTTCATTTCATTAATATCAAAAAAATGAAATATGCTTACAAGAATAATGGAAATAAACTAGCTTTGGATATGGTAGCTTATCTATGAGAAGAGATGTGGCAACTACATGCCTCTGAATTGTGTTAAAATGAGGCTCAAGGGAATTTTTATTATTCAAAAATGAGGGAAAACCATAAAGAACCAAAACTTAACCCCAAGAGATGGAACGCCAAGAGTTTGTGGGGTTCATTGGGGTTAGTTGGGAAACCAACTTCGTTGGGTCGTACCTTGGTCATATGATCTTCGTTTTGTGCATATGATACCTTGTTGGAAATATCTCTTTAATTACTATAATATTTACCATAGGCTTGATGGGATTGTTGTGAACCTCAAAAAAACACCGTTTAGGGGGTCAAAACAGCTCCAAAAGTTCAGGACCCAAAAAACTACTAAAAATAGTAAATGATGCTATAATCAAGGAAGCAGATGAAATCGACTAGGGATCTAGGTATAATAGGTGGGTGGCCACCAATTTCTACCTAGATCAGTGGTGGGGAGGTGATTGGAGTGGGGCATTAGCCATTGGAGGGGTGGAAGTGTGAGTGGGTGGGGGAGGGGGCACTGAAGCACTAGTGATAGGTGGAGATGAGGAGTCGACTAGAGGGGAGTGTGAGGGAGAAGGAGTGGAGAGGAGGGGGAGGAGGCATTGGGGGGAATTTTATTTTGAGATCTCTGGCCAAGTTATTGAGAGAGGAGAAGGAGTGGCTTTGGAAGGGAGAGAGCTCAGTAATTCAACTAGAGGATTTCAACTTATCCTAAGATATCTCCTTGAGCTGGCGAGCAAGGAGGTTCCAGAGGGCCCAGAGTGTTGGATGACCTCTGTGAGTCTCTTCCTCATCTAGAGCAAGGACCTCTCTTCTTATGGAATCATGAATTCCATAGTCAATCAGGGTTGTGATAGAGGCTTCATCAAAGGTGGTGTGGGGACATCCAAAGCCCCTACCTTTACTAGGGTTCCAACCCCTTCCTATGTCGTAGTTCATCATTAGGTGGAAGAAGGGAAAAATTTTAGAACCAGAGTTAGGGGAGACGAAAGGAACTTTGGAGATAATGGCCAGGAGAAAAATATCCCTAGAGGGAACGTCCTTGTATTTTTATTGACGGAGCGAGCAAGTAGGAGATCTAGGTACGGGGACTACAGGTTCCAACAAGAGAATTTATGAACCATGGTTGCCACTTGTTGAAAGAGTTTCGCCAGGTGGTAGCTATCGCTGATGAATCTGGGGAGTCACAGAGATCCTCCCACGAGCACCCAAATTTGGGTGATAATTCTAAAGGTTAAAGGAAAATGACAATTGGAATAAAAATCCATTACAAAGTATATATTTTTCATAAAATATATGACTCTATGTATTTATAAATGAGTTATTTTATTTAGAAAAAAATAAATATTTAATTTTAATTAAAATATTTAAATATATAATAACAAAATTTATAAAAAAACATATAAAGTATCACAAATTAAAAATTATATCCATTTAATTATCTATATGCCTAAAACTATTTTTTCTTGGCTAAGATCTTGTCTTCCTCAAACATAAGGAAACATGTTAACAACCCAAGACCTAGAGGCATCTAGCAAGAGTGAAATATTGCCCCCTTACAGACCACCAACGAGTTATACCAAGTGGCATGGTTTTCCTTGAATAATGGTGATGAGTCAACATGCATTTGTAAATAGTAGCCATTGATGATTATCCTCGCTACTAGTTTAACAAGTTATTTATGATAGGTTTTCCCATTGTGTATATATTGTTTTAATTATCCATATTCCTAATCCCTTTAGGTTAAATATAAATCCAAAATACGCTCAAATAGTTTCAAATCTACCCTGATGGGTGTCAAAATCTAGAGATGGGTAGATAATTGGGAGGTGTTCCATTTGTTACAGGTGTCATCTCAGGTTAAATTTTTTTGCATATGATCGTTGCGGAGGTACGGTATGTTACCAGATGGTTCTGCGACTTTAAATAGGTAATTTTTTGGAAAGGTTGGCAATGGTATGAGGTTGATACGACTGGATTTGAGGTCTTCTCCTTGTCTAGCCTCAGATGTTATGAGTTGGTGATGCTTATGTTCATTCTTGGTCACTTAGAGTGGTATGCCATTTGTTATTGGAAAGTGTTGGTAAATTGGTCAGGACATCATTTTAAATTCATATTTTCCATTCCATGACATTTTCTTGTGAGATTATTTCTTATTCTTATAATTATGCTTACTTTATTATCATCAAATAAATTTCAAACCATAAAGAGAGACACTAGAAATAGGCTCCAAGCTAGGGAAAAATCCCTCCATGGGTAAAACCTAGAAAGAACTTCTCTTCTTATAGAATCAACTTCAAAGGAGACTTCCAAGACCAAAGACCAAACTAGGGCTCCCATCAAGACCAATTCAACCGGCGAATAAAAAAAGGAGAGTGAAACCAAATATATTCCATGGACAAGGCTCTTCTATCCCTTTCAACCTCCAAGACATGCTACTACATCATTCTACATTTTCAGACCTGAATCTAGCCCAAAATCCCTAGGCTCCTAGTACATTTGAGTTGCAAATGACAAAAATGTGATTTCCACTTCCTTCTAGGATTTCTTCCTTCCCTCGCTACGCTCATTTAGCCACTTGAGACCTTCACACTTCATTTATGAATAGAAAATCAGATCCACGATGTGTGTTCTTCATGTGTATTTAATGAGGTCAAGGTTCCATCCTTTTATAGCCTTCCCAAGAGGCTCGAATAGCCCTATCTAGGCCAAAATATTCCTGGCTGGCCGACTTGGTTTAGGGATCCCTTCTAGACATTTCCAAATACAATAATAATATTTATTTCTTTGATGCAAGTTCCCAATAGGGTATTTTACAATGTAACAATTACATGACTTATGAAAAAAAAATAGAAGCTTACACTGGATGCTTTGACCTATTGACCAATGACCCAATCATGAAACCCATGCTTTATAATAATTTTTATTTTACATTTTTTTTTCTTCTTTTGATCAATATATAGTAATTACATCAAGAAATGAGTCAAATGTCAATTTGTGAAGACTGAAACTAGTTACATTATTTAACACTCCCTCTTAACTAGGGAGGTATTCATAATTGTCTAACTGATATAGGGACAATACTCCTTTTGAAAATTTTTCATAAGAAGAGTCAGATTGATAAACCAACTATAAGCATCAACATTATGATCAACCAACATTGTCTTTGGGGCCTAACTAGACAAGCTCTACTTTTTTTTCAAGAGCATTATGCCGGGAGGCTTTACGTTTGATACCACACTACCTCTACAAGGCACATACCCCATCCGTATTTCCACAAAGTATGTCCTTTTAGGAATAATATTATCTTGGATTCTTGGCCTTTAATGCTCAAATAATATCAATCCTCTTCACCCACGCTTATCTTGGATATCTGTCACATCTTCAAAGAGTGTCGGTCCCTTTCCTTTCTTGGACGTTTTATCCTCAATGAAACCACATATGCTTATCCAATCCTCTGCCATTTTCTCTCCAAGGCCTTGACTTAGAATTATGGCTATTATTCTTGGGAAAGTGCTTTACACATGAAGTAGAGAATGTAAATGTGATGTCCAACATCACTCCCTCTCAACTAGAGAGGATATCCCTATTTTCATTTTAACTTGAAAATAGATCTTGGATCCTATTTAAGGATACTCCTTCATTGTCTCTGAAATATAGTGGAGATCCCTAAATTCCTTTCTGATTGAAAATTCATATCCACAAAATTTCCAACTTATCTTCATAAGAGTATAATCTATCAATTCTTCATAGTTTCTTGGCTCCCTATTTTCTACGCATCTCATTGTATCAAGCCTTATTTATTTTGAGGTATCATGGAGCCATTTTATTCAATCTTGTGATACGTTTTAGGTCATCCATATTTCACATCAATTTATTCTTGTATTTATCAATGAAGGCATTCTATTGAGCCTTCCCAAAATTTCAAGTTGATCATAGCTTCCTTATGAAAGTGATCTTCCTTCTTGTAGTATAAAATTTTACCTTCATGCTATCTTCTCGCACTACTACCTTCCAATCCCAATATTAGTAACTCATGGACTCATAGTTTCCAGGTACTGGATGTTGATATTTCCCTCAAAATTTATCATACAATTGAATTTTCCTCAATGGTCATTATGTATATCTACAACATCCTTAAAGGTAGCAAAAAAATATGTTAACTAGATAACTAAAAATAAAGATAACATTATACTTACCTCATTGTGACAAATTTTTCCTTATTAACGCCTTCAAGGTCCATCTCCACATGAATCTTCCTTCATGCATCAAAGTTCCCAACGATCGAATTTTATTACCAAGTTACCATTTTCTTCTAGAGATTGTACTTGATGTTGATCATTTGTAAATATATTCTAGATAAAAATTCCTAGCATTATATCCATTCTAGAGTAAGTCAAATTCATTTACTTAGATATAATCAATTGAAAGATTCACTATGCATGTGACCGACCTGTATTTTAGGATTATATGAATCCTACCCAAAGGTTGATTTTAAACATGCATTATTAATCTTTCACACAATCATATAGTTATATGTATTTCAAAATGAGCCTTTAAGTTGACCAATTGTGTCCCTTCATCATTTTTAGAGTATTGTTCCAGCATATCCTCATGTATCTTATTAACCCTCTCCATTTTTCCATCTTTATGTGGATGATAAGATATGTTGAAGGCCAACTCTATCCCAAATCTTGAAAATAACTCATTCCAAAACTTGTAAGTGAACTTGACATCCCTCTCTGACACAATCTTCTTCGGAACACCGTGAAATCTCACAATATCTCTGATGAAGACCTATGCTACCTCACTAGCTGAATAAGTAGTCTTCACTGGAATGAATTGAGCTATCTTTCTCAACCTATCTACCACAACCATGGTAGAATCGTGATTCCCCAATGTCCTCAGAAGACCTATAATGAAATCCATGGAAATGACATCCCATTTCCACTCTGGAATCAGAATAGGGTGAAGCAACCCACCTAGATGCTTACACTCTGCCTTGACATGTTAACAATACAAATATATCGCCACAAACTCTATCACTTCCTTCTTCATATTCAACCAATATTATAACTTCTTTACTGTTGTCAACGTCTGTTGATATCATGGGTGACCTAAATATGTTTTTACATGAAACTCCCTCAAGATAAGCCTCTTGAGTTCACGGTCATCTGAAACATAGATCATGTCCCTAAATATCACCAAGCCATCTGTTGTAAGATAAAAAACCACATCCTAATCACCTATACCCTGTTGTAGCTTGTACATAAGCTCCTTGTACCTTTCATCTTGTTTCCCTTCCTATAAGACCCAATATTGTAAATTTGTCTCATATGAGCTCACTGCTGCAACATGGTTCAACTGTATTTTCCTTATGAGAGCATATGAAACCTTTTACTCCTTCCCTTAATTCAAATGATTTCAAATTCAAACACACTAATAGTAGCCAACCATCTATCTTGTGTGACATTCAAATTCGGTTGAACAAGAAAATATCTCAACCCACTGTGATTTCTCATCAACACAAACCTCTTGCCAAGTATATAATGTCTCCACATCTTTAAGGCATGAATAATAGTTGTCAACTCAAGATCATGAATCACATAGTTCTGCTCATGCTCATTTAGTTTCCTAGACTCGTAGCATATCACTTGTCCCTTCTACATAAGGACTCCACCAAGCCCTCTCTTGCAAGCATTTGTACACACTGCGAATTATTTATTCAGATCTGCAATATTTAACACTGGATCATTTTTCAACAACTACTTCAACTGCTCAAAAATGGTTGCACACTCCTCTTTCCATTCAAACTTCTTATCTTTCCTATGCAATGATGTAATAGTATATACAATGCATGAGAATTTTTTGATGAACCTCCTGTAGTAACCTACTAATCCCATGAATGATCTAACTTCCTCCACATTTCTAGGAGCTTCCCACTCCATGATATCCTTTAACTTTTATGGGTCTAATTCTATGCCATTCTTGGAAATGACATGTCCCAAGTAGTGCAATTATGTCTGAAAGAAATGACACTTGCTAAGCTTAGCATACAACTGATGTTCTCTTAAAAATCTCTAGACTATTGCTAAATGTTTGGCATGCTCTTCCTCATTCTTAGAATATACCAAGATGTCATCAATTAATACAATAACAAACTTGTCTAGAAAAGGACGCAATACATTATTCATCAAACACATAAAAATAGTTGGAGAATTAGTCAAACTGAATGGAACTACAACAAACTCATAATTCCCATACTTGTTCCTAAAGGAAATCTTTTATATGTCCTTTTCTTTGATGCATATTGTGGGCCTCTAAATTAGGCATAAATTAAGGCCCATCTAAGCTTTCTTATACACCTAAAGGCTAGATTAAATATCTCCTTCTACACTTAATAAAAAAAATTTAGATTTAATATGTTCTTAGGAAGGTTTATAGATAATTTCATGTTTGTGCCTAACATTATTTATTTTTGAAGAATATTGTGATAATATTGGGAATATTATGAAGATTTGCAGGCGGAGATAATCTAGGGATTTTCTCCCTACTACAACAGGATCAATATTGGAGAATAAATGAATAAAATATCATGATATTATCGACATATTCTGAAACTCCAATGATTGAGAAAATCTAGGAATGTGTTCCCTGTCATTTAATGCAAACTCCTAGTGTTGGGAACCATATCCAATATTTGAGGGATTTTAGAGGGAAAATCTTCCTCCTTTCAAGGAGAATTCTTCTGCATCATTTTTTCTAAGTACCAATTCTAATTTTCCTCTAGACGCATAAATTTTTTATCCTTCTTGTGGAGAAAACTTATTGTTTAGCATCTCCATTTTCATTTCTTTCAGGGATGTACTTGGATTGATTCGAATAATGAAGTTTGGTGTCATTTTCAGCTTCTAAATCTTGGTTTCTTCCATAGGACTCTGATTCTCCTAGGCTTGGCCATCCCAGGAGCCTTAGAGCCCTCTTGAACAATTTCTTTATGTTATTTTCACTTCTTATTAACATGCATCTCTTATTCTTGATTTGCCTATTTTTGTATTTAGTATTGATGCTTTTATTGATGTAGGATTGAGTTAAATGATTTAAGTTAGTTATTTTTTAGGTTATTTACATATTCAAAATCATTATTCATCCTTAGAATAACTTTTTAATCTCATCTTCATCATTGAGATACTTGGATTTGGTTACTAGTTCACGAATATAGGATTTCTGGAAATGCCTTGTAGCGAAATAGTAGTAATTTTATGTTATTTTTTAGAATGGGTTAATGAGCTTCATTTGAGTTAATTCCACTTGGATTATGTCATAAAATAATTAAAGTTAATAAAAAAAATTTACCCCATTGCATTTTCATTTGATTAGGTTAGGCATCTGATTGGTTAACTAGCTCCTTTTTTCTTGAATTTCCAGTTTTTAGAGTAGTAATTTTCTGTTACTTTTTAGCACATGTGAACAGGGGTATTTTGGAGTGATTCCACTTGTAATGGAGACCTAATACATCATACTTAATAATAATAAAATTCCCATCCCATTTTTATTTGATTTACTTATTTATTTGGTGATTTATCTCCAAAATAGAACCTCTTGTAGCAAAAATAGAACTTCTTGTAGCACTATTGTAGCACGTGTATACTTGACCATATTTGCTCCCAAAGCTTGGTTTTTGTCTCTTAGGCTTGAATCATGACCCCCAGGATCTAAATCCATTATTGAGGAAGAATAAAAACCACTTAGGACAATAATTTTTACAAAGTAGATTCGGCCTATTTATTTGAATTCATGTTCTTAGGATTTCAATTAAAAATAGTTGTTCTTTCCTAGGATTAAATTATTTTCAAAGCGACACTTCCATTTCTGCAATTAGTTTAGGATTTGATTTCATGAAATTTACTCCATTACATCAGATCAACAAAACAAGGACACATTGTATGTTTCACCTATAGTTCTGATACCTCTTAAGTTTGTACGAACCTTGGGTTGATAATTAAAGTTGGTAGCTCAGGGATTTGCAGCATTATTGTTGCAATACTTGTTAGTCATCAGTAATTTTTGTTGATTCTGAAGATGAATAAGTAATGGTCCTAGATTTATAAAAACAATATTTGTGAAATATTGTGAGTTTTAGAAATCTCACTACCTTCATTATCCTAAGTCAAACTGTTTCACTAAAATTCTCCCTCTTTGCCTTCTAAAAATTTCACCTTACTACAAACAGACTTCATTTTCTGGGCCTACTGATCTCATTTTCACTACCCTACCCACACTCTCATTCACTCCCTTTTTCCTTCTAAAAAATCCATTTTTACCTTTCCTAAACCCTCATGAAGCACACCCCTATTCCTCATTTCCCTTTACATTGTATTAAACAATGTAAAAGTCCACTTTTACATTGTTTAAAACCCAAACTTAAGCCTATCAGTTATTCTTCTTTTATTTAAAAACTCTATTTTTTTTACATTTAAAAACTGCCCTTATATAAAATAGGCCTTAATCCCCTTTCTTCTAAAAACCCCAACCACCTTGCACTCATATGGCCATAAACTCTTCTTATCCCTAAGTCCTTCCCTCTATAAAAATCTCCTCCACCCCTTCATTTCATAAACCCTGTAAAAACCTTATAAAATGGCTCGTAAACCTTTTTTTATTAAACACTGGACCCCACCTTCCACCATGCCGATCGCCCCTCCCTAAACCTTATAACTTAACGCGTTTTTTAATTTATTAAGGCCCAGAGCCCCATCCTCCACTTAACCCCGCCATCCAACGAAACCTCACCACCTGTCCTCCACTTCTACTGTCCCGATCACCTACTCGCCACCTCCCGAACGTGCGATGGCCATTGATCTCCCATCCCAAGATCTAATAGTCCCCGGCGCATATCACATATATAATTGTGCTGGGGTTAACATTTTCTGACTCGCATGAAATAAACGGTTTTGCCCCACCACGTGTCACTTCCTGGGCTATATCACGTGCCTCCCACCAAAAACCGCTTACCATCATTTTTCTGCGTGATAAACCACTCCTGGTTTTCGAAACCGCTTGCCCTCCACGCCATTTTTCAAAACTTCCTGCCTCTATTCAAATTTCTACTGGTTCCACCTTCGGAACCCTGCCTCCCACATCATTTTCTCCTCTACAAACAACCTTCGATAGCCCAAAACCACAGAAAATGTTGTCAAACGCCCTCCCCACAGGTTTTTAATTAATAAATTGTGTTTTGTACAGGTTTTAATGGCAGAAATATATGAAATATACTCCGTAGATCCAAATTCAGTTAAAGAGAGGGCCTGGATGACGATCCAGGAGCTTAAAACAAATCGATGATGGCCAGAGGGCTTGTACCAATGTTTTCCATCGATGAAACATGATCATCGATGGATAAAAAACCCTCCTGCCATGAAGGAGAGCCTCCACTGCACATAGAAGATAAACACAGTCAAGGGAAACAGTGAAGAGAAGTTTGAAAGATTAAAGGACTAATCCTTAATCAAAAGCCAAAACAGAAGATCAAATAGTTAACAAAGATTAAAGGATAAAGGCAAAAGATCAGAAGGATAAATCAAAAGATTAAATGAACAGTTAGATTATAAAGACAGAGTTTAAAGGCCTAATACAAAGTCTAAAAATAAAACGGAAGAAAATTAAACCCAGAAATGTATTTGAATTACTAAGCCTATGGCAGTTACTTCTTTCAAAGATATTTCTGCCACCTAGTTCTTTGTTTCCTTCAATAAAGCATTAGACAGTTATTGAACCCAATCAAAGATATTTTCTATCTACCAGACAGTTATTGTAAAGTTATGAACAGGCATTAAAGTCAAACATTTCACCTATAAAACCCTCAGAAGTTAAGATAGGAGTTATTATTCAGAGAAGTATCTTCGGATAGTCTTGCCTTGAGCCTTGCATGGTCTTCAATGCAGAGAATGCATTTACTCTATAATAAATGAAACTCAAAACCTAATACTTAGCTTCACCTCCTCATTTGCAGATAAATACTGCATTTGAGCTCATTATCTTGTTGGCATTTGATGACTCTTTGAAGTAATATATAGTCTTTTGGAGGTTAAAAAGAAATTGATGACTTGGAGCTTGTGAATGCCTTGATCTATTTGTTGATGGAGGAAGGTCTACTTGCAGGATCCCTGAGCTTGGTTTATGGGGAAGTGCTTCTTTTCTGTTATTTTTTTTCCTGTTTCATTATGTTTCCATCTTTCTATACTGCAGTAGAACAAAGGATTTAGACTAAGAAATGTTTTCAAAGGCACCTTAGCACTGTTTTTTCTTCACTGTCTTTATGTTTTCCTCTGCTAGGACATTTTAGAGAATTCTTAATTGCTCTCTATACCCCCTAAGCTTGTTTATTTCATGAATGGTTTAATACAGTAGGTATAAAGCATGATTTATGGCTAGCCCTGCTTATTTTATGTCACTAAAACATTGTTTTTGAGGTCTCTCTCTAAAGTACCATTAGTTAGGTCTACCAAAGAGGTTTTGTTTCGATCATACCCTTTGTACTTTCTGAAATAATTTTTATATAGATCTTCATATCTATGATCAAAGATGTTTAGGCATTCCCTCTTCTCTGATTATAGTTATATGTGTGTCTTGAATGTTTTCTGTCCTTGAAGGTGAAATCACTAGAAGTTAAATTAGTTTCTTTCCTTCTATATTTCATTGGAATGTTTGTCTTGAATAATTATATGCTTAAGTTGAATCAAAGAATTTATGGTTTGCCCTATCTGTTGATTGCCTCTTTATGCTTATGATATTTGAGTCCCTTCTTGTTAAAAATACATGATAAAGGATTCTTAATTGCCCTTCATCCTACTTTTATTCTCACAATTGATGTCCATCTCATTGCCCTTAAAGACCTTGAAGATCCATTGACAAAGTTATATTTACCCTGTGATGCTCCCTGATCTATTGATGAACCTTTCATGACTTTAATAGACTCCATTGCCCAATGATTTGAAGATTTCCTCATTCCATTTATTCTGCTATATCATCTTACCCAACCAAAACAAATAACAAACCCTGCACTTAACAACTAGCCTAAAATCAATCATCTAAAGAAAACAAGTTCACATCCTTTGCATACAGAGAGAGCCCTCTCTGAGTCTAGGAAGGCTAGGTCCTAGGACTCCAAAGATTGGTTTCATGTTACCCTATGCATTTGGTCGACCAATCTACTAAATCACGGGACACTAAAAATACTGAGGCTCATCAGCGTACCTGGTGATATCATGATCGCAAATATGTCTTTGAGAACACTTCTTCTCCCTTTAACTGATAAAAAAAGTCGTCAATAATTAGCAATGGGTACCTCTTCTTGATCGTCACCTTGTTCAGTTTCCTGCAATCAATGCACAATCTAAGAGTGTCATCCTTCTTCTTCACGAATAACACTGGTGCACCCCAAGGTGATACACTTATCCCAATGTATCCCTTATAAAGCATTTCCTTCATATGCAACTTCAAATCTACTAATTCTAGTGTGCTCATCCTATAAGGTGCCTTTGATGTTGGTGTTGCCCTTGGTAGCAACTCAATAGAAAAACATACTTCCCTGTGTAGAGGAAAATCTAGAATATTTGTTGGAAACACATCTTGAAACTGCTACAATACACAGTACCTCGTGAATATTTCTGCATCCTCAACGTCCTTACCCTTATCACTGGAAATATGAACTGCAAAAATCACACACCCTTTCCTCTAACTTCGCTTCCCCTTTATATTTGTGACCATCCTCACTGATTTAGACTTCTTCTTCCCCTACAAGATTCTCTTCTCTCCATTATCATCGAGGCACCCAATAGCCTTGTCATAGAAATCTACTTTGTTCATGTGAAGATACAACCAATCCATACCCAAAAGCATACTATACTATCCCAATGGAAGTACATTCAAATGTGTTGTTGTAGGCATTCCATTCAACTCAAATGCACAAGCTCTTATGCAATTATGAACTCTATTCTTTGCACCCATAGCCAACTGCACCAACCAACACTCTGCATGCACTTATTTTCTCAAGCCACACTTATCCACAAGGTCGAGATTAATATAACTATAATTATATCCAGGATTAATCATAATAGAAATAACTTGATCAAAAATCTTACCATCCATATAAATGATAGATGTTTGGTAATCCACGTGTCTATTGTCCACAACTACATAAATATACAGAATAATATGACCAACATCTCTAACTTTCTGTGCCTCCTAAGCACTATAAATCTAAAGTCTACCTCCACGGTATAATGGAAAATCCTTCTTACGATGATATTTTCCACATATCCAACACTGCAATGATGCTCTACTATCACCTCTAGTCTGCTTCTCTCTACGCTGCGACACATTTCCCTTCTCAACTAAACCGAAATTCTTGTAAGGAGAAACACTTTATTTCTCACCTGCATATTGAGGTCTTCCTCGATTTTGTGGCCATTTTACTTTTACCTTCTCATTTCCCTTCAAGTCATGTTTAGGCTCAACTTTGTGCTTTGACTTCTCATAGCGATGCTTCAATTTACAGATGGCCTCTTCTAGCGATCTAGGTTCATCAAACTTAATCCGATCTCTATATACTACTGGAAATCCACTGATGAATCTCTGGATCTTATCCTTTTCCTCCTTGAGATATGGTACATACCTAAAAAACTCCAAGGATATGCTAGCATACTCATCATATGTCATAGAACCCATTTGTAGCTCATAAAATGCCTTAGCTCTATCATCATAGTACCTCTCCAATAGGTACTTCTTCTTGAATATCCTCTCGAAGTCATCCCAAATCAATTATTCCTCTCAAATTCCCTTGACATTCTTTACATCTTCCCACCAAATATTTATTTTCCCTTTTAGATTGAAGGTGGCTATATTTTCTTTCATGTTTTCTGAATAGTTATGCAATCTGAAGAATTTCCTCATTCCAAGAAACCATGCCTCTGCATCTTCTTGCTTCTTCATCTCTCCATCAAATTTATGACACTTCACTTTCTTGAATTCTTCAGGAAAATACTCCCTCCTCCTATAAGGATGATGATGGTGACGACTGCGATGATGTCTCCACGATGAGGAACTAGAATGATGCCCATACATACCAGCCCTCTTGTCATGTGTATCCAGTAATCTTCCACCTCTAACTGTGCCCCCTCTATCCAATCAGTATCCAGACCAAGATCTGCTACCATAGACTCCATTAGTTTTATCTTCCTTCTCTTGACTCATTCTCACTAGTCCATGTTTCTATAACTCTGAAAATATCTGATGGATTGCTGCATTAACCTCTACCTGCTTCTCTTGAGCCATTGCAAGTCTTTTCTAAGCCTCAACCAACCTGTCATTTTCTTCTTTATAACTTATGATATCTTCCCTAAAACTTTTCAATGTATCTTCTGTACCAAGAGAATACCCATCTCCTTGTTGCCCAACTAATATGTAGGGAGAGTCATGAGAACTGTAGTCTACCATTTTTCTTGTCATCTTTAATTCTCTTCTTCCTGCCGATCTACCATGTTAGATAAACCAAATAGACACCAAAATAAAATCTATACCTCAGTGATTTTCAAGGGAGGCTTATCTCATCTATAGCATCAATCCACATTAGCATGTATATGTATAATCACAACCATATCCATGTAATTAACATAACATCATAACAACATCATGCATGACCATACCAAATGTATACCATGATCCCATGAATAAAAACCATAGCCTTTACAACATCAAAATTACCCAAAGAGAGTGAAATCACACTATGATACCACCCGGTGGCATATAATATGACCCAAAGAGAGTGCAACCACACTATGATACCACCTTGTAACACCTCCTCCCACATTTACCCACTTTCCCCAGCTTGCCCAAAATAAACATGAGTTGAGGGTCATTATGATATGACTCAACCTCCTAGTTAACTTTAAGGAAATGAAGTTGACACAACAAGACCTCACTTACTTCCCTCAGGTGCCACAGGACATCCAGAAGTAACCCAACCCTTCCAGGTATCCCACCCCTGTGACAACTCACCTTTTTCCTGACTTAGAGCCCCTATCGCTCCCTTACTAATGATCCGAAATTGATTTTTAGTTATTGTTGTGCTAATATCGGTTTCAGACTTAATATGAAATTGCTTATGTTTTCTTCTTGTACAAGGGTTTATAGATGTGCTTATGATTGATAAAAACAACAAAATTGATGAGATTAAATGTATTTCATGAACATAAAGGCATGGAACTAAATGTTGAACAACAACATATAAACACATAGCAAACACAGACAATTGAGTCAAATACACATGGTTTTGATGAAATATTTCACCCCTCCTGGGCTACATCTCCTTGGTCCATCTCCCATGGCATGGGCCTTTGTATTAGCTTCAATGGTGAAAAAAAATTGTTTACAGTCTTCTGTTGCCTCTGCAACCTGCTCCAATGGCTCTCAAAACATAAAAATCTACCAAGAATGACTCTTCCTAAGCTAAAATTTTTCAAAAATTGCCTCAGTTATGGCACAACCAATTTTTCCTACCAATTCTCCACTAATTTTGGAAATTAGATAGCTAACTCCACTAAAACTGGAGCTCTGCCACATTTGGCGGACTCCACCAACTCTGCTGCCATGTTAATCACACCATTAACGAATAGATAAACTTATTTTAATGTTAATTAATTTCAATGTTAGCACTTTATCCCTACACGTGGTTACAAGGTGTGGTCATATTACGACGGGGTTGGCCTCCTCCTTCGCCCATTGATGAACTGCATAAAACTTAAGTATGTAATATCACCCATAGGAGTTAAGAAACTTTGTGTGGTATGATGGTTATGGTGGGCACTAGCCTAGGGGAGGTCGCAGGGTCGACCCCAGCATCTGCCCCTTCCTTCGTGATATATTTTTGGTTGAACGGACTTTGGAACGGACCTTGGACATAGAAATATTTGCACTCATACGAACCTTTGATTCGAAACTTGGTTAAAATATATGCACCCACTTTGATATTTGTTTTTCGAAATATATATTACGCCATACCATTTCCATGGGGGTCGACCCCGCGACCTCCCCCATGGAAATGGTATGGCAACATATAAACCCTTGTACAAGAAGCAAACATAAGCACTTTCATATTAAGTCTGAAACTGATACTAACACATCAATAACTAACAATCAATTTCATATCAGCTAAGGCCTCTAAGAGACTATGGGTTCCCAGTTTCTCCCATAGGCCTGCATCAATGCGACTATGGCATTTTTCTGCCAATTTTGTGCGAGTGAATGTGATAATTAAGGCTATTTTCTAGTGTTAATGCTAGGCCTCTTCCAAAAAAACTATGAAACTTCCATAACTCATAAAAGACATGAAGACAATGCTTGTAACCCAAAAATTGGAACTAGGACTTGACCTCACCATCCCCAATTGGGACAGACATTCGCTCAAACACTTGGTAGATATGCAACCTACAAGTCATGAATGCAAGTTTGAACATGAGGGAATGAAAATGCATATGAGGGTTAACAAGAAGGTTCACTACCTTCTCTCATTAGTTGTCTTAACATCAATTAGGTCTTGCATTCATTATTTATTTAGTTATGAGTGAAAACATGAAAAGAAGCATGACTAAAATATGTCATAAAACCATGCTTATAGCCAACATATAACCAGCTAAATAACAATAAGAGAACAACAATTAAAGCCACATAATACCCAATACATTTCCTTACCAAAATTAAGATGAACTTATATTTATTAACATAGGAAAATACCGATTGGGTTCAATACTTCCACGTTCCACCCGACCATAGATTGGATGAGCCAAATATCTCTTCAGCCAATCACCCACGTGTTATATTCCAAGAATTAATGTGGGATATCATGGGATAAACCAATCTGAATACAACCAAGGGAATCCATAGGTTAAACCACCTCCACCCTCTCCATGTAGTGATCAAACCTAAACCAGTGTCGAGATCACAAAATCAAACTGAGATTGGCTTCCTAGGCCTTTGGGAATTTTCCTGAGTTCATTTCACCCCAGATTCTGAAACCATCCTACAATCCAAAGATCAAAACTGAGAACAATCCAATCACACCATGGCTATCCTGAGACCACCTCACCCCAGATTCTGAACCATTCGGAAATCTAAAGATCAAAACCGATAACAATCCCATCACACCATGGCTATCTAGAAATGGAAAGGCTAGGCTAAAATCCATTGTCGAATCCTGGAAAAATCCATGCCAATGACAACAAAAGAACCATATACCAACATGCACATACCATGCATGTCAAACCAACTAGGAAATCACACATGCAATAAGTTACATGCAAGTATTCCCACTGAAATTGCTTGATCCTTACCTTTCTTTGCTTTTCCTTGACCTTCTTTGCTTTTTCCTTTCCTTGCTTGCTTTATTTCTTTCTCCTCTTGGTGTTTTCCCTTTCTGAGACTAATTCTAACACTAAAATGACAAAAATATGACAAAATATTACCAACTTATGATTTGAGGTATTTTTATTGATGATGCCTCTAATTTCTTCAATTTTCCATTATTTTCCTTCATTTTCCTCCTCACATGAAACCTGTTTCCTTTCACATTCCTTTTCTCCTTATTTCCATTATTTTCATAAATAATGTGCCAAAAATAATTTTTTAACTATAGTTTTTAGATTTTTGTGGTGTGATTTTTAAGTCATTGAATTTGGAATCTCCACAGTATGCATTTGTGGGTCTACGTTTTGGTTCTAGATCAAGACCCATCATCAGGACAAATCCTTAGCCATTGCCTTTGCCAATTTCCCTTAGCCATAAAAACAACAAGTGATGCCCACTAGGATTATTCTCCCAACATCCAGGTTGGAATAAGTTTCCCTTTCTCGTGGTATTATTTTACCTTTATTAACTTTTATTGCATGAAATTTTAACCCGGGGTTGTTATAGATGTTATATATTTGTTCTTTGCATTGGTTATTGATGCAGGGGGTCTCCACACAAAAATTGGTAAGTTACATGAAGCTAAAGAATGAAAACTATCCTCTCATCATGTATGAACATTAGCTCATGCTACACATATTAGTTGGAAAGTCCCCATGCATTTCTTTTCTATTATTACTACTCTTATTTTTTATTTCTAATCCATAAATTTCCATGGATATTCCATTAGATAGTTTGTCACAATAGATCTAATAAAACTTTACTTAAAATACAATATTTATAATATGAGGGTTATTTTTCTTTGACTTTGGATTTATGACATTATTGTTTTCATTCATGCAATATAAAAAATGTGGAAAATAGAGAACATAAAAAATACAATCACTCAAAACCTAATAAAAAAATACATGATTTGGGAAACCCTTATGAGAGAAAAACCAGGTGGAAGGTGAGGTTACTTTGCTCTCTCTTTCTCTAAATGGAAATGGATGTAAGTACAAAGGAGTGAGGCCTATGGTCCATGGGATGCTAAGTGCACAAATCATCTTTGTTTGATCTCTCCCTATATTCTCTCCACTACTCTACTCATTTATAGCAAAACGTGCACTCTAATAGAATGGAACCCCTTTTCCTCATAGTGGCATGGTTATAAGATAACATGATACCCAACTAGTGGTTACATTTGACTCCATCATGTAGAAATTAGCTGAATAAATCACTTATTCACTGAAGACTATATGTATTATCTCTTTTTTCCATGAATAATGGGCAATGACATGGAATCCTCTCAAATCATGATGGCCAAAACATGAAGGTCAACTTCTAATAGCATAAATTTTGCATACAAACTTTGCTTGAGGTATTTATTGCACCATTGGAAATATGTTTGATTATAGAATAGTGATTGTTGGTGTATCACTTACGTGAAAAATTATATCCCCCAAAAAATTCCATTTAATGCCTCAAACTTCTTTTAAAAGGTTTTAGACCCAAATTCACCAAACTGAGACCTGTCGATAAAAATGGTCTTGTGAGTTGATTCCTCCAAATTACCCACTCCTAAAGAAACGAGAGGGATGATAAACAATATGATGATCCAATATGCATCACTTTGTATTTGTTTTTATATGCTTCTCTCTTCCCTGCAATTCTCTATTATTCCCATCTTATATAGAGAAGCTCCTTTTGTGGAGGAATATCCAACATATCACTTTCTTATTTTAGCACTCACATATGATGAGCCACTAGAGACATTGTGTTGTGATCACATCTAGATTTGGGTTCATGTGTGGCCACTTTGTGATGACACAACACTTCTCTAGATTTCCTTTTTATGATAACTCGCCATTTTTTTGGTTTTTTCCCCTTAACATAGATTTACTCTCTTAGAATTTTTAGTGCTAGGATTGGAAATTCCACCTACCATTACTCTTCTCCTTTAGTTGCATGCCTTCAATTTGACTAAATTTTAATGTTTGGGGTTCTCACTTGCAATATTCCCTCACTTTATTGAACTAGTTTAGAGTGTGAACCCATGATTACCCCCATAATTAGTTTGGATGCCTTAAGCAAGCCCTCAATGAACCAAATCTATGCAATGGTTTCATATTTAGGAAATAAAAGTGTTTCAAATCTAGGTCTCCCTTCTTGGTTGCATGTTGGAAAGTCTATCTCATGTTCGTAAAATAAGGTATCACTCGTGTGTTCCATGGATTATGGAATAATGGGGGATTTTGGCCCTAAAATCATGCAAAACCTACAATATGGATTCAAACTACATGGTATGACATTTTTTATGACTCGTGCCCTCATGTGGCCATATATCATTGAGGGTTATTTCAAGTGGTCATAAGACAAAGGTAGATCCCTCCCTCAAATTTAGGGAGGTTAAACTCTCTTATGAAAATCTAAGAAAAAATTCTTGGAAAAAGGTAACCCATATCTAAAAAGCAACATAAATGAAAAGGTAAAAATAAAATAAATTAAAAAAACACCAAAATTTTGTAACCCTAAATCTAAATGCTAGCATATATATATATATATATATATATATATATATATATATATATATATATATATATATATATATATAAACACACACACACACACACACACAGAATAATTTTTATCCCACATGCAATGAAAGAATAAAAAAAAATTATACATGAAAATTTGACTATTTATTCTCAAAATCATTTCTTAAAAAAAAAGGTTGTCTTAAAAAAATATTATAAGTTTGTAACCTTAACTTTAAATGTTAATATAATTTTATAAATTTATGAAAAAGTATTTATTTTTTTTAACCATAATTAGATGTTGAAGTCCAACAAGAAATTGCAGCACCTACACTAGTGTGGGACCAATAGGCCCAAGTGCATTCATACTATGTGAGACCAATGGGTTCAGCGTACACCAAGACGGTGTAGCTAAATTTGGTGCAATTTCTATTTTAATTTTCCCTCATTTAAAATGGACAATAAAATGTAATATTATCTCATAATTACTTGTAATAGTTAACTAAATGTGATAAACTTAATTATCTCATGAATTTCGATTTGAGGGTAGTTGTTGAGGCATGCAGAGTAATTATAGTTGTAACAAAGTTTGAAGTGCAGTTGGTGCATTAGTTTAATGCATGGGCTAAGTGAGTTAACGTGAGTTGTGCTAGTTGAAATTATTTGTTGCAATAGTGAGAGATAAAGTGAATTTAATATTATTTAATTCACAATCAGTGATCTAACATGCAACTGATAATTTAATATTATTAGCTATATACGCCGGGCCTAAGAAACTTGATGTAGATAAGAGCAGAACATTGATGGGTAAGGCGTACAAAGTGGTAAGTCAGAGATGAGGGTGGGCGAGCGGTGGCACAAGAGATTGGGCCATTCCACACCATGGAGTATATTTCTCAGTTTTAGTCTTCCCAAGGGTACACTTGCGCAGTCAGACACATGCAAGGGATGTACTATGGGTAAGTATGCAAAGGCCAATTTTCATGAGAAGGAAAACTGAGCCTCGGAGATCCTTGAGAGAGTTCACTCAGATGTGTGTGGGCCATTCTCTACTACTTCGATAGCAAAGCATAAGTACTATGTGATATTTGTTGATGAATTTTCTCAAAAGTGCTGGATCTACTTCATGCAGAATAAATATCAGAATTTCTCAAAATTTCTTGAGTTCAAAGCACTGGTGGAGAAAGACACAGGGAAGCATGTGAAGGATCTTAGGAGCGACAATGGTGGTGAGTACATATCCAATCAATTCAATAAATTTTGCAGAAAATAAGGAATTCGAGGAGAGCTGATTGCGCCTCATAACCCACATTAGAATGGGTTCGCGTAAAGAAGGTATCAGGAACATTTTTGGGTCTAGCAGACAAGCAATGCTTCGCATGATCGGTGGCCTACCGTTGCATGGGCAGAGGCATGCAACACAAGGGTATTTGTGTAGAATCATTGTCCTCATAGGATACTTGGCATGAGTACACTAGAAGAGGCTTTTATTGGTAAGAATCTGATGTTTCACATTTTAATATTTTTGGCTTATCTGTTTATGTGCATGTGCCCAAAGACGCCACGAAGAAGTTGGAACCAACAACTGAAATTGGGATATTCGTGGGGTACACTAAAACTCCCCATAACTATTAGGTATATTTTCCAAACAGAAGAATTAATATTATGCGATGGGATATAAAATATGATGAGGAGACAGGCATGCGATTGTCCCTTGAGAGGGAGATGGATTTGCATGCATAGGAGGAACCCTTGGTTCCAAAGGATGAGCCTCAAGATGTGGAGCAGCCACATGCAGATGATCATGGAGTGGCAGAAAACACTCATGCAAAGCCATCCACCAGAAATGGTAGAATGCACACCACGGGAGCTGATAGATTGAGACTTGATGCAGCAGAGAATGTAGGAGCTATTAGAAAAGTATATATTACAGAGAAATGGAACAAATAAAATATATGTGGAAACACAAACACAAGAAACACATAAAACTAGAGAGACACGGATATACGTGGTTCACCCATTTTGGGCTATGTCCACCCCGAACGACTAGTCCTTCCTTTCTATTATCTAGCACAATGAAGTGACATAACCTACAGCAGATCTGCTGTAATATCCTCTGTTCTCTCTCACAGTCTCCCTATATTTTTCTCACTCTGAGAATACACATACAATACACATCCGCAATAAAATACTCTCATACAAAATAGGGGTTTCCTTCTAGGGCAAAAAACCCTAAACTAAACATAACTTCTATCATCAGATCATCTGCCTAACGAACGGTCCAGATTGACTAGAAATTACTATAATTTTACAAGGTAATTTTACATATGTTTTTAGCTTCGGGGTGTTTCCCCAAAACCCCCCGCCGGGGGGGGGCTCCATAAAGTCGCAACCACCCCCTTGGACTCCCCAGGCAGCTTTTAATTACGAGCGACGTTGCTACCCCATTAAGGTACAGGGGTCCAACATTTTCATACAAAATAAACAAGATAATCAAGCTCTACACCCAATAGGAGCCCCTATTTCACTGCACAGACAGAGACAGTCTCCAGACAGATTTACTGGATACATGGCTCTTATGAGCAAGTGTATTGTGACAGAACTATCTTCCTTTCAGGAAGTAGTGCAACAACCAATTTGGGTTATTGCTATGGTAGAGGAGTATGACTCCATCGTCGAGAACATTGCATGGAAGATTTTCCCAATACTAGCTGGTAAATTAGTGGTTGGATCTAGATGGATCTACAAGGTAAAGCAAGTTGTTGATGGGATTTTGGGGTGATACTAGGCCAGATTTGTGGCCCAGGGATTCTCATAGATTGAGGGGATCGACTATGATGAGACTTCCACACCAAACGCGAGGTACTCTTCCATTAGATCTATCCTTGAACTCTCATCACAGATGGGGTGGCGCATTCATCAGATGGATGTGAAAACTATGTTTCCCAATGGAGCTATTAAGGAGGAAGTCATTAGGGGAAGTTTGAGGTCTAAAATGGGCCTCCTAAGAAAAATGTACAAACAAAATCAAATTCATAAGAACCAATAGGATTCAAGATGATGATGTAAACCATGGGGGATGATTCACCATGTTTTAAGTAAAAGGGTAAAAATATTTAAAAATAATAAAATAATAAAACTACTTTTTCAACTCGTATTTTCAACTTATCTCCCAAATTTTTTAATCAAATTCCGAGCGGGAGTACTCGTTGGATGCAAAATTTAATTCCTAATCCAAGAAGTACCCATGTTGCATACTTTTGATGGACCCTGCTATGCTAAAAATGAGAAATACATGAAAAAACGTCATTACAATCATTTTTCATGTATTTCTCATTTTTCGCATAGCAGGGTCCATTGAAAGTATGCAACATGGGTACTCCTTGGATGAGGAATTAAATTTTGCATCCAATGAGTACTCCCACTCGAAATTTGAGTAAAAAAATTGGGAGATAAGTTGAAAATACGAGTTGAAAAAGTAGTTTTTTATTTTTTACCTCTAAAATTTGATGATGTCATCAAGTATTATTTTATTATTTCCACTATTATTTTATAATTTCCTTAGGAGGCCCATTTTAGACCTCAAAATTCCCCTAATGGTACATAGAGCATCTAGAAGGTTTCGAGATCTTTGTCAATGAGTCGCATGTGTGTCGACTCAAGATAGCACAGTATGGGCCGAAGCAAACACCTCGTGCTTGGTACACTCAGATTGATAGCTATTTCACTGGGTTGGGCTTCACCAAAAGTGGTTGATGGTAAGCTCTTAATTATCGTACTCTATGTTGATGATCTAATTTTGACAGATGATGAGTAGTTGATAAACTCATGTAAGGAGGATATTGCAAGGGAGTTCGAAATGAAGGACATGGGACTCCTTCACTATTTCCTTGGTTTGGAAATATGGCAGCGGGATGGTGAAATTTTTGTTTCTCATGGAAATTATGCCAAAGAGATACTGGGTAAGTTTCACATGCAGACCTGTAAACCCATGGACACTCCTTTTCTAGGAAATTAGAGGAAAGAGGATGCTACTATCTACAGGCAGCTAGTAGGTTCACTGATGTACTTGGTGAACACCAGACCAGACATTTGCTACCTAATTAACCAGCTGATCATTAGGGAAATGTTGAGGTCTAAAATGGGCCTCCTAAGAAAAATCTACAACAAAAATAAAATTTATAAGAACCAATAGGATTCAAGATGATGATGTCAACCATGGGGGATGATTCACCATTTTTGGAGTAAAAATAGTAAAAATAGTAAAAAATAATAAAATAATAAAACTAATTTTTCAATTCGTATTTTCAACTATCTCTCTAATTTTTTACTCAAATTTCGAGAGGGAGTACTCATTGGATGAAAATTTTAATTTCTCATCCAGGGAGTACCCATGTTACATACTTTCGATGGACCCTGCTACACGAAAAATGATAAATACATGAAAAACCGCGTTTACAGTCACATTTTTCATGTATTTCTCATTTTTCATGTAGCAGTGTATATCGAAAGTATGCAACATGGGTTCTATTTGGATGGTAAATGAAATTATTCATCCAACGAGTGTTTCAGATCGGAATTTGAGTAAATCCATAGGGAGATAGGTTGAAAATACGAGTTGAAAAAGTAGTTTTTCCTTTTTTTCCACTAAAATTTGATGATGTAATCAAATATTATTTTATTATCTCCACTATTATTTTATAATTTCCTTAAGAGGCCCATTTTAGACCTCAAAATTCCCCTAATGTCAAGCTATGGTTAAGTCGACCAAGCTCTTTTGGAAGGTGGGGAAGCATGTCTTGAGATATCTCAAGGGCACTACAGAGTATGGATTATGGTACATACGGACAGAGGGAATGAAGCTTCAAGGCTTCACGGATGCAGATTGGGCAGGCAGTCCATCAGACAGAAAGAGCACATCAAGAGGGATCTTTAGCATAGGATCGACAACAGTTTCTTGGTATAGTGGGAAGTAGCAATATGTGACACTCAGTTCAGCAGAGGTAGAGTACATGGCAGCAAGTCAAGCTACATGTGAGACACTATCAATGAGAAAGATCCCGGTTGGTTTGTTTGGTTCTCAAATGGATCCGACAGTGATACATTGTGATAACCAGAGTTGCATTAAACTCTTATTTAATCCTGTGTTTCCTGATAGGTCTAAGCACATAGACATATGGTACCACAATCTCAGATATTGTGTTCACAGGCGCATAATTTTACTTCAATACATTCCCACGAAAGATCAAGATGCAGATATTCTAACGAAGGTGCTAACCAGGAGAAAATTCGAATACCATAGAGGCAGGATCGGGGTGGCAGATAATCCCTTTCTTATTGAGAGGGAGTGTTGAAGTACAACAAGAAATTTCAGCATCTACACCAGTGTGGGACCAATAGGTCCAAGAAGCACCTACACTAGTGTGGTACCAATGGGTCTTAGCAGCACCTACACTGGTGTGGGCTAAATTTGGTGCAGTGTCTATTTTAATTTTCCCTTAATTAAAGTGGACAATAAAATGTAATCTTATCTCATAATCACTTGTAATATTTAACTGATTGTGATAAACTCAGTTAGCTCATGAATTTCGAGTTGGGGGTAGTTGGTGAGGCATGTAGAGTAATTCTAGTTGTAACAGAGTTCGAAGTGCAGTTGGTGCATTAGTTTAATGCATGAGTAATCAGTTAACTCAGTTAGGTGAGTTAAAGCCAGTTGAGATAGTTGTAATTGTTTGTTGCACTAGTGATAGATCAAGTGAACTAAATATTATTTAATTCACAATCAGTGATCTAACATGCAACTAATGATTTACTATTATTAGTTGCATGCACGTCAGTTCTAAGGGAGACCTAGTTGAGACAAAGGTGAAAGGGATGTTAACTATCAGTTGTAGGACTATTGGGTTGCACCCATGCAACCAAACACACATTGGATTTCCCATGATCCTTGCGAAGTTTAGGAAGGCAAAAATTCCAAAATAATATGGATTCATTCATCAGGAATTGCACAAGCAAGGCAGGTTGTTTAGAGGCTGAGAATTGACTAAGTGTTGGTCAGTTTTGTCGAGGACAATGTGAGACAATTAGTTGAGTGTTGGAGGCTCTTGTGAGAAGAGTGCATTGTAATTTGTTTCATGTATCCGTGTTGAATATACAATAGAAGATAGTGGGGTTTTGAGTAGCAAGCTTTCCCTGGGAAATTATCCATGTTGTCATTTGATTGATTCTTTCTTTGCTTCATGTGATTAGCGATTGTGTTTAGTTTCCGCATTTGATTTGTAGAAGTGATTCAGTATCTATCTTTAGGACATTGTTAGATAGGATTGAATCCATGATTTACATATTGTTTGTATAATTTCTACACTAGAGGATCTGTATTATTAAAAGTTATGACAGACATTTTAGAGTTTGTTTTTAAATAGAAATTCACAAGAGAAAAAGAGATAGAGTTCCAACATGTAGCTATAAGCCAAAAACAACTTCAGTTACAACATTGTCTCAAAATATCTAGTAGTCATAATTCCTATGAAAGAGACCTAAAGCACTGAAATATTTATACAATATACTACTTATTTATCAAAACACATGTCAATTGGTGGCTTTGTGTATTGCTTCCTAGGTTGGGTCTATCATAACTTTGGTTGTTTTTACGTACTCTGAAAGTTGGTGGATGATGTTATCTTCCATTACCTTTCTAAATTTTGAATTGACAAATTGAAGTTCATTATAATTTCTATATTTCTTACCTTTTAACATATGAACAACCATGTTTTAAATCTCATTATGTCATGTATCAAGTGCATTAATTTGTATTTTTAGCTACATGAGTGTGAACATTATGACTTTGATCTAAGACACAACATTGTTTTCTTGGTCTTTCAATTTCTCTTAGAGTTTGTGAATAATGCTCTCATGGCCTTCAATTGCCTCATGTCACCTTAAATTCCACCTAATCTCCTATAATTCCTTATAATCCATTAGACTAGTGCTAGAATGTAAGTGTTGGGTCCTTCATTTTTGGGAAAGGAAAACAGTTGCAAAGGACGTTTTGGTTGAAGCTGCCCAAATCAAAGTGCCATAAAATTCAAAACGACAGTAGTTGAATTTTGGAGCTCACACAACAAAAAGCAAGGAAGCATGCTGAGAAATCAGGAATCAGATTTGATACCTTCAAGGAAGAAACAAGGTATTGAACACAGGTATCGAAAACTAGGATGAAGCAAGCGTGGTATCGGATAAAGCGAGTGCAAGGATAAAAAGGAAAAAGAGACAATGAATTCGATTTTTTGTTATGATGTTATTAGGTTTTTTTTTCCTATACTTATTATTTTTCATGGCCAAGATTTTCATGAGTTTGTTGGAGATATTGTGGTTATAGATGTAATAGTATGAGTTTGTATTTTTTGTGAATGGTGATTATGTTGCTTGCTTTCTGAAGCCATGCATCAGTCTATGAATGTTGTGAGTTGTGTTGTTATGTTTTATGTAACAAAATCCCTTTGATCAGTAATATAAATGGGAATTCTGGTAGAAAATCAAGAATGTGTGCACCCCTTTAAAAAAAAATTATGATTACTCCTATTCTATGAATATTTGTTCTAAGTCTGTTAATTTCAAATGAGAGTGTTAATGGTTGCACAACTCATGAGCGTCCATATCTAAGATTCCTTGTAATCATTTAAGGTGCTGGCTCACCTCGAGTGAGACTCTCCTTCGTTTTCGGAGGAGTGAAAATGTCGAAAAATCACTAGACTACATGGTCTATTTGTTGGCTCCCTTGGTCAAACATTTGGTCCAACTGAATCCAAATTTTATTGCCAATAAATGGTTCCATTTTCGGGACCTCAAGGTTACCAAATGGTATTTTAGATCATGTGGTCGCGGTATATCCGTCACAATCTACAAAATTGGTGGCATAATGAGGTAGATTGCTTAGTTTTACAACAATCACAAGTTAAGGAAAAGAATTTAGACTGGTTCTGAGAAGAAATACTATATGCAGAACCCTCTTATGACCAGTATGATATATTTTGGTGTGAGTTTCTTAAGAAGCTAGATAATTGGCCTACTCGGTTCAGTCATAAAGTAGGTTCACAACATCCGAGGTTGCAGAAGAAGTGGACTATAGCAGATATAACTGATCTTCATTGGTTAGACAGTGAGCTAACATGAGATGTTGATTTATGGGTTGACACGACCCTTGAAGCTTACGTTATTGAATTCACAGATGAAAATTACCATTCATTTTCTCGTGCAGAAGTAGTACTTAAATTTGGCATGAGAGGACGAATATTGAAGAAAATCGCGCTTTGGATTAAGGTACTGCTAGTAGAAGAACACCTATTGGAGTTTCATCCAGATCAAATGGAAGCGTAAACCACTTGTGCTAAGTGAATGAACTAGGGAGGAGGAAGGTTGCAGTGATGCAAGAGGATTTATGAAAAATTATAATGAATCAAGAAGATTTGTGACAAGAAAGATATTTCCGAGTGTTGCAGAGAGCCACAATAGTTGAATAGTGGCGTGAGAAGAATTTTTGGGAATTGAGGGTGAGAAGAAGAGACTTACAATGCATAGGAGGCATTGTTAGGAGTTCAGTAGAGAGGATGTAGGGAATGGAGATCCTAGAGTTTTGAAGAGGAAGTGTAGGAGGAAGTTCTTTCCCTGGTTCTATACGTAGTGCTAGCAAAATTCGAAGCAGAATTGAGACGGAGGGCTTGGAAGCAGTTACTTTGATGCATGCAACTAAAGAATTATTTCAAATGCCTGAGACAAATAGTTGGGTAGTTAAGAGAGAAGAGGAAGATACGCTAGTGGATGATGATCTACATTTCGTGATGAGGCAAATTTTCTTTGAAGATGATACGATACCAGAAAATAACACCCCGCAACATGGTAGCATACTTACTCCTCCTCCCTCTAACCTTCCCCTAATACTCTATCAAAGCCCAAATTTTATTTTTTTAAAGGTGCAGAATTTTTTTTAAGCTTAGTTATTACTTCAAGGTGCAGGTAGTTCTGGTAGTGTTAGTCAACCAAGTTCATTTAGTTTATTACAACCTGGTTCAAGAATATTTGTACTTGTTTCCACACAAAAATCGACCATGGTTGGAGTTGCAGCTGGGTCTCTTACAAGATACCCCGATTTTGCAGGTAGGGGGTGTGAAGACGTTGAGAAACACTAGTACTTGTCTGAGGTTATTTAGCAAGCCCGCTAGACGCCTGATGTTAACAAACTCATTGAGTTTTAGACCACACCAAGGGACAGGGCACTGAGATGGTTTATAAAGTGGATTGACAAAAATATGAACCCTGGTATGGATTTGGTGAAAACATAATTCATTTAGGAGTTTAAATAGCCACAATAAAATCAACAAGGGCTAGCAGAGTTATTGGACATCCGCCAAAGAGAGGGGGAATCAACCTGGAAATGTAAGCAATGATTCAAGGATGCCATGCGAAATTTATCATATCTTATCGATCCTCATCATAAGAGGGATTGTTTTATCAAATATTTTCTACACATGACCAAGATTCCTCTTTTGCAAAAGAAGATTAGTACAATCCAAGATGCTCTAGAGCAGGTTATGCAAATCGAAGTTATGGAAAGATATCAACACGAGTATATAATGGGGAGGGGGGGGGGGGTTGTCATCATTAGATCCTTCCATTATGGGACTCCAAACTAAAATTTCTACTTTAATAGAAAGATTGAACGATTTAGCACTAGTTCGACTAGCAATACCTCAGGTCTGGTGTACCAATTATCAAGTCGAAGGACACTATGTTACGAAATTCCCACGATTGAGAGGCTTAGGAGCATGTTGTACACCCATGGATCTTTCACCATAACCACCTATAGGAGTCATGTACGTATCCTCTTCCTTACCCTATCAAGGCCATACTTAGTTTCAGTCATTCCCCAATCCACCAGGTATGGATGCATCAAATTATTATGAAATATGCCACAATTTTGGGCACCAACCTCAGTCTTGTCCTATTTTACAAAAATATCCAAATGCTCCAAACAACTTGTTTTGTCAATTTTGTGGGTCCCAAATTACCATAAGAATCAATGTCGATCCTTGGATGCTCTAGCCGATTGATTGGATCAGAATACTTTTTAGGTAAATGAAACTCGTAGCGATCAAGGAGGTGGAGCTTTAAGGGCTAGAAGAACATGGGGGAGAGGTCAAATAAAATGTTATAATTGTGATCAATACGGACATGTTGCGAGGGAATTTCCTCATCCAAGATGGCCTTGGTGTTCATATTGCAAGGTAAATATGCATGCAACTGAGGACTATCCTGAGCTCATTTCCCGATGGGAGGAGCGAAATCGTGAAAAGGGAGCCAATTTGATTTGTGCGGAACCCAGATACCCTGATTCCTCAATGCATTTCAATGTCAAAATTATTACAAGGGGGGGGGGGACATGAGCTAATTTTGGAATCATTGAGTAGCCAACTATTATAAAGCCTACCTCTCCAAGAAGATCATATGAACCTAATCAGAAAAAGGAGTATTACAAGGATGAAACTCAACTCTTCCACCAGATAATGTCCTCTCAAGGACCTCGTAGTGAGGTGCAGGGGATACCACGTAGAAATCAAGGAAATTTTAACACATAACCCCCCCCCCCCAACCCATAATAAAGTGGTTCAGGTTGTTTTTACATGTCATGCACGATGAATAACTTACTACTAATTTGTGGATAAGGCTAAAGACTATTGTTAAAGATGACAGATTTTTTGAGGAACCGATCTCTATAAACCTACCAGAGAGGAATTTAGAAGGGTACAGAGAAATAAGAAGAGGATTGGTAGGGAGTTTCATGTGGATGCTTAGATAGCAGGGTTCCAGATTAAAGTATCTATTTTGGATTTAGGATCAGATGTTAATATTATTCCCTAGAAAACTTGGGAAGATTTGGGGAAACATAAGTTGGTGTACTCTTTGATTCAATTGTGGATGGCGAACCAGTATTGCATTCTTCCAGTTGGTTGGTTGGAATATGTGGATTTTGATATAGCCAAAGTTAAGACTTACGCCGATTTTAAAGTTCTTGATGTCGTGCGGGGGACAAATAACCATATTCGGCTCTGTTGGGGATTGATTAGGCTTTTTATATTATGCAGTCATCGATATTAATCGGGAGACTGACTTTTGAGGTAGATGGGATGTGGGTTGTACAACCCCTTTATCCCTATCAGGGACCGTGATTCACTGAACCTGTAGATGATGTTGAGTCCCCTCACCTAGTGGACCAACTATATCAGTTGACTGCTGGAAAGCAAGACAATTATATCAACCCCACCGTTATTGGCTCGATTAGCTAGAGGAGTATTCAAAGCACTGAAGTTGGTTCCAAATATGCATTGGAGGACTGGAAACAAAGAGCTCATGAAATAAATTATTTCCACTATTCTTCTATTCAGTGTGTTCGATGGATTGGTACCGTTGTCATTCCTAGACAAATTTTGAGTTGTGAAAGACTGCCTAGACATCTTATATTAGCAAGGAGCATATGGTATACCGTAGGAAGTTATCAATAAAATCTTCTCATCCCTTTTCCCGAAAACAAGAAATATTAATTTAATGGGACCAAGACTCCTTCTAGTGACACAAGGAAAGGAATATTGCAGGCAAAGTGAAAACTCTAATATAATATAAAGCACGTAATAAATATCATGTACTTACGTAAAGAGGGCCAATTCATAAATACCTCACAGAAATAAATTATCAGAAGGTGTGGTTGTAATCAAAGATTAAGAAAATACTAGCTATCATTGAGATGCTATCCAGGTACACAATATCACCATGTAATGGGCTTACCAATTTAAGAATCCATACATGACAATAACGTTTTAAAAATATCCTCCCAAAGAAACTAATATAGCAGAAATATGGTTTGAGTGAATAGTGAAATAGTATATCATGCCTGAGCCATATTTAAAGCGCTTGAATAATCCAAGCATGGGTATCAACTAGGATAAATCCATACCAAAAATCAGTGAGCCACTCGCATTCCAGAAACATGATACAGGAAAGATGGATGAAATGAAACGATCTATTAAAATAACACATAAGAGAGAAAGTTACACGTTGTGAGAAATCAAATACCAGAATCCTCTTTAAAGACGGAACTCATCCTCACTGAGACCCAACGGGCTCTGTACATTCATATAAGAGCTTTTACAAAATGCATACAAAATTCTCTTACTGCATGATTTTCTGATAAAATCTGGAACCCTAAATCATCTGTTCTTTGGGGGCTTTATAGGAGAAAAAGAAAGCTCCAAAAGGGAGTAGGTGATGAACATTTAATTTGCCTCATTAAGGCAAGATGGCGGAAACGTGTACGCCCATATTGCTGGATGAATCTGTAGCACTGTATGTACTCTACTGCCTGCTTTCTGAAATAAATGCACTGGGTAGAAGTCTCTTCAGGAACACGACAAAGAAGTAAAATCACATAGACATTCCGTCCTTTCCTGAAAGAAAATGGTGCTGAAAAGAAAAATTTAGGGTATTGTTTTTTGCGAATGGTAACCTCTTCCTTCTAAACCTTGAATTAAGGTTTTAAGATCTTCAATGCTGAATTTTGAATCCCTCGATCATTCACTGATATTTCTCTGTTGATCCATTAATGTCTCCATCTGCGCAATCTGTGCTTTGAATGACTCTGGAGGGTTTGACAGATTTTAACCCTGCTTCTTTAATGGAAGTCTTGTCGACATACCTTAGTAGGCCTTTCTCCATAATTCTAGCCTTTGAAAAATGGTCCTTTGATGTGATCTCTATTACAGTAATAGAGACTGTAAATCATGGCAGTTTTTTGCCACTGTAACCCTGCAAAACCCGAAAACGCGTTAGGAAAACCATGCATGGGGATGGTGGATGTGGCGGGGTCAATGAAAATGGTCGTGTGGACATGGAAAAATGGTGGAACAATGCAGGGTGGTGGAAAAAATGCAGTGAAATGATGGAGGATGGACTGGTGAAAGATTTTAACGTAGAACATTGAAATTTGACTAATGAATGAAATATATAAGGGCGGAGGAAAAATATGACAAACACGTGGAATGGTGATGGGGCAGAAGACACGTGTCGATGGTGGGGAGGTAGGTGATCTAGACCGTCCGATATCAAGATGAGATCGACGGTTGAAAATGCGTCAGAGTGCGATGAACGGTGGGCCAGGGGTACGATTTCCCCGTCTTAACTCGCAAGCAACTTTTTGGAGCGATCACCATTGGATGGGCCACTCTAGATCGGACGGCTCTCGTGCATATCGCGCCGGATCTTCTGCCGAACTATAACACGCGATGAGCGGCGGTTTTCAAATAGTGCTCGGTGATGCGTGTCACACGATGAATGGCATCACTCCAAAATGAGAAATATTTCTCGCCTCTGAAAGGCGGTGCGATATAAACCAGCGGGTTTTGTACAGTGAGCGGGTGCACTATGGACCGTTGATTTTGCAGGTTGATAGGACGGTGGACGGGGTGGGCCACGGGTGCAATGGAGCCTTGCGAATTTCGTCTGATCTGTACAGATCGATGGATAATATTGCGCCCGATATATATATGTGATAAGCACCTTCATGGCTAGCGCTCGGTTTCGACTTTTGGTCATGTGGAGAAAAAGGTGCAGGGGCTAGGGCCGAAAGGTGCTAGGCCTTAAATATATTATAATGTGGGATTCCAGCCCATTTATGCAGTTTTGAGGCTCGGAGAAGGTAATGATGAGCAAAAAACAAATTTCTTAGAGGAAAAAGAGGGGGTTTGAAAGGTTTAAGCGAGATTGCTTGTCAGAATTTAACAGGGGGCTGACATGATCAACATTGGCTCCACCTGCGGATGACACGTTCATCCCTGAGCGTGTTGAGAACTTCGCAGAGCACCTGATGATCTTCTGTGTGAACTCTGCTCTTCAACACTTCTACTTTTCTTTTCATAATTCATCACAACACCCACATTATTCAAACAAGGGTGAAAACAGGAAACTAATATACAGTATAATACATCAGGCTATCTCTGCTTGAATTAGAACTGGAAGTAGGGTTTAAGAAACTGACCATTTACAGGGACGTCAAGTAAGTCTCCCTGTAAATTCTCCAACTTGAAAGTGTTGTTACTTGTTCCACAGTTTTGAAAGGACTGAACTAGAGTTGGTCGAATTTTCCATGTTTTCCTTTTTCAGCCCTCCGGATATCCCACTTGAGTACTAAATCACCAATCTGCAAATTCCTGTCCTTGGCATGCTGATCAAAAAGGTACTTCGTCTTATCTTGATATTCAATTGGCCTTTTATTTACCTGGTTGCGTGTTTCTTCCAATTCCACCAGCTGATTTATTCTCCTGGTCATATCATTAGGCTCTTCTTGACTTTCTTGCATGAATCAAGCTACTGGTAGGGCTAATTGTATAGGGAATACTGCGGCCCTCCCATATACTAATTCATATGGGGATTTCCAAGTTTCTCTCTTGCTGGTAATTCTATTGGCCCACAGAGCAAATTTCAACTCAGAATCCCAATTTTTCTGATTTTCATTTATAGCTTTCTTCAGTGCCCTCACCAGGGTTTTATTGGAAGACTCTGCCAAGCCATTTCCTTGCGGGTAATAGGTTGTAGAGTGACTTAGTGTGATGTTATACTGTTGACAGAAACTCACAAACTTTGCAGACTTGAAGGCCTGGGCATTATCAGTCACTATTCTGGCAGGGCAGCCAAACCTGGATATGATGTTTTCTTCCATGAATTTTATTATCACAGTATCTGTGGCGTTCCTTGCAGGTATGGCTTCCACCCATTTTGTGAAATAATCAGTGGCAGTTAATATCCATTTATGCTGACCACTCGATGGAGGATGTATTTCACCTATAAAATCAATTCCCCATTGCCTGAATGGTTCGTCCACGTGAACGGGAATCATGGGCAGAGGTGCCAATTTTTGTCTTTCAGCAAATTTCTGACACTTCTCACAGGCTCTAACCCAGGAAAAAACATCTCCGAAAAGCTTGGGACAATAGGAACTAGCCTTCAATATTTTGTGAACAGTGGCCCTCCAGCTGTAATGACCCCCACAGATTCCTTCATGAATTTCAGCCATTATACTCTCTACCTCACCCTCTGTGAGACACAAGAGTAGAATACCTGAGGGATCTCGCCAATATAGCTGACCATTGGAGACTATGTACTTCCTTGATTTCAATCTTAGCATTCTGTATTTAGCTTTATCACAACTTGGAGGGCAGCTGAGTGTGAGGAGATATTCTACTATCTCCTTGTACCACTGACTGGTGAGGTACTTTATATGTGTTTCCGGAGTAGCTATCCCAATTCCCTGTCGCTCTTCTTTCTCCTCAGATTCCTCATTTGCTATTATGGACAAGTTTATACCTAGAGCCTGATAGTTTGATTTAGATAAGATTTTGGCTAGCCCTTGTCCTTTTATCAGCTTGGTAGGGTGGATGTCTAGCTCATATTCCTGTATTTTGGCAATCCACTTCCCCCTTTTTCCTTCACTATCCCCTTGGATAAGAATATCTTTTACAGCATCTGTAGGCACAAATGCAGTGATATGGGACTGCAAGATATACATGCGAAATTATTTGAGGGATTTCACTAGGGCGTATGCCTGCTTTTCTAACATGTTGTATTTTAATTCTGCATCACGGAGCACCTGACTGAAGAAGGCGATGGGCTGCTCATACCCTTCCTCATTTTTCTGCAATAAAACTCCTGCTATTGTATGAGGTGATGCAAAAGAAAAGATCATGAAAGGTTTAGCATAATCTGGTCCAGCTAGCATAGGGGCTTCTGCAAAAGCATTTTTTATTCTGGTAAAGGCCTCTCGTGATTCCTGGGACCATTTAACTTCATTATCTTTCTTCAGCATGTCAGTTATATGTCTAACTATTTCAGCATAGTTAGGAATAAACCTTCTCAGGAAATTAATACGCCCTAGGAACACCTGTACCTCCTTCTTATTTCTGGGAAGAGCAATACCATTTATAACCTCTACCCTCTTAGGATCTATCTTCACCCCATCTTTAGTCACAATGTGTCCCAAAAGTTTACCCTCTTCTAATGCAAATAAAGACTTCTGAGGGTTTAGAGAGAGACCATACCTTCTGCATTTCTCAAAGGTTCTACACAGATGCTCAATGTGCTCAGTATCATTCTTTGAAAATACAGTGATATCATCGAGGTAGACTACCAAAAATTTATCTTGCTCCCCAACAAAAGCAATTTCCATGGCCCTCTGAAAAGTGGCTCCTGCATTAATCAACCCAAAAGGCATCCTGGCATACATAAATGTCCCCCATGGTGTGGTGAAAGCAGTCTTATTTTGATCTTCTGGAAGTACAGCCACCTGGTTATAACAGGAGAATCCATCCATTGTTGACATCCTTGAAGCTCCAACCACCTTTTGCAGGATGTGATCCATCTTTGGCAGTGGATAATTATCTTTTAAGAATGCTCTATTTAAATTTTGGAAATCCACACACAGCCTAATTTCTCCATTCTTCTTTCGGACAGGGACCAGGTTTGCCACCAATTCAGAGTACCTCAATGGCACAATTATTTTGGCCTTTAACAGCTTCTTAATTTCCTTCTCAATAGAGGGAAGCATCAAGGGATTTATTTGTCTGAGCTTCTGCTTATGAGGTTTTGCATCCCCCTTTAGTGGGATTTTGTGCTGCATTATACTGATGTAAAAAGTTTTCAAATCTTGATAGGACCATGCAAACACATCTTTGTAAGACTGAAATAATTTTTGGTATATCTTTTTATATTCTTCTAGGACTTTCTTGGACAATTTTACAATTTTAGGGACAGCTTCAGTACCCAGATTCAGGTCTTCTACCTGATCTACCTCTATCATTTTGCTTGGCTACAATGAGACGTCATTCTTGTCAAATAATCTTTCTAGAGGCACCAGCCCTCTAGGTATAATGTTTCCCTTCAATTGCAACACTTTATTACCTGCCATTTTCTTCTCCCAGTTTCCTTCTGAAGTGTCTTCAGTCTCTTCTTCTTCATCAACATCAATTTCCATACTGGAGAATTCCCCCACTATTTCCAAGAATCTCTTCATCTGTTCTTCATCCTCAAATACCTACCAGTGCTTTATTTTATCTGGGATTGATGGTCGATAACGTACCTCAATTTCATATCTTAGAAGAGGGTTCTGAGGTGGACGGAATGTGCTAGCAGCCACAGCAAGGGAATTAGCCATCCTATTCTGTTCTTGGGGCATGAACTGGATATTAAATGCCAAGAAAAAATTCTCCACCATGTCCCAAACTTCATTCCTATACGCCCTCAGCCGAGGATGTTTGGTTTGGCACTGATTCCTGACTTGTCTAACTACCAGTTTTGAATCTCCCAAAACTTTTAAACTTTGTATGTTCATGCTCCTGGCTTTCTGCAATCCTAACAAAAGTGCTTCGTATTCAGCCACATTATTAGTGGCTTCATATTCCAGCTTGAAGGACAATGCAACCCATTTCCCTGTAGGAGAAATCAATAATATTCCAGCTCCATTAACTTTTCTTGAATTTGCTCCATCAAAATGAAGTGTCCAGATTCCTGCTTCATGGCTCTCTGAGGGCTGCTCAGTCTTGATCTGGCAGAAGGATGGTTCATGAGCATAATATTGATCTTCTTCTAGCATCAAGCATGAGAAATCTCCTTCTTTACTGCAGACTGGTGAATTAACAGAGTTGTCAGCCTTAGTCACCATCTTGACAAATCTAGTTTCCCTGTACAACCTCCTCTCTTGGCCACCAAAAACTGGGATGGTGGCATATGTTAAATCCAACTTAATTGACCCACCAATTTTTGTCCCACAGGACCTTGATAGTAACATGCCAAAGCGAGCTGGGATGTCATCCACCACGATGTCCATTACCATACTTTTTGCTGGGATTTGGGCCAAATTGACCACCAAATCCTTGATCATCCCCAGACATTTAACTCTTTTGGAATCAAATGAATAGAGGTCCTTGTATGGACGGGTGATTTGTAATCCTAGTTGTTCCATGACTGACAGTGGTATAAGATTATGAGAAGCTCGAGAATCTAACATGCAGTTATGTAATAGCAGGTCATGAATCACTAGAGACACGTAGAAAGGAGGAGTAGAAGCATCTAATTCCTCAACATGTGGGCCAAATACAACAATGGGCATTTCTTCTTTAAGGTTGAGACTATCTGGGGTGAGTGCTACTTCTGGAGGGATCATAAAAGAGGTGACTTGGGATTGATATGCAGGTTGCTTCAACAGTTCAGTCAAGGGAACTGGGATTTTGACTTTCTCAAGTTCCTTTTGCAGACATAAGACAGGAGAGGACTTCTCTATTACAACCTCACTCTTTTATTTTCTCGTATCAAGGACTCCTTCTCAGCAGGTGCTTCTTTCTGGGGTAGCTCTTCTTCTTGGTCTTGAGTACGAGTCCTCTTCCTAGAAGATCTGAGATCATATCTTCTATTGAACTGTGCTTGCATGAAATCAGCAAATTGTTTACAATAATGATCAATTTATGCGTCTTCTGTGTCTCTATCCTTTTCTTATTCTTGTAATGAGCACTCGGTTCCATCATTTCCTCGCAAGGGGAATTCTTCTCCATCTCTATTTGAAAAAGCAAGATTTGAATCCTCCAGTCCATAGGTAGTGTCTTCAGTAGGATCATCTACAGGACCTTCCAAGTACAATGGGTGTGGTACCTGATCTTGTTGTTCTTTTAGTTCCCTTGGAAATATTTGCAGGGGTGGTTTCCTATACTGAGGATTGTAACCTCTATTTGGAGCATTGTGGAAATTATTGGAGGCTGAATTCTTGGCTTCCAATTCAAGCTTGACCAGTTTACCAGAATGGTTCTTAATCATTTTTCTCACTTCTTCAATTTTGTCATTAGCTGAGTCTCTGCCTTGGTAGGAGGTAGATACCTCCTCTTTGCCCCTTCTTCTAGTATCTTGTTCAAATTTTCCCTTTGATTTTCCAGTGGAGGAAAAGTTTGCTTCCAACTCGAGTGCAATTGTCTGAGCATCATCCAGAGTAGCAGGCTTTCTTTCTCTGAGATAGAAACCAAATTTTGAATCAAAAGCTGCTACAAAAACAACTTTAGCAGTAGTTTGATGAGGTTTCATATCAGCACGAAGACTCAAATACAATTTATTAAATCTCTTGATAAATTCTGACACTCCTTCATTATGTCTTTTCTTGAGTGTATTGAACTCAGTAAGACAATGTCCATGGTCTTTCTTCTCTCCCCATTTTCTGAGAAAAGTATCTTCCATTATTTCCCAAGTGGTAATAGAACGACCTGCCAATGTCTTAAACCATTTTCGAGCTTCACCATCAAGAGATTGGACAAACAGCCTTAAGACCACATCTAAATGTTCCACATTAAAATTCTCTGCAAAAGCACAAAATACCTCAAGATGTTTTTGAGCATCAATCTCGTTTTCCCCATTGAATCGGGGTAAAATATTCAAATAATCCTTTGGCATATCATTCAACACTTGGGGTAATATCCAGAGGGGCATATTTATTTAGCAGGAAGCCTGGAACATTGGCCATTGGAGGGGGTGGAAGTAGTGCAATAGTTTAATGAGTAAGAGGAGGAGGAGGTGGAAGTGGGGTATGAATAACAATAGGAATATACTGAACAGCAGCTTAAGGTGTTGAGAGGAACAATGGTCTATGGATAGCAAATACTTCGGTGACTTACTTGACCTCTTCGACCTCAGGAGTAGGGTGAAAATTATCTTTATTTCTGACACCTCCTCGGGGTGGACTATCTGAATAATAATTGGTATCTCCCACAGTGGGGTCAGTACCTAGCACTTGGGCTACTTGGGAAGAAGAAGATGGAAAGTTTTCTATAGACAATTCAGGGATTTCGGTGTGGACTGATTTTCTTTCCCTCCAATTTCTTCTATGTATGATCTTTTCAGGGTCAGACATTGAAGGTGTCTTTCGCTGAGACGTATCTGACCTCAGGTGTGGCTTACAAGGAGCCAGGACTGCAAGTAAATTTATCTAATAAAAAAATGTGGAGTCGCCAAGGTGAGGGATCTACAACTCTCAACTCTCCATACTCACCTACTTGAAGAGTGAATTAGGTTTTGTCGAAGCCCAGGGATTTAAATTTTCTCAACTTCGTTCCCCGGCAACGGCGCCAAAAAGATGTTGTAGTTCCTAGAGACAGCCTTGAGTTGTGAAAGACCAGTGCCTAGGACATCTTATCTATAGCAAGGAGCATAGGGTATAACAGGGGAAGTTATCAATAAAAGGCTCTCATGCTATTTTCCTGAAAACCAGAAATATTGATTTGAATGGGACCAAGGCCTTCAGAAAGTGACACAAGGAAAGGAATACTGCAAAGGCAATGTGCAAAACTCTAATATAAAAGCATCAGACAATTCAGAGACAGCTTACTGTAAAGAGGGCCAATTCAGAAATACCTCACAGAAATAAATTATCAGAAGGTGTTTGCTGTGAATGAAAGATTGAGAGAATACTAGTTGTCAATGAGTTGATATCCAGATACACAATATTACCATGTAATGGGCTTACCAATCTAAGAATCCATACATGACAATAGCGTTTTAAAAATAACCTCCCAGAGAAACTAATATAGCAGAAATACGGTTTGAGTGAATAGTGAACCAGTATATCATGCCTGAGCCATATTTAAAGCGCTTGACTAATCCGAGCATGGGTATCAACTAGGATAAATCCATACCAAAAATTAGTGAGCCACTCGCATTCCAGAAACATGATACAGGAAAGATGGATGAAATGAAATGATCTATTAAAATAACACACAAGAGGGAAAGTTACACACTGTGAGAAATCAGAGACCAGAATCCTCTTTAAAGATGGAACTCCTCCTCACTGAGACCCAACGGGCTCTGTACATTCATATAAGAGCTTTTACAAAATGCATACAAAAATTCTTTCACTGCCTCATTTTCTGATAAAATCTGGAACCCCAAATCATCTGTTCTTCGGGAGCTTTATAGGAGAAAAAGAAAGCTCCAAAAGGGAGTAGGGGATGAACATTTAATTTGCCTCATTAAGGCAAGATGGCGGAAACGTGCACGCCCATATTGCTAGATGACTCTGTAGCGTTGTATGTACTCTGCTGCCTGTTATCTGAAATAAATGCACTAGGTAGAAGTCTCTTTAGGAAAACGGCAAAGAAGTAAAATCACATAGACATTCCGTCATTTCCTGAAAGAAAATGGTGCTGAAAAGAAAACTTTAGGGTATTGTTTTTTGCGAATGGTACTCTCTGCCTTCTAAACCCTGAATTAAGGTTTAAGATCTTCAATGTTGAACGTTGAATTCCTCGATCATTCACTGATATTTCTCTTCTGCTCCATTAATGTCTCCCTCTGCGCAATCTATGCTTTGAATGACTATGGAGGGTTTGACAGATTCTAACCCTGATTCTTTAATGGAAGTCTTGTCGACATACCTTCCCCGGCCTTTCTCCATAATTCCAGCCTCTAAAAAATGGTCCTTTGATGTACTCACTATTACAGTAATAGAGACTGTAAATCATGGCAGTTTTCCGCCGCTGTAGCCCTGCAAAACCCGCAAACTCGTTAGGAAAACCATGCATGGGGATGGTGGATGTGGCGGGGTCAATGGAAAAGGTCGTGCGGACATGGCGAAATGGTGGAACAATGCAAGGTGGCGGCAAAAACACAGTGAAACGATGGAGGATGGACTGGTGAAAGTTTTTAACGTAAAACATTGAAATTTGACTAATGAATGAAATATATAAGGGCGGAGGAAAAATACGACAAACACGTGGAACAGTAACGGGGCGAAAGACACGTGTCGATGGTGGGGAGGTAGGTGATCTAGACCGTCCGATCTTAAGACGAGATCGACAGCTGAAAAATGCGTTGGAGGGCGATGAATGGTGGGCCAGGGGTATGATTTCCCCGTGTTAACTCGCGAGCAACTTTATGGAGCGATCGTCGTTGGATGGGCCGCTCTAGATCGAACGGCTCACGTGCATATCGCGTCGGATCTTCTGTTGAACTATAACGCGCGATGAGCGGCGGTTTTCCAACAGTGCTCGGTGACGCGTGTCACGCGATGAATGGCATCGCTCCAAAATGAGAAATATCGCCCGCCTCCGAAAGGTGGTGCGATATAAACCAGCGGGTTTTGTACAGTGAGCGGGTGCACTATGGACCGTTGATTTTGCAAGTTGATCGAACGGTGGACGGGGTGGGTCACGAGCGCGATAGAGCCTTGCGAATGTCGTCTGATTTGTACAGATCGACGAATAATACTGCACCCGATATATATATGTGATAAGCGCCTTCATGGCTAGTGCTCGACTCCGACTTTCGGTCATGTGGAGAAAAAGGTGCAGGGGCTAGGGCCGAAAGGTGCTAGGCCTTAAATATATTATAATGTGGGATTTCGGCCCTTTTATGCGGTTTTGAGGCCGGGAGAGAAGGTAACAATGAGAAAAAAAATTAATTTCTCGTGTGAAAGAGGGGGCTAGGGTGCTGAAGTGAGATCGCTGTTTTAATTTAATGGGGCCGATATGTGATCAACAAGTTACCCAGGCACCGTATCCAAATTTAATGGTATGAATTATGTTGTTCATTTTGTTAAAGAAATTGACTCTTCTATCAAAGAACCTCAAAAATTTCCTATGTTGAATGTTTCTCTACAAGCCACATCGACGCGATGGTGGGAGGCACATTGTGATCAGTTGCATGAATGGAATTCTGTTAGAACTTCTTTATTATACCGATTTCCCCACTGACTGAGCTCTTAAGTAATATTCCTAGTTGTACTGGTCATACATCTCTGCAAGATCATGTGGCCCATTTCTTTTCTGTATGGAAATTTGAATGTGTGGTGGTCACAATGTGGCCACATTTTTTTATTCATTCTCTAGGAAGTATTCCACAAGCTTGTTATTTGTAGGAAGAAATGAAGCGCCAATCTGTCGATTGTAATATGCTGACCACTCAATTCTATAAATATTTTTCTTTTTCGAATGCTAATGAGAAGATAATGCATGCTCTTAAGGCTATCAAAAGATTTTGTTTCCGGGAGAAGATGCTCCAGCAGAATGTAGCAGATATGTAGTCTTTTCGCACCAATATGATTTAGGGTTTCATGAATTCATTGTCTGCAGTAAGGTTAATAAGGACCCTGATGATGATTTGGAGGAGTTAAGGCACCTTTCATTCAAGTAAACAAAAGGATAATGATAGATCAAAAAAGATCCTATTATTGATGCTCCACATTTTTAGCCTCTCAAAGTGAAGAAGATGAATATTGGGACTGAGGAGAAATCAAAGCTTGCTTGTATTGGGGATTAATGGGATGATCAAACCACGTGAGAAATTTTTATCTGCTCAAATAATATGAAGATTTGTTTATGTGTTATGTATCCTAGCTAAAAGGAATTAAGGGCGATCTGGGAAAAATGAAAATCACATTAAAACCTGATGTGAAGCCTGTGAAGCATCGAACTTATCGGTTGAATCCTTGAGTTAAGGATAAATTCCAAAAAGAGATTAATAAAATGTTGGTTGTTAGTTTAATTTTCCCCATTGATAAATTTGAATGGATAAGCCCTATGGTCATTCAATATAAGAAGGATTTAGATGACATCTGAGTCTGTGTTGATTATCGTAGTCTCAATAATGTCTACGTCCATGATCCATTTCCGCCCCTTTCAGTGATGAAGCTCTGGACAATGTTGGAGGCAGTGAGGCATACTATTTTATGGATGGATATTCAGGCTACCACCAAGTATGCATTGTAGAAGAAGATAATAAAAAAACCGTATTCACTACGGAGTGGGGTTCATATGCATATAATGTGATCCCCATTTGTTTAAAGAATTCTCTAGTTGTTTTCTCTCATATTTTTATTCCTGCTTTCTGCGAGTACATCCACAAGTTTCTAGAAGCCTATATGGATGACTGGACAATTTAGAGCCTACTTAAGAATCACCCTAGATTGTTGAGGGTTATGTTTGATCATTGTCGACAACTCTATATATCATTAAACTTAAATAAATGCATTTTTGTTGTGTCGTTTGGAACTTTACTAGGCCACATTGTTTGTAAGGAGGGCTTATGTGTAGATCCATCTAAATTTGAAGTCATCCTGAATATGCCACCTCTATCCTCTATTCAACAGTTGAGTTATGCATTGGTCCATACAGGTTATTATTGAATATTCATTTGCAACTATGCTTCTATTATGACCCCACTGGAGAAGCTCCTCAAGAAATATGAATGGTTTGTGTGGTCTGATGAATGTAATACTGCATTCAATACTTTGAAAGAAAGCTTACAAGTGCATCGATCTTAGTCTACCCCGATTAGAACATGCAGCTTCATTTTCATGTAGATGCATCAGGGATTTCCTTGAGTGTTATATTAACGCAGCCATGTGGGAGTAACTTGGACCACCCTACTTATTTCGCGAGCCGAAAATTGTCTAATGGAAAAAAAAACTATAGAACAACAAAACGGGAAGCTTTGGAAATGGTTTATTCTCTCCAGAAGTTTCGACACTACTTGTTGGGAGGGCCATTTAAGTTTTTTACTGACCACTCAACATTAAAATACTTGGTCAATAAGCCAGTGTTGGAAGTTAAAATTTGTCGTTGGTTACTGTTATTTCAAGAATCTACTTTTGAAGTAGTTGTTAAACCAGGGAGGTCAAATGTTGGGCCTAACCACCTATCTAGGTTGGAATTAGGAGAGTCGGGATGATCTATTAATGATGTGTTTTCTTATGCCCACTTGTTCTGTGTTGAATTTGTCATAGAGTACTTAGAAGACATCACTACCTTTCTCGTAATAGGAAAATGTCCTTCTAACTATACTACTATGCAGAAGAAGCATCTTGTTTTTCATGCAACTGACTATCATGAGCTAATATTGGAATCGTTGAGTAGCCAAATATTATAAAGCCTACCTCTCCAATAAGATCATATGAACCTAATTAGAAAAAGGAGTATTACAAGGATGCAACTTAACTCTTCCACTAGATAATGTCCTCTCAAGGACCTCGCATTGAGGTGCAGGGGACGCCATGGAGAAATCAAGGAAATTTTAACACATAGCCCCCTCAACCCATAATAGAGTGGTTCAGGTTTTTTTACATGTCATGCACGATGAACAAACTACTACTAAGTTGTGGATAAGGCTAAAGACTATCGTTAAAGATGACGGATTTTTTGAGGAACCGATCTATATAAACCTACCAAAGAGGCATTCCAGAAGGGTACAGAGAAATAAGAAGAGGATTGGTAGGGAGTGTCAGGTGGATGCTTATATTGCAGGGTTCCATATTAAAGTATCTATGTTGGATTTAGGATTAGATGTTAATATTATTCCCTGGAAAATTTCAAAATATTTGGGGAAACCTAAGTTTGTGTACTCTTTGATTCAGTTGCGGATGGAAAACCAGTATTGCATTCTTCCAGTTGGTTGGTTGGAATATGTGGATGTTGATATATCCGAAGTCAAGAATTACGCCGAGTTAAAGTTCTTGATGTCATGGGGGGAAAAAGACCCATATTCGGCTCTGTTGGGGATTGATTGGGCTTTTTATATTATGCAGTCATCGATATTAATCGGGAGACTATGACTTTTTAGGTAGATGGGATGTGGGTTATACAACCCCTTTATCCCTATTAGGGCTCATGATTCACTGAACCTGTAGATGATGTTGAGTCCCCTCACCTGGTGGACCAACTATATCAGTTGACTAATGGAAAGCAGGATGATTATATCAACCACACCATTGTTGGCTCGATTAGCTGGAGGAGTATTCAAAGCACTGAAGTTGGTTCCAAATATGCAATGGAGGACTAGAAACAAAGTGCTCATGAACTAAATTCTTTCCACTATTCTTATATTTAGTGTTTTCGATGGATTGGTACCGAGGTACGCAAGTATCCCACTTTAACAGTATGAATTATGTTGTTCATTTTGTTAAAGAAATTGACTCTTCTATCAAATAACCTAAAAAATTCCCTATGTTGAATGTTTCTCTACAAGCCACGTCGACGCGATGGTGGGAGGCACATTGCGATCATTTGCATGAATGGAATTCTGTTAGAACTTATTTTTATACTGATTTCCCCATCGACTGAGCTCTTAAGTAATATTCCTAGTTATACTGGTCATACATCTCCGCAAGATCATGTAGCCCATTTCTTTTCTGTATGTAAATTTGAATGTGTGGCAGTCACAATGTGGCCACATTTTTTTATTCAGTCTCTAGGAAGTATTCCACAAGCTTGTTATTTGCAGGAAGAACTGAAGCACTAGTCTATCAATTGGAATACACTGACCACTCAATTCTAAAAATATTTTTCTTTTTTGAATGCTAACGAGAAGATAATGCACGCTCTTAAGGCTATCAAAATATTTTTTTTTCTGGGAGAATATGCTCTAGAAGAATGTAGCAGATATGCAGTCTTTGCACACCAATATGATTCAGGGTTTCATGAATTCGTTGTCTGCAGAAAGGTTAATAAGGATCCTGATGATGATTTGGAGGAGTTAAGGCACCTTTCATTCAAGTAATCAGAAGGAGAACAATAGATCAAAGAAGATCCTATTATTGATGCTCCACATTTTTAGCCTCTCAAAGTGAAGAAGATGAATATTAGGTCTGAGGAGAAACCGAAGCTTGCATGTATTGGGGATTAATGGGATGATCAGACCACGCGAGAAATTTTTTATCTACTCAAATAATATGAAGATTTTTTTTCTGTTTTATGTATCCTAGCTGAAAGGAATTAAGGGCTATCTGGGCGAAATGAAAATCACATTAAAACCTGATGTGAAGCCTGTGAAGCATAAAACTTATCGATTGAATCCTCGAGTTAAGGATAAAGTCCAAAAAGAGATTAATAAAATGTTGGTTGTTGGTTTAATTTTCCCCATTGATGAATATGAATTGATAAGCCCTATGGTAATTCAATACAAGAAGGATTTAGATGACATCTGAGTCTGTGTTGATTATCATAGTCTCAATAATTTCTGCATCCATGATCTGTTTCCAACCCCTTTCAGTCATGAAGTTATGGATAATGTTGGAGGCAGTAAGGAATACTATTTTATGGATGGATATCCAGGCTACCACTAGGTACGCATTGTAGAAGAAGATAAGAAAAATACCATATTCACTACAGAGTGGGGTTCATATGCATATAACGTGATCCCCATTTGTTTAAAGAAAATTCTAGTTGTTTTCTCTCATATTTTTATTATTTCTTTCTTTGAGTACATCCAGAAGTCTCTAGAAGCATATATGGATGACTGGACAATTTATAGCCTGCTTAAGAATCACCCTATATTGTTGAGGGTTATGTTTGATCATTGTCGACAACTCTATATATCATTAAACTTAAATAAATGCACTTTTGTTGTGTCGTTTGGAACTTTACTAGGCCACATTGTTTGTAAGGAGGGATTATGTGTGGATCCATCTAAAGTTGAAGTCATCCTGAATAGGCCACATCTATCCTCTATTCGACAGTTGAGTTCCGCATTGGTCCATACAAGTTATTATTGAAAATTCATTCGCAACTATGCTTCTATTATGACCCCACTGGAGAAGCTCCTCAAGAAATATGCATGGTTTGTGTGGTTTGATGAACGTAATATTGCATTCAATACTTTGAAATAAAGCTTGCAAGTGCATCGATCTTAGTCTACCCCATTTAGAACAAATACTTTGAAATAAAGTTGCAAGTGCATCGATCTTTGTCTACCCCATTTAAAACAAGCAGTTTCATGTTCATGTAGATGCATTGCGGATTTCCTTCAGTGTTATATTACAGCAACCATGCGAGAGTAACTTGGACCACCCTATTTATTTTGCTAGCCGAAAACTTTCTAATGGAGAAAAAAACTATAGCACAACAGAACGGGAAGCTTTGGAAATGGTTTATTCTCTCCAGAAGTTTCGACACTACTTGTTGAGAGGGTCATTTAAGTTTTTTACTGACCACTCGACATTAAAATACTTGGTCAATAAGCCAGTGTTTGAAGTTAAAATTTGTCGTTGGTTACTGTTATTTCAAGAATCTACTTTTGAAGTAGTTTTTAAACCGGGGAGGTCAAATGTTGGGCTCGACCACCTATCTAGGTTGGAATTAGGAGATTCAGGATGGTCTATTGATGATGTGTTTTCTGATGCCCACTTTTTCTGTGTTGAAGTTGTCATAGAGTACTTAGAATACATCACTACCTTTATCGCAATAGGGCAGTGTCCTTCTGACTATACTACTATGCAGAAGAAGCATCTTGTTGTTCATGCAACTGACTATCAATTGATTCCAGGACAATTATATAAGATGGGGCTTGATCAGGTGTTGTGGCGATGTATCATGGATCATGAACGTGGTAGTATATTATGGGAATGCCATGTTGGAGTCACAGGAGGACATGATTGAGGTAAAGCTACTGCCAGGAAAGTCTTGCAAGTTGGTTTGTGGTGGCCAACTCTTTTGAAATATTTGAAGGCTTGTGATGTTTTCCAACTGGTCAGGTGACCCTCGTGGAGGGATGAGATGCCTCTCCATCCGGTACATGCACTTACTGCATTTGAAAAGTGGTTCATCGACTTTATTAGGACAATGAGTCCACCTGCTCGCCACTCACATGTCTGTTATATCATCACCACCACATATTGTCTTACCCATTGGGCAGAAGCATTTCCAGTTAAGGATTGCACTACAGATACAATTGCTTGATTTATTTTTGAGCATATTGTCACCAGGTTCGGTTTCCCTTGAATTCTGACAAGTGATAATGGTTCACACTTCATTAACGAAAAATTATGTGTACTGCTAAAAAATGTTATGATCCAACTTAATAAGAGCACTCCTTACCATTCACAAGATAATTGGACAGTCGAGGCATTTAACAAAATATTGGAGCGCCAATTTACCAATATTTTCTCTTCAAATATGGATGATTGGGATGAAAGGGTTCTTGCTACTTTTTGGGATTATAGAAAAACTGTCAAGCGATTGAATATGTATACCCCATTCGAGTTAGTGTATGGAAAAGATTTTTTTGTTCATGCAGAGTTCATTGTACCTAATATTTTCATTAAACATGCCACCCAGATGATCAAGGATCAATCTATCCCCGAAAGAGTTGATGAATCATTGGAATTACAGGAGTCATAGTTCCTTTCCTATTTTCACCATACAGTTGAAAAGGAGCGGAAAAAATTCTGACACAATCAATATATCAAGAATAAGTATTTTTCAGTCATAGATCGTGTTCTAATTTATGATAGAAAGTACCACAAACACCCCGGTAAGATACAAATTCGTTGGCTCAGTCCTTTCTATGTTGCGGAGTTTAAATATTCTAAAGCTATTCCGCTTGCTCAAATTGATGGTACTCTTTTTGTCTGGATGGGTGAATGGAGCTTGCCTGAAGCCCTATTTTTCTGGTTCTATTGTTGCTTGAGTTAATCTCTCTCACAAGGGAGAGTACTTAGTAGGAATTAGGTTATTCATCTCAATAAAGTGTCCGTGGTTTATTTAGTTGTTGTAGTCTTTGAGTTTTCCGCAAGTGTCCTTCTAGTTTTATTGCCATCCTCTGCAACCCATTGTGTTCAAGGATATTTTTATGTATTCTGTCATGTCAGAGTAATCATTACTTGTCTAATCTGTCAGTTTTCCCAATCATGGAAAATTATTTACTCCATCTGTATTTCAAGTCCCAAGAAGATTTTATTATGTCATCATATGTTTTCTTTACACCAGCTTATCATCATTACGTGTCAAGATATCTCGTCATTAATTAGAATGTTAGAACATCATTCTCGCGCTTAACGGCTAAGTCCTCGTCATCATTCTATATTTTCATGGTTGAGTATCCTCATTTTTCACCTCTGTTTCTTGTGTATTTTCACTTTTCAGTCTGGCTCCCCGATCATCTGCCTCTGGTTCTTCCTCATCTTTCCATCCTCCCATCCACTTTGTGTATACCCATCATTGTTCTACCATGGTTCATTTTTTTAAGTCCGCTGTCACCATGTATCATATTGATTCTTGAATCCATTGCCAGAGTGATTTGCTCGGAAAGTGTGATAAAACCCGGATGGCCGATAGTGATTTGTCCGACCATGTTTTGTTCCCTACACTTTGCACTGATGTATTTATGGAGCCAAACACTTGCCCCAATGGTCACTCATCTCTAAAAATTCACTCTATATTATGTTCGATAACGCAGTTTACCCTTCTTATTCTATGGGATTTTTTGGTGTTCGAGACCACCAATGAAGTTCTTCGATGTAAAAATTTTATGACTAGTCAGCTCCATGGGAGTTCTCTCTGGTTGGACTGGGAATATCCCATCCATTCTATTGATATTCATAGGATTACATGACTTTCTGCATATGGTGCTGATATCAAGTCAACCTATCAGATAGTCAGAAAGAAAACGAAGAAAACCGATGAGAACAATTTGTATAAGAAATATGGCACCACCAGAAAGGGAAAATGATTTTTCCTGGATATTATCACTAAAACGCCAATTCATGTTGTTGTTACTCTCATTTAAAACAAGCTCATGCGCCTCATACTCAAGGAGAATGTACAATGCCATCTGTGTCATTGAGGCTTGTATCTGAGTCGAATCTCTCAATTGGTATAGCTACCTCCTTAATGAATTGTTTGAAGCTTCTAGTGATGTCTACAACCATTTCACCCACTTTTTTTTTGGTTATTTACTTATCCCTATGGAGATGTGGATGTGGTGCCCTCCGAAGGGCCGTGAACTTGCTTCAATTTCACAAGATGAACCACTCGCCTTCATGTATGCTCCTTGGCGCAGTACCGAGGACACCGTGAACAAAGAATTTAATGACCTTGCTTTAAGGAAGTTGTATGCTAAGATGGTTATGGAAACTCATGCTATCTCCAAGGTGCCACTTCCTATTCTCGAAAGATACTCTCCTTTATTCTGGTTTGACATTACTTGTAACCATTGCTAAATTCGGTCAATGCATATTCCTCAGACTAATTTCTCCATGCAACTGTTATCATTCTATATTATTGAGCATGATTTCCATTTCGAAGTTAATTCTTGGCCTAGAGTTGTCACAAGGAAGCAAGAAGGGAAAGTATATTATGATTTTGGTAATATGAAACCGATCGAAGAGGGTCCATCTACTTCCCTCAAGCACACTAAAGATGTTCCGGAGGAGCTCCAACCCCTATTGAAGAATGCTAAGAACTATCTAATTTCTTCCCGTGCCACCTGATCCGATGTTGGCTCGTACATTCAGCAAACTCTCCAGGTACATCAACTTACCCCCATGTCTACCGCATTTCCTATTATTTCTTCCACTACCCCGCCTCTTACAAGTTCTACCCCGTTGTATTCCACTTTCATTGATCTCGATGTTGACGTCCCTCGTATTGATAATTTTGTTCATGTTCATGAATAAACACCACCATCTCTGTGTGCCTCGTCTGATGCTACACCTTGCTTTTCCACCACTACCCTTTCTGACCATCAGAATTCACCCTTTTCAACTCATGACGCCGCTGAGATGGTAGTTGACTTCACAATTACGTGTTTTGCCCCTATAGTCACCACTGTTGTTTCCCCACCAGCTGCAAGCCCGTATGTTGTGCCCATTATTTCACATATGCATTCCCATGTTCCCTCACCTATCTCTAACGAATAGGTTGTGGAGTTAATGAAATACCCGGACTAGTGTCGTCAAGTTATTTCCCTGGTTGCACAGTGGCACGATCTCATCACCTTCATTCCTCACCCGGTTCTCCATCAAACTATTCAGAACTAGTGAGCTACAATTCAGCGTGAACCTTCTTCATCGGAGCAACCTGAGAACTCAGTTGCTAGTGGGAAACCAGTATAGTCGCGAAATCCCCTACCTGATGCCATTTCCACTAACAATCTGTGTAATTTGTGGTCCCCCCAGCTAGTTCAATTTATTCATGACTCTATGTCCCAACTAAAGCATCGGTTAGCCCAAACCAAGAGTAGATATAGTGACCTCTAGGTTACTTGTGAAGAGCAACAACATCAATTGCATATTGCCACCGCCGTCCCAACTCAGTTACATATTGAGAAGCAACGGTTGGAGACCAAGATTAGTGAAGTCCATAATCAGCTACAAGCATTGTGGCTTATGTTTGGCCCCTACGCTACCAAGCAGCTTGAAGATATTGCCACTTGTTCCCCTGCCAAATGTTGTACTGCCATTGAAGCATTTTGTCAATAGCTAGTCTCTAAGAATAGAGAGATTTAGAGTACTATTCAAACTCTGTACCAGTCAATAGTGGACCCATATGCTATCTACAAGTCTCAGATTCAAAACCAACTCCTAAATGCTTCTTCTCTCTGTGCTACATTTTCGCAGATCATGCAAGATTCTCAGCAATTTTTTCGTCGAATTTTTTATGCCAGTCACGTGGTCGCTAAGATGAATGCCACCATCGATCCTTTGAGAGAAAATGTTCAGAAAATCTATCAAAATGCCATGGCTACTTCTAATATGGGTGAAAAACAATGGCTTTTGGATCAAGCAGATGTGTTGGAAGCAGAAATTATCCAGCTCGAAGATGCTGCTCAGACCACCAAGCGAGTTCTCTGCAACCTTCGGCCGAAGGCTTAGAAGCATTTTATGACTCTTAGTACATTTTCCACTGTAACTATGGATTATCAAATCCAGGATATTGTTGAAGCTCATCCGAATGACCCCACCAAGCAGACTATAACAAAAATTTCAGCCAAGGTATCAACCCTGTTAGATTCTTGGACCTTATCTATATATGCATTTGCCAATTTTAAGGACTCTACTCTGCAGACCATTCCAGATTTGGGTACTTTGTTTGAAGAAACCATGAATGAAGCAAGTGGAATCCATCCTGAGTAGAATTTAGAACCACCACCAGAACATTGGCATGAGAGTGAGTTTATAGGATGTGGTTGGGGCATGTTGGGTCCTTCATTTTTGGGAAATGAAAACAGTTGCAAAGGAAGTTTTGGTTGAAGCTGCCAGAATCAAAGCGCTGAAAAATTCAAAACAAAAACTATTTCATTTTGGACCTCACCCAGTAGAAAGCAAGGAAGCATGCTAAGAAATCAGGAATCAGGTTTGATATCGTCAAGGAAGAACCAAGGTATTGACCCAAGGTATCGAAAACCAAGATCAAGCCGGCATGGTATCGGATCAATAAAGTGCAAGGATAAAAATGAAATGGAGATAACAGGTTCGAGTTGTTGTTATGATGTTGTTAAGTTGTTGTTGGCTATGATTATTATTGTTCATGACTGAAATTTTCATGAGTTTGTTGGAGATATTGTAGTTATGGATGTAATAGTATGAGTCTCTATTTTCTGTGAACAGTGATTATGTTGCTTGCTTTCTAAATCCGTGCATAAGTTTATGAATTTTGCGAGCTATGTTTTTATGTTTTATGTAACAAGCTCCTTTTGATCAGTAATATAAATGGGAATTCTAGCAGTAAATCGAGAATGTGTGCACCCCTTTAAAAAAACTTATGATTACTCTCGTTCTATGAATAATTGTTCTAAGTCTATTAATTGCAAATGAGAATGTTAACAGTTGTACAACTCATGAAATTCCATATCTAAAATTCCCTGTAATCATTTAAAGTTTTGGCTCGCCTTAGGTGAGACTCTCCTTCGATTTCAGAGGAGTGAAAATGGCGGTGAATCACTAGACTACACAGGTTATTTTTTGGCTCCCTTGGTCGAACCTTGGGTCAAACTAAATCCAAATTTTCTTGCCAACAATAATTTATAAAATAAGAGGTGAAAATCACAAGATTTAGGACCACCAAACTTACATAAAAATTATGGAACTATTGAAACCAAAAGTACAAGGCTTAGGGTAAGCATCAAAAGAAGGATTGAGACCAAAATACAACTGATCAATACTCCATAGAATAGACCCAATTGAGTCCCCTGGTGTAAGCAATTAAACAAAGCAATATATTCATCCAAAATACCACCATAACATATACCTTACAATAGAAACTACCAAATTTTCAAATTCAAGTTTAGAAATAAATACAATATAACGTAGCCCTAAGCCTTCATAAGGGGATGACCAAAATTCCTAAAAAGGAATGATCAAATTCCTTCAAATAACAATTGAGCCAGAAAATTTGAGGACAAATCCAAGAACCAACCAAATTTCCAAATCATCGAGTAGCATGCATATATTATTAACCAACTTAACCAAGGATTCGACATTGTAAAACACTAGAGTCATCATGCAAATATAAAAAAGGTGACCTTCAAGTTGGACTTTCAACTAGATGCTAATACATAAGAAAATTCCAAGCACAATTCCATAATCCAATTTCACTTGTTCCAAATGTAGGTCCATAAACATGCAATAAGGATATTTGGGGCATGTGATATGAGAGGAGTGTTACTTCTTATAATCCCTCATTTTATGTATCTTGTGAGCCTTAAATCATACTATGCACCCTCTGTAATATTCCCAAATGGGGGAGCAACAATATATGAACACAAAACTGGAAATAGAAGTGTAAATCAACACATCAACAATGGAGACCAATATGGAGCCATAAAATTATGTATGAGAACAACTAATCAATACAAAATAGTGAGGCCTAAATCATATGAAATGAGGGAACAAGCCTCCCATAAACAATCACTCCCAAATATGAGTTGTTGCTACAATACAAAATGTCGGAGAGCTGCTATGGCGCAGTCATATTAAGCATGTATACAACTAGAGATCATACAATTAAATAAAAATACTCATATAGGTCACAATAGATACTAGACATACAGATTTGGGCACTAGATTAGCTTTCCAAGACAACCCAAAAGGGTTTCCTGAAAATGCACACAATATGCCAATGTAAGTTGCAGCCATAGGGTCGAAGGTATGATGCAACAACGTAAATGAGAAGATATGGCTGAAGCTGATGTAGAAACCTATAGCTCTTCTCTAATATATCCTCTGGATGAAAGAATGGCTCCTCCACTGAAGAAATCACCTCCCAAAACAACCATTGCAACCACCCCTACAACTCCTCCCTAAAATAATGTAGATCTGGACTAAAACGGCACTGTAGGGGATAAATACTCCTTGGCTTGATGCCAAATATGTCAGTAAAGCCAAAGGTGCTTCTTTACATGCCTTCCAATGGATGGAAACCTTTCTCCACTACAAAACTAGCTATGACGTCACCCAATATAATTCTCCACTGTTGCACCCTGCAACACAGCATAATAATTTGTAGAAAATGCGATGTACAACAAAGATGTAGCTTGGCCTGATGCCTGATAGTGGACAAGGCAGTGCAATACTCTCCCAAGAGGCCTCTCAAGGAAAGAGGTGGGATTCCCGCTCGAGAACACCATGTGCTGAACAACACTGCAATCTTAGCTAAACAAATGAAGAGAGAAACAAGTCTAAACAGACCATATACAAAATAATAATCCAAAACATATCCCCCTATGGCTTCCATCCTCTTCCTTATATAAGTTATGAGCTTTCTCACCCTTGGCCCCACTCAATTAGGTCACTACCTCCATGCAATCAATCTACCTCCAAAACTATGTTGTCCCACCATGAATTCCACTCCTCCATAACAGCGTTGTTTGATTTGGTCGAAGTTGACCCAGTCTTCATGCTCCAGCCCCTTTTCAAACCTAAGGGTCTTCAATCCAGCTTTTAGATGACCTCCATTCACACTAGGAGTGTCTTTTATTCCTACTAGGGAGATTAATGGGTCTCCATACCCTCTTATTCCTCTATCTAAGAGCAAAATAAAAAATTTAATATTCCAATTAGTTGTGTGCTAATTTAGGAATATTACAGTCCTCCCCTCCCAAATGTTGCTTTTTCTCAAGCAACTATAAGGATAGACCTAAAGAGACTCTCCTCTTTCTCATGTAGCATCCTTGTATGATAATTTCCTCCAATGAACAAGATGTTGTCTCATCAATAAGTCTCCAAGTTGCTCCTCCCAAGTGTATAAGTATGCCTTTGGTGAAAAATTCAAATGGCTCTCATCATGAACAAGTGGAATATCCATGGAAGAAACTATATGTAGTCTAGAGGCCTTCTCGAGGCATGGAATCTGAAATATATTGGGAACTATCATTCCCATGTGAAGCTCCCATCTCCAAGCTATCATCCACAAAAAGTGAGTCACCCTCCAATAGGGAAACTCATGAAAAATATCCTCCACCTTTGGCTCTTTCAATGTAGGTGGGCTGCATAGCTGAACATGGTAGAAAAAATGGACTACCCCACGTTGTCTCTCTCTCCACTTATGGAAAGTGTAGAGCTGCTACTGATATTGAGCTGCAATAATGTTTCCCTCAAGATACAAAAGGACAAGTGGATCTCCAAAGACCCCTCCTCTAGTTTCATGAGCCCAAACCATTCCATACAAAGTCAATGGTACATCATCACCATGTGGTATCCAAATTAGAAAATTTATGAAGGTTATGTGCAAGTTTGGAGAGTACCAATGGTTTCTCCAGTGGATACAACACATTTTTACCAACTGTTGTTGTAGAACTTCATGTGGCAAGTTGTCTCCCAATAAGTTGCTAGTTGAGCATGTTTTCTCATCTACTGTGAGGTAGTAAATAACATTATAAATCAACTGAGCATAACAAGAATAACACCACATTTTCCCAAAGTCATGCAAAGAAGGGCTATCTCCATCACAAATGTTGGCCCTAGAATGACCATAAAATCCAAAGATAATCTTGCCCTCTTGTGGAGCAATGCACTGTACATAGATGGTGAGAGAATGAAAATACTTTATGAAATGATCAATAAGTATAGAAATACATGTATTACCATGCATTGTGAGTAGGCTGAAAGTGAGGTCCATAGATGAGCCCTCCCATGAGAATCTCCTCATAAAGGTCTGCAACATGAATGGATGCATACTCCCCTTGGAACACTCCATCAATAGAAACATACTCCCAAGTGACAGTGTTGTTTGCCTTAGTGATAAGGCTCTTTCCACTCCATGACTCCATTCTTTGACATGCCATATTCCAAAGTCATCCACCATCATGCTGCTATGTGTGGAAGTACCTCCTGATCCTTCCATGCTAAAGGGTAGCCTCCTTGCACTTTGATTGTGCCATCCCTTTCTCTTGATACATCCTACAAAGTATGGGAAAGATTCAGTCCATACTCTCCCAAGAGTAGCCAAAGCAACAAGAGCTCTTGTTGCCTCCTCACACCTCCATCATACAAATCATGAGATGAAAACATGATGATTGACATGAAAAATTCCATATCAACATAATGCACCCAAACTCCGTACTCCCATATAATGTAAGTGCCATGTTGAGTCCAAACCACAAACATACTATTTGAAATAGAATGTGGTCCATGATGACTAAACTTTTTCAAGAGTAGCCAACACAGCCTTGCCTCCTATTTCCCTATGTCATAGATCTACAAGTGGCTTTCCAGCCTCATCTCATCAACATCACCCATCCAACCAATGGTGAGTGTCTATAATCATGCTCAAAAGTGGCATTCCTCTTATACCACTATAATATTCCCAAATGGGGGAGCAGCAATATATGAACACAAAACTGGAAATAGAAGTGTAAATCAACACATCAACAATGGAGACCAATATGGAGCCATAAAATTATGTATGATAATAGCTAATCAATACAAAATAGTGAGGCATAAATCATATGAAATGAGGAAACAAGCCTCCCATAAACAATCACTCCCAAATATGAGTTGTTGCTTCAATACAAAATGCCGGAGAGCTGCTACAGCGTAGTCATATTAAGCATAACTACAGCTGGAGATCATACAATGAAATAAAAATACTAGTATAGGTCACAATAGATACTAGACATATAGATCTGGGCACTAGATCACCTTTCCAAGACAACCCAAAAGGGTTTTCGGAAAATGCACACAATGTGCTAATGTAAGCTGCAGCCCTAGGGCTAAAGGTATGATGCAACAACAAAAATGAGAAGTTATGGCTGAAGCTGATGTAGAAACCTACAACTCTTCTCCAATAGATCCTTCGGATGAAATAATGGCTCCTTCACTGAAGAAATCACCTCCCAAATCAGCTTTCTATCTTTTTACTTCATGTTATATTAAAGTACAACTTCCTGGAGATCTCCAAATGAAGACCACTCATCAGTGACCAAGTTGACCCCATAAGGATCCAAAGAAGACGTAGGAAAAAACTTCTCATAAAATAAGTATCCATAATAATGGAAGATGTAATCCATCATAAGATGTCCTCCATCAATCATCTGCCTATCCCCTGCTATACATGTAGAAAGGTCATTGGAATGCTCCAATAATGGTTGGGCCCCCAACTCATCACTGTTGCTCAATGACAGCGTTTTTGATCTCCACGATGGTGCATCTGTTGTCTCATGATCATGCATAATGCTGGACATACCATTCTGCATTGTATTGCAAAGGATAATTTTCATCCTATCCTCTAAAATTCTATACTCCAACCCCAAGAGTTGTGTGCAGCTCAACAATGATATACTAGGATGACTATATATCTCCTCCTTGAACAAATCAAGGTTCCTCAGTGCAGTGATAGTCTGCTACTCCAAATCAGCAATGTGCTTTGACCCAGGTCATGTGTTTGCCATGATAGTATGTTTCCATAATCCTCCATATGATGTGTTGAAATAATAGGAAATGGAAATATGTGCAAACCTTGGTAAAGCTTAGGAACATCTTGTACTACTACAAGGGCTCCTTCCTCCGGTGTGATTACTTCCCCAACTACTGATGATGATGGTTGCTCCTCTATGGATGCATCAGCGTTGATACAAGTCTCCTCTTCCTCATGCATCTCTAGAATAGTGCATGGGACTCTAAATGTTAAGAGATCAAGACCACTTTGCAAAGGTGCAAGTGTTCTTTCTCTTGATACAAGTGCTCATGTAGCAAGTGGTGGTGGAAGCTCCTTCTCCTCTGATTTCTTCTTGTCAAACTTCTTGATCAATCTTTGAGTAAAAGTTGCATATGATGTCACTCTTGCATGACTCAAATGGTTGAATCACCAAATGTTTGCTTCACCCTCAAGGTGTAGCGCTGCAATATCAACAGCTTCTCTTTCTACCACTAGATGTAGTAGGAAGAATGCATCCAAATTCATTCCCCAAGCTCTTGTTGTGCATGTGGATGACCCATCAAATGTAGGACAGAGAAATCTATTGCTCCAAGGTCTTCTTTCTTCTTTGAGCTGAATGAACTATGGGAGAGTTAGATTCTCCTTGAAAGCTCTAGGTTGAGACTTATATTCTGCAAGATACTCACTTAGAATCACATGATCTAAGTGTCCCCCATCTCCATGCCTCTTTTCTTCTTCTTCAAAAGGAAAGGGCATAGTATGTTTCTTTGGAGCTCTATGCAATATTGAATCTTTCTTTTGCTGATAGGAAGTACATGGACCTTCCTCATCTTGAAACCCTAGTGTGGTTTCATTTCTTTTCTCCACTTTTCTTTACTTGACCTCCTTGGTGAGGTCCCTCTTAGATCTGAAAAAGAGATGAGATGAAACTCATTCCTTCCATCATTTTGATCTCTTTCTCCTTCTTTTTATTCTTCTGATAGGATAATCGCTGATATCCACAGGTTGAGCCAAGATTATGCTCTGATACTATTGTAATATTCCCAAATGGGGGAGCAGCAATATATGAAAACAAAACTGGAAATAGCAGTGTAAATCAACAAATCAATAATGGAGACCAATATGGAGCCATAACATTATGTATAAGAACAACTAAACAATACAAAATAGTGAGGCATAAATCATATGAAATTAGGAAACAAGCCTCCCATAAACAATCACTCCCAAATATGAGTTGTTGCTACAATACAAAATGCTGGAGAGCTGCTACAGCGCAGTCATATTAAGCATAAATACAGCTTGAGATCATACAATGAAATAAAAATACTGATATAGGCCACAATAGATACTATATATACAGATCTGGGTACTAGATCATCTTTCCAAGACAACCCAAAAGGGTTTTCGGAAAATGCACACAATGTGCCAATGTAAGTTGTAGCCCTAGGGCTGAAGGTATGCTGTAACAAAATAAATGAGAAGATATGGCTGAAGCTGATGTATAAACCTACAGCTCTTCTCCAATAGATCCTTCGGATGAAAGAATGGCTCCTCCATTGAAGAAATCACCTCCCAAAACATCCACTGCAACCACCCCTACAACTCCTCCCTAAAATAACGTAGATTTGGACTGAAACTACGTTGTAGAGGATCAATAATCCTTGGCCTAATGCCAAATATGTCAATAAATCCCAAGGGGCTTCTTTATAGGCCTTCCAATGGATGGAAACCTTCCTCCACTGCAAAACTAGCTTTGAAGTCACCCAATATAATTCTCCACTGCTGCACCCTCCAACACATCACAATACTCTACAGAAACTATGATGTACAAAAAAGATGTAGCTTGGCCTGATGCCTGATAGTGGACAAGGTAGTGCAATACTTTCCCAAGAGGCCTCTTAAGGAAAGAGGTGGGATTCCCGCTTGGGAACACCCTATGGTGAACAACACTACAATCTTAGCTAAACAGCTGAAGAGAGCAACAAGTCTAAACAGACCATATACAAAACAATAATCCAAAACATATCCCCCTATGGCTGCCATCCTCTTCCCTATATAAGTTATGAGCTTTCTCACCCTTGGCCCCACTCAATTAGGTCACGACCTCCATGCAATCAATCTCTCTCCAAAACTGCGTTGTCCCACCATGAATGCCACTCCTCCATAATAGCGTTGTTTGATTTGGTCAAAGTTGACCCAGTCTTCATGCTCCAACCCCTTTTCACACCTAAAGGTCTTCAATCCAACTTTTATATGACCTCTAGTCACACTAGGAGTGTCTTTTATTCCTACTAGGGAGATTAATGGGTCTCCATACCCTATTATTCCTCTACCTAAGAGAAAAATCAAAATTTAATATTCCAATTAGCTATGTGCTACTTTAGGAATATTACACCCTCTCAAATAAATATATATGGGATGTTCTTCATTTTATAACACGACAAGTCGATAATACTCATTGTTATTAATGAATTGCCCCTACCTTTTTCAAGGTTTCTTGATTAGCTAATTACCAACCGTTAATTTTTTTCTCACAAGATGCAATAAAAATTTACATTTGTTTAAACTATAACATTTTAAAACCTCTATATCATTGATTCCAAGAAAAAGTATAGAGGTTTGGTGTCCAAAACCATGTCCCTAATAACTATTTTGGAATCCTCTACTACTAACAACTTGAATATATAATAATTTATGAAAATATTAAAACCATGTAGAAGTACATTGGAATCTTCTACTACTAGCAACTTGAATATATAATAATTTATGAAAATATTAAAACCTTGTAAAAATACATATGCTTTAGCTTAGTTATTAATAAAAATAACATACTTAAAGACATAAAAACTAAGTTTAGGACCTGTAGTAGTAAAGAGTTTGAAAAATAAAATTTAAATTAACAAATAAAATTTGTATATTAATAAATTAAATTAACAAAATAACAAAGCAAATTTTTAAATTTTATTAAATTAATAATTAACTTCTCAAGTGTTCTTCTTTAGAGAGCTTATTTTTAGTTATGATCCATTTCTAGTGTAAGAGATTGATCTGTTTTTATAATTTCTCTACATTATTTTCAGTTACTGAAATTTATTGTAAAAAAATTGATAAGATAGAGATAATTAAATTACTAAGTATAAAGTTAAGTCTTACTAGCACAACTAGTGAGGATGGGCGTCATTAGTAAGGTGACCCAAAACCCAAGATCAAACCTCACTGAGGATGTTGCCCCTGTTCTAGGGGGAGGAGACACGCTAAAATCCAGTCAGCTTAGGGTTGGTGTGGTCCACGCCAGGTGCAATTCTCTGGTAACTTTGGACCTCGTTAGTAATTAAGGTGACCCAAGATCAAACCTCACCAAGGCTCTTGCCCACGTGCTAGGGGAGAAGACACACTAAAATACAGTCAGCGTATTGTTTGTGTGGTCCAGACCAAGTACAATCCTTGGGTGACATTAACGGCTTAGATATTGTTTGGTGACTTTCACAACTTAGATATTGTTAGGTCATGGTTTCTCAAGCCACGGGGCTTGAACACATACAACTTTAAAAACAAAAATATTATCATACCTACCATGCAAGTATATAGCATTAGATTGGGTTTTGATTAGACATTAATTTAACTTACTCCTAAAAAATTTTATGTTTTTGTTATAATTCAACTTTGATTATTTTAATCACTCCTTATTGTCGCTCATAGTCCTGCAATTACCGCTCATAGTCCTACAAAGTCGTCATTTGAACATCGCTCATATTAAAAAAATGTATGGAGTTAGTCCTGCAAATCCTGCAACACCGTGATTTCTACATCCCCATCGTCATTTGCACAGACCAACACTAAATACCTTTTTGGATCTAACAACCTTCATGGTACACGTCTATTTCCAAATCAAGTTTCCCACTGTTTACCATTACCTAATGCACACATAACATGCATAAATCATGGCCACACCGTTTACGTCCATTACCCAATGCAAACATAACTCATCCGCATGGTCATTTGCACAAACCAACATTAAATACCTTTTTGAATCTAGCGGCCTTCATGCTCCACTTTGATTTCCAAATTACTGTCCCACAATTTACTTTAATGAAGGTACAACTTGCTTCAATCCAAATCCTTAAAAATTTTAAACTAAATCATAAAAGTTGTCCTCAACTATATTTTCCTTGTCACTTTTGGTGTTGTTTTAATGATCTAAAGTTGAAGAATTCAAAGAGTGATATGCTTGACATAAAGAAAAATTTAAAAACTTGGTAAGTACAAAATTAATTTGATGGTAGGTCAACTGGTGTTGTTTTTATGATCTAAAGTTGGAGAATTCCGAGAGTCATATGCTTGCACATAAAAAATAATAATAATAAAAAACTTAAATATGTTGGCAAGTATAGAATTAATTTGATAGTAGATCGACAATAAATTTGATATTTGCACATATTTTTGTGTAGTTGTTTTAGTTGTTACTATTTTGTTTTAGTTGTTACTATTTTGTTTTCTGCACATTTTCTGTTGTAGACTGTGTTTTCTGCACAATTTCTGTTGTCTACTATGAACCTAGGCTTTACAATTAGTATGTGATTTCATTTCTGGCCTACACTTGGAACCTCAGCTACAATTAGCGTCTAGCTTTGCAATCAGCATTTACCTCAGCTACAATTAGCGTCTAGCTTTGCAATCAGCATTTACCTCAGCTACAATTAGCGTCTAGTTTTGCAAATAGCTTTCAGTGTGAGACTGGAATCAGCGTTTAGATTGAGGTTGGAAGCTGCAGGTTGTTCAAGCGTCACACGTGTGTTGCAACTCTGGTGTCAAGTAATTTTTTCAACTTTGTCTGATATTTAAGGATGGGCTTTCTTTCTTATAATCTCTAAATTGACTTGTTTTTTAAAATTATGTGATTTATGTTAAAATATGTAATTACCTCCCGCATGTATTGTTAGACAATCAGGTAAGTGAGTTATTTGAGGTAAGTGAGTTATTTGAGTTGAGTGATAGATATATTCGGTGAGTGAGTTAATTGAGAGTTAATCAAGTTGAGTTATGTGAGAGTGTGTGCATGTGAATTTAGGTTAACCCTTCACCGGGTTCATTGTATTCAACAAACAAGATTGTGATTTAGAGTGATTGTTGATTAATAGAAGATCCACGACTCGTTTGTGTTTATGTGTGAAATACTTGTGTTGTTTTGAGTGCTTATATCCTCTGCCTATTCCAAAAAATTGGTATCAGAGCAAAGTTACAAAGAACGGGAGACAAATGAATCAGCAATAATCCGTATGTTAGGAGAAAAAAAAATCCGCTTATTTATGCTATAACACAACTATTATGTTATAAACAAACCGTTATAATGCAAGATCTCACAGCAAAGAACCGCGTTATTCATTGAAAACTTACCGAGTTTTGCATGCACGCGGGAATTTTGAATTTCTCGTGCGTTACAGGACTAACGCAAACCATTGTGACGATAGGTGCGTTAGCACACAAGTCCAACACAACAATAAGAGCGTTAGCCAAAAAAAAAGGGTCAATACGTACGTGGTTGACCTATTTAAAAATTATTTTTCATAAAGCATTCGTATTAAAATTTCAAAAGGTTTAAGTATTCTTATTGAAATTTTATATGAGTGATTTTTAAAAGGAGTTTTTAATTACCTAAAGCACTTTTAAAAGGAGTTTCTCATACATGCACGACTTTTGAAAAAGGGATTTTTTTGAAATAATGTTATTGTTTATAAGTGGAGATTTTGTGAGTGGAGTTTATTATAAAAATATTTTTTTATATAAAATAAATAAAAATAAAAATAAAAAAATTACAAAACATTTCTTATATATAAAAAAAAATAATAAAATTGAGGGTTTTATTATAAGAAAGTGTTTTTTTAGCTTAGCAAAGCATTATAAAAGAAGAAATTTTTAGGGTTTTATCATAAGTGAATTTTTGCTTGAAGAAAGATGGCTACATGTAGCTTCCAGCCACAACTTTCTTCTTTTATAGGGAAGGATTATGATGTGTGGGCCATTAAGATGGAGACCTTGTTAAAAGCGCATGATGTTTAGGATCATGTCAAATTTGGGTTTGCAGAACCTCAAGATGATGCAGAAGAACAAGCCCTTAGTAATGCAAAGAGGGAACAATGGAAGAAAGGCAAGAGAAAGAATGCACAAGTGTTGCTTCTTACCTAGCAGGGGGTGGACCGAGCAGTGTTCCAGAAGATAATGTTCACGTCTTCAGCAAAGGAGGCATGGGAAACCTTGGCGACAATCTATCAAGGTATGGAAAAAGTCAGTATTGTTAAATTGCAGAATACTAGGAGAGATTTCGAAATTCTGCAGATGAAGGAGACATAGGACATTGATTCCTTCATGAATAGGGTCATGTCTGTCGTCAATCAGTTAAAAATTTATGGTGAAGACATTAAAAATTGAACAATGATTGAGAAGGTCCTTAGATCTTTGTCTACAAAGTTTGATGTTGTGGTAGCAGACATAGAAGAAGCAAAAGATTTGGAAAAACTGACAGTTGATGAGTTGATGGGATCACTTCTATCGCATGAGGCAAGGATAGACAAAAATAATGATTCAAGTTTAGAAACTGCTTTCAAAAGTCAAGTTTCTATTTCAAGAGATCGAGGCAGAGTTCGATCGAGAGGCAGAGGACAAGGTGGCAGCTATGGTGGTCAGAGAGATGGTCGAGAAGAGCATGAGCATTAAAGTGGAAGCAACAACAGAAGAAGCCTTCACAACAATCAAAGGTTTGACAAATCAAAGGTGAAATGTTATTATTGCAATAAATTTGGTCATTATCCTCATGATTACAGGAAGACGCTGGCTGATCAAGGGAACCAGAGAGCTAATGTTAGTACAGAGAATAATAACTCCATGTTCCTAGCATGCAACAGCATGCATGATCTGTCTGATAAGGTTTGGCTATTAGACAATGGTTGCAATAACCACATGACAAGCAACAATAATTTGGTTGCAAATTTGGATGAATATGTGAAGATAGAGGTAAAGTTGGGGATTGACAAGATTGTGGATGTAGATGGCAAAGGAGTGGTCAACATTATGACCAATCAAGGGGAGCCAAAGACCATATCAGAGGTATATTATGTCCCTGGACTCAAAAAAAATTTGATAAGTGTTGGTCAATTGATGTAGAAATGATACAAAGTTATCTTTCAGGGGCAAAAATGTGTTATTTATGACAAATCCCCAAGCGAGCAGCTGATAGCAAAGGTACAGATGACGATGAACATACTCTTTCCTCTAATTATGAATTACAATGATCAGGTTAGTTCTTTTACAACTACTTGATCTAATGATTACTGGTTATGGCACTTTCGGCTTGAACACTTGCATTTTTCCGGTTTAAGATTGTTGCAGCAGAAACAGATGGTCAGAGGATTACCTCCCATCGAAGAACCTGCTAGCACTTATGAGTGTTGCATCTTAGCAAAGCAACATCGTGAAATTTTTCCGAAAATATTTTCATACAGAGCAAAGAAACCACTTGATTTGGTGCATATAGACTTGTGTGGACCTATGAGGACACAGTCAATTGGTGGAAGTTTTTACTTCCTCACTTTTATTGATGACTATAGCAGAAAGACTTGGGTTTACTTCTTGAAGCAGAAGTCTGAAACCTTTGCAAAGTTTAAAGAGTTCAAAGCCTTAGCAGAGAACCAATGTGATCGACAGATCAAGGTATTGAGATTTGATCGTGGTGGAGAATATGATTCGAAAGCATTCCATGAGTACTGCAAACAACATGGAATCAGAAAACAGTTTACAACCAGATACACACCACAGCAAAATGGTGTAGCAGAGAGAAAGAACAAGACAAGGATCATGTTGAAAGCAAGACACTTGTCTATTGAGTATTGGGAAGAAGCAATTGCATGTGTTGATTATGTGATAAACAAATCTCCTAAAAAGAGTGTGATGAAAAGAGTACCAGAAGACGCATGGTCAGGTATGTCATGCAGTGTATCTCATTTCGGAGTTTTTGGATGTGTAGCTTATGCACATGTGCCTAAGAAAATAAGAGGCAAATTAGATGATCAAAGTGAAAAATGTATATTTACTAGTTATAGTGAGTAGTCAAAAGCTTACAAATTGTATAACTCTGTCACCAAGAAGACAATCATTAGTAGAAATGTTGTGTTCAAAGAACAAGAGTCATGGAATGGCACTGTTGACACACTAACTGATGCACAAACACCATTGATGAAAGAGGATGATGTAGCAGAAAAGGAGCGGCAAGAATCAAAAGAGAAAACACCAAACAGAGTCACACCAGCAAGAACTCCAAGATTTTCAGAGCAGCATGGATCTTCAAGAAGATCAATAGACCAGAATTCTCCAAACAGCCAATCAGGTAATGAATCAAGTGATGGTAAGAAAAAGATGAGAAGTCTGAAAGATATTTATGATGATTTGGATGTTAGTTCAAATTTTGCATTGTTGGAATTCCAACCTTCTTCATTTGAAGAAGCAATCAGAGATGAAAATTGGGTGCAAGCCATGGATGAAGAGATGGATTCAATTGAAAAAAATGATACATGGGATTTGTTTGATTTACCAAATGATAAAAATCTCTTTGGTGTGAAGTGGGTGTACAAGACTAAAGTGAATGAGAAAGGTGAGATTGACAGATTTAAAGCAAGACTTGTAGCAAAAGGATTCTCACAGCAACGGAGAATAGACTTTGGAAAAATATTTTCTCCAGTAGCCAGATTGGATACTGTAATAGAAGTTCTAGGGACAACAACTCAGAACAAGTGGAAAGTATATCAGATGGATGTCAAATCAGCCTTCTTGAATAGAATTCTAGAAAAATAAATTTATGTGTAGTAGCCTCCAGTTTATGAAGTTGAAGGTCAAGAAGATAAAGTTTATAGGTTGAAGAAAACACTCTATAGACTGAAGCAAGCACTTAGAGCATAATATAGCAGAATAGACAGTTACATTATCAAGAATGAATTTTGCAGAAGAAGCATTGAGCCTACCTTATACACAAAGGTGAATGAGCATGGACAAATTTTGATTGTTTGCTTATATGTTAATGATATTATTTTTACAAGTGGTCTTGAGTTAGATGAATTTAAAGAAGCCATGATGAAAGAATTTGAGATGACAGAGCTTGGTCTCATGAAATATTTTCTTGGCATTGAAGTTGAATCTAAAAAAGGAATTTTTATTTGTCAAAATAAATATACAAGAGATTTGTTGAAAAGATTCAAGATGGATCATTACAAACCTGTACTTACACCAGTTGCAACAGGTACAAAGTTAAGTAAGGATGATGAAGGAGCAGATGTCAATCCAACTCTATTCAAAAGATTGGTTGGCATCCTAATATATCTCACAACTACAAGACCAGATATTATGCAAGGAGTAAATTTGATTTCCAGATTTATGGAGACCCCAAAAGACACACATTGGAGTGTTGGAAAAAGAATTCTAAGATACATAGCAGGAACTAGAGATTATGGCATAATGTATGCAAGTACAGAAAATAAAAAATTGATTGGATTCACAGATAGTGAATTTGCAAGAATTTTGGATGATCGGAATAGCACATCCGGTTATGTGTTTCATCTTGGTTCAGGTGTGATAGCATGGGCATCTAAGAAGCAGCCCATTGTGAAACTATCATCAGCAAAAGCAGAATATGTAGCAACAACTTCAGCAGCATGTCAAGTAGTATGGTTAAGAAAAGCATTGGATGGACTCAAGCATCAACAGCAAGGATCGATAGCGATATGCTGTGACAACACATCAGCGATTGCACTATCTAAGAATAGTGTGTTTCATCAAAAGAGCAAACATATTGATACTAGATATCACTTTATTTGAAAAATTGTGAGCAATGGAGAAGTTCACTTGAAGCCTTGTAAATCGAGTGATCAATTGGCTAATATATTTACAAAGCCATTAGCAGTAGATTTGTTTCAGTTTCACAAAAGAAACTTGGGTGTTGTAAGCCTAGCTGAGACATAGACCAACAGGGATGTTTGAGTTGTTATGAGTTATGTTTTAGTTTAGCGGTCGTAATTAAGGGGGAGTGTTAAAATATGTAATTACCTCCCGCATGCATTGTTAGACAATTAGTTAAGTGAGTTAGTTGAGTTAAGTGAGAGATATATTTGGTGAGTGAGTTAGAGAGTAAGTTAATTGAGAGTTGATCAAGTTGAGTTATGTCACAGTGTGTGCATGTCAATTTAGGTTAAATACCCTTCACCAGGTGCATTGTATTCAGCAAGCAAAATTGTGATTTAGAGTGATTATTGATTAATAGAAAAACCACAACTCGTTTGTGTTTCATGTATGGAATACTTATGTTATTTCAAGTGTTTATATTATCTGCCTATTCTAACAATTTACAATTTTCTAGTTGTACATATTATATTTGTTCATTTTCTTACTATAAATATAGTATTTGTATGCTATAGCTCAAATCTTTTAAAACTTAATATAAGTATCTTTAAGATATATAGTCTTTCCTCTAAGTATTTAGAAATACTTTGAGACTTAATGCATGCATTTTTAAGCACAAAGTTTTTTATGCATTTACAAATCTTTTGAGACATAATACATATATCTTTAAGGCAGAAAGCTTCTCTAACATAGACTTGTTTAAATCCGGCAAAGCCTATCTATCTAATATATGTTTTACTATGAAACTAATATTGTTTATACTCTGTATTTGACGTGTTGGTTGAGATTTACATAATGAAAATAGAAACTTATGCTGAGTTTAATCTGGTGATTAATATTCCTTTTTTATCTATTTTCAAAACTAAAACCTAGTTTAATTTTTGCATTATGTTCCAATTTGATTCACATATGATTTATTTTTAAAAAATTGGAAATAATTTTGACATTAGCCATAAAACTTGTTTTAAAAATTTGAGGAATGACGTCTTTATATAGAGAAAGATTAATGATTTTTATCATCAAATAGAGCTTCCTCTTAGGACATAGTTTTGCCTCTCTTTCATTAAAAAAAAAACGTATCCCTTTTATTTTTGACGTCTATTGAACCGGAGGTCAGGAAGTAGGAAGATATTTTATCTTGAGAATTAGTTTTTGCAATTTACCGCAGCAGGGAGCCCGAATATCTCAGGCAATTTACTAGCAAGAATGTTGAATATTGATATTACGTACATTAGTGAGGAGGATTGTGTGTTCAATTTTATGAAAGGGCTCCAGGACCCAGGATGAGCACATCGTCGAGGCAGAGTAAAATGAAATAGAGTTAAAAGAATATTGTTCATAATGTGAGATGTAGCTATCTGCTTTCCTGCCTACTCGTTTGTGACACGAACGATTTTTCTGCCAATGCATTTTTTATTCTTTCTTTTCTGCCGATGCATTTCTTATTCTTTTTGCAATTTCCCCAAAACAGAATACTGTTCACAAGATATAAAAAAAACTGCATCTGCCCAGTGAATGCATTTATAATACCAATAGGAAGGATTTATATTTTCCAAAATTTGCTTTAATTGATAGGAAAAATGTTAGGCCCTAATTCTATGTTTATTTCACTCTCACTTTTAAGCTGATGCTAATGTGAAAAGAATTGCATCCAACTTTGAAACCAGATGCTACCATGTGTTCAAAGTGGAAACTATGAAAAGAGCATAAGATAAACTAACTTTTCTCTATTTCTTGATTGCAATTTATAGAAAAATAAAGATAACAAGAGTCACAACACAACTACAACTTCAGAATACATCTAATTTCTTTATGTTTTCCCATTTTTTTTTTTTACTATATAAACAATAAATATAATATAATAGTAATCACAACATAGCTATGTTTAGAATCTTAACTTTCATTTCTTTGCATTATTCAAAATTTTTCTATAAATGGTGATGTTTGAAGTTGTAAAATAAATAATAAATAAATAAAGCAATTGTGAGGTTTTTAGATATTAGTTAAATAATTTTGACATAATTGTTAAGTTGTTTTGTGTCTAATTTGGTCATGTGTTAGAAAAGATAAAAGAGTTGAAGAGACCTGTATTATTAAATAGGAAAACAAAAAGGAGCAGACAAAATTAAACAATGAAATTTCTTTGCAATGAAAAAAAATAATGTTCAATATATATATATATGTGTGTGTGTGTGTGTGTGTGTGTGTGGTATTAAGTGATAAATTCAGTTTTTAGGTGAAAATTTCTGATTTCATAACTCTTGTTATTCTTTTTTCTTCCTATTTTACATTTTCCTTATAAATTAGTATTAGTTTTCTCATGTTTTTTTAGTGCTTTTTTGATCTCTAAATCTCCTTATTGCATATGGCCCAAAGCATGGATCCTACTTTTTCCAGGCCTATGTAAAGGATACTCCCCTGGCCTATGTAAAGGATACTCCCTTGTTAAAATAATGATGAATAACTTTCAAATTTTTCTGGGACCAATTTTTATTTTGTATGTGCCATGTAGTATTCTTTGCCTGTATAATTAAATTAATCCAACTATTAGTCAAATATCTTTCTCTTAAATTCTCATAAAACCCTTATTTTCTTATCACAACATGAAAGCTTATATATTAACCATCATTGAGTGACTGGTATTTACCTTATTAAATTCTTTTTCTACTTTATTTTTTAAACATAACAATTGTAGATTTATTATTTTATTGTTAACCATGCTAATTAAAAAAAATGTAACTTCAAATTTATATTTAATTATTTGTTTTTCAAGTTTTATAAAATTTTGTATATTTAATAGCTAAGCATTTATTTTTAATATATTTTATATTTTATTTAATTAGTTTAGTTATGTTATTATAATTAAGATTAATATTTAAACTACTCTAAAGCAACCAAATAATTTTGATAAAAAAAATACTAGGAAAAAGTAACTTTAATTATTTTTTTTTATGTATAGCATAATGGTTAGACAATGTTGCATGAATAATAAAAACTAACATAATATAAATGGAGAAGATAATACAAAACAAAAAATTCTATGTGGACATGTAAAACATAGATTCCATTAGTAAGTATCAATAAACACCTTAATAAATCGCATATATTTTGTAAAATAAGAAATTTAACATAAAATATAAATAATTAATTATAGAGTAATTTATTAAATAATATATGTTTTTATCCTTAAAAAGAAGACAAATTTAAATTTGAAAATTTTATACTTATCATTTAATTATACTATTGTATACTTCAATTTAACATTATTAATTGATAATATCAATTCAGAATAGTATTTAAAAAGCATACTTTATAATATATCTTATATCATCAAAAACATACAAACTAAATAAATTATAATCTTATTTAATAATAAACAAATTCATTTCAAATTTTTTATCATTAATATTAATTTACACATATATATAAGGGTTAAACATTTACATATTTAAAAAAATATGTAAAAAGAAAAACTTAATAAAGCAATAATAAGTCACAAGTATTGCATAGTAGTTTAGTCACACCATGTAACATTTAGAAAAGTATAATGATTATTTAAATTTCATATAATTAGGTACATTTTGTAAAATAGTAAAACAAAATAAGAAACTTTCATGCATGTTCGTTTGTTAATGTACATGTGAATAAGATTGTTGCACTTATCAAAATTAAGATAGTTTTGATTTGGAGATTTATGAATTACAATATCCTTGAAGATTTAAGCATTCCAAATTCTGATATTTAATACTTAATAGATTTATTGTTAAGAAAAAGTTTTTTAAAAACATTTTTAGAATATTAGGAATTTGGCTTCTGTGATCCATAAAATGTGTGTAATAATTTTCGATGAAAATCACATAAAAGAAATTTTTGTCGACCAGTTTAAATAGATCAGGGCAGCGAGTTTGACTAGAAGCAAAAAATATTTTAATTTTTAATTTTAATTCTATTATTTTTTTTTTTCTTTTTAAATAAAATTTAATAGAATTAAAATTAAAAATTAAAATATTTTTTGCCTATTCTAGTCAAACTAGTTGTTTTTCCAACGGCGAGTTGTAGCTGTCCTAATCTATTTAAACTGGTTTCTGATCAGATTTCTCATCTTGTCCTGATGATGAACCACACTGGCTGGTTCGAAACGCGTAGACAAAAATTTCTTTTATGTGATTTTCGCCGAAAATTATTACACACATTTTTAAAATAATTTTATTATGGTGAAAAAACATAATAACTTTGAAATCAACTTTGTTATAAAATACCATAGACATGTTAATATGGTGAAAAAACATAATAACTTTGAAATCAACTTTGTTATAAAATACCATAGACATGTTAAAAATCTCATCGCAACATTTCTATATTTAAATTAAGCAACACGAAATAGCTAATTTGTAATCCTGGTTAATTAAAAATAAATAAAAATAAAAAAATTATTATAAAAAATTGTAATATGTATATGAATGAAAACGAAGACTCAATTGTTTATATAAACATTGGGAATTGTTTTTTTGTCCCGTATCCATTTCACATTAAATATCTATGTCGCTTTTCTTCCTTGGCACGGCATTCATTTCACATGTCATTTGGCGTTAACATAGATGTGATATGTTAAATACAATTCACATTTATGCAATATGATGAGATGATGAGGTAGCATTAACGCAATACATTCACATTATTTCAATATGATGAGATGATGAGGTAGCATTAACGTAATATATTAAATTCAAATTTTATTTATTTTATTAAGGAATGGGATAATTTTAAAAAATATTAAAGGCAACTTATTATAAGTTTAATAAAAAACGATTTAAGATTTAAGATATAAGTAAGAATGTACTCTTATATATAATAATATAGATTTTAAAATTATATAAATATAGATTAAAATTTTTATTATTATTTTATAAAATATATATATATATATATATATATATATATATATATATATATATATATATATAATTTTTATTAATTTTATTTATTAAAAAAAAATTGATAGAGTTTTTATTAAAAAGTGCTAGTGTTATATTTCTTTTTTATTAAGTTTTTATTAATATTACGATTGTTTTCCATTTATAAATTTATTATTTTTTTAATTTAATTTATTAACATTAAAATATTTTTATTTTATTTTTAAATTTATTGTTATGAGACTTTGAAAATTTAATATCTCAAAACATTTTATTTCATTTTTATTATACAATTTTAATAATAAAAAAATGTAATTTTAGAAAAAAATTAATAAATTTTTTTAATAAAATTATTATAAAATCATAATAATAATAATAAAATATTGACTTATAAGTGTAGATTAGATGGTTTGACAAGAGTTTAGTTTTTACTAGGTAGTTTTTAGATTCAATAGATGAATTTACACAGACTTAGACTCAACCTACTTACCAAAAAAAATAAAATAAAATTAGAGTTTAGTTTTCATTAGGTAATTTTTTTATTCAAATTTTATTGGAAGTAGTTGAAGATGGAAGTCACTTTTGGGTCATTTTTTGGGAAGTTAACTATCTTAATGGGCGCACCCCACTTCGTTATATGACTATTCCATTCAATAGATAAATTGACATCGACTAGACTCAACCTATTTACCAAAAAAATAAAATAAAATTATAAAACATTTAGAATAAACTATTAAAAGAACATAAAACATTTAAACTAAACTACTATTATATATATATATATATATATATATATATATATATATATAGCATAATTAATGGCTAAGAAATATTGACACACATCTATCCACAATTTTTTTTTTTTCTAAGTTGGTTTAAACTATTAATAAAAACATAGTGTACATAGCGAGCATGCACCTCTAGGCTGGCTAAACTAGCCAACGTTGGAGTGATGCTAAATAAAAAAAAAACAAATTGTATCAGAACTTCATAATGTAGGCCGCCCATGACCGGGAAACCGACCCAAAAATTTGCTACCCAAGCATGGGAAACCAGCATACTGTTAATGTTCCAGAACTACATGTGCATCAATAAACTAGAACTAGCTATGCTATAGAGCGTTCATTCTAAATTGCCGACGATACATCGATTCCAAGACCAGAAACACCAAAAAAATAGAAGAGAACCTTTCATGAGACTAGCTGTAGTTGTGGGGTGGATTTTCTTCCACAATTGGGCAGTTGTAGCCTTCGTCCGGGTCGCCAGCCATTTCTTTGGGCTTCTGGGCTGAGAAATCAGACGAGGAGGAAGAGTGTGAACTTTTCAGGGCTGATTCCTCACGCCTAGAGCCGTCACTGCTTAAGGATGGTGAGCTGGAGCTGTCACTGCTAGAAGTTTCAGAGCCATTTTTTACTAGGAGGGCGATTTCCTTCTGAGCAACTTGGGGAGGTTTGTCCAAGATGGTGGACTTCCTTTGCCTCTTTCGTGCCCCAGAGCTTTTCCAGGCCTCATAAGATGCCTCCTCCTGGAATGCAACTATGATTGTTGCAGTAACCCAAGGTCTATTCAAATCACTGCGGAAGATGAAACTTGCAACATTGTTGTTAGAAGGCTAGATATCTGCTTCATTTCTGTCCGAGAGAGGCGACCTCAAACCACTGCTGCTGCATCCTCCGTCGCCTCTGCCACTTCCCCCCCTTCGGCTTCGCATGTGATGACGGCGCTGCATTCTTGTCTTTCGAATGGCTGAAATGGAATGGGAGAAGGCGGAGCCTTAAGAGGGGGAGGAAGGAACTTGTGTAGACCTAAATGAAGGTGAAAGCATGGGCGAAGGCGGAGAACAAGCAGGCGGAGGAGAATTGAACTCAAGGACCGAGTGCAGAGACTGATAGTTGGGGCTGCTCAGAACCGACTGCTTATGCGAATTGCAGAGAGAATCCAAGCAGAGGTGGAAGAAAACAGGAGGGCTCGAGCTAAACAGAGTGGGTAGATTGAAGGCGAGAGCAAGGAAGGGAGCACGCACCATTCTCATGGAAGACCTCATGCACGCGAGATTAATGGTGAGTGAGTGGAAAAATGGTAAAGAGCAGGCCGTTTGCAGGTATTTAATGGTCAAGGTATGATAAGCGAACGGCGACAAGTGGCTCGGACAGCTGTTGCGGTCCTCGCCAGCCACTGACCAGCTATTATGCAACACCCGCATCTGGGATAATATTTTAAATTATTATTATTAATTAAAAATATATATACATGAGTTAAAGAAAATATGTAATAAGAGTATTAATCATGAAAAATTATTTTATTTTACTATATAAATTCTTAACCTCTAAATAAAATTTATTAACTTATAACTACTACACCCTAAAAAAATAACATATTTTATAGTCAAAATATTTTATGTAAATTTTATTTTATAATTTATTTTAATTAAATTGCAAAACAAAAATAACATAAGTATTTTGAAGATGAATCTCAAGGGACACTCTTTCAAAATAAACACATTTCGCAATTTCATACAAATATTTAAATAACAAAACATTATAACTTAATCAATGCACTACTACCATCATACTGTTTCGTCAACATATTACAATGGAATGTCCTCCACACACACACACACACATATATTCTTTTTTAATTATTTATTAATTATTAATAATTTAATTATTATTTCAAAAACAATATTGAAAAATAGAGATATCTGAGAATTTCATCCAAACATTTAAATAACAAAACATTACAATCTCATAATATTCTTATTACACTACCAACATTATACTATTTAATTGAGAGATCACACTTGCCTCACCCAAACATTTATTACAATCTCATAATATTCTTATTACACTACTAACATTATACTATTCCATAGAGACATCACTCTTGCCATTGGATTATTGCATCAACATATCTCACTTATGGATGGAGACTGGAGTGTCCTCCCTCCTCCATAAACACTCTTTAGTGAAGAAGCAATTTTTTTTGTTTTGTTTGTTTTGTAATGAGTTTTGAGATGATTGGCATGCCTAATTTGTGGTTTGAGTAACTGCCACCTAGGGGCATGATCAGGGATCAATATTTTAGCTAAAAATTCAAAGTGCTTAGAAATGTTTCAAACCAGGACTAAAGCATAGAGCTTGTCTCCAGGATTCCAACGCAACTCGTTTCATCAAAATCCAAGTTCGTATGAGTAAGTTATGGCTTGTTGTTCGTTTTCCAAAATAGGTAAAACAAATGGGGATGATGTGATAGCCCAATGAGCAAAAATGAATCTTCTGGCATATTCTTCATATTTCTGCCAATAAAACTGTGACAAGTGACATTTTCAAATTTGCCAGTTTGATTTATGTGGAGTTAAATTTTCTAATATTATCTAAAGTGGAAATTATGTTTTTTTTAATTATTTAATTATGATTTAATATTTAATATTTATATTTATATATATTATAAAATATAACATATTATATGTTTTAAAAACATATTAAAAACATATTTTATATATATATATATATATATATATATATATATATATATATATATATATCCAAATATGGTATATGATATATGTTAATATATACATATGGTATAAACATTTGCATAGTCCATGTAAATTAAATGAAATCCGCATAATATGGTTATGAAACAATGCCATGGTCCGTTTTTAATATATGCCAAAAAAGTTTTGGATGGGAGCGGGGTCGAATTTTGAACCCAAGATCTCTGCCCACAAAGCAACCCGTCAATCAACATATCATAAACTCAAAATTGAAAACATAAGCCGCTGACATATAATTAAACCCTTGTGCTAAATGTGTTTATTGCATTAAGCGCCACTTAATCACAGTTTTATCCATACTTATCTTAAGCTAACTACATATTAGTTTGGTGAAATTTTAGCAGAGCGCGCCGAATTAGGCGGAATTTCTATTTTTGGAATTTTAACTGGTAGTTGGTTAGATTTGGAGATAGTTTTTAGAGAAAAACTTGAATGAGGCATAACTTTTGCCCAGAAACTCCAAATTTGACTCAGTCAAAACCAAAATAGGGGTATCGGGGGTATTTTGGAGCCATTGAAACAGGTTGCAGAGGCAGAAAAGGTCGTCTACAGGTGTTTTTGTGCATTTGAAGATTTTTGAAGGTTAGGGCCACCAAGTGTTGGAGGCATTGCCAGAGCATCTAGAATCCAAATTGAGCAAACAAACAGTCATTTCTGGTAGATTTTGATGTTTTAAACTCATTGGAATAGGTTTCAAGAGAATTTTAAACTTGTAACAACAATTTGAGCACATTTGAAACTAATACAAAGGCCTACACTATGACATCGGACCAAAAGAAATGTAGCCCAAGAGGGGTGAACTCCTTCATCAAAAACTTGTGTATTGAACTTTGTTATGTGTGTTTGTTGTGTTTACATTTGTTGTTGTTCAGTCATTTAAAATTATGTTTTTAAGTTTACGACAAACACTAAATTTCGCAAGTAAATTGAACTGACAATCACATGCTCATGGACAAACTCTTGATGAATAAGCAAACCAAAGAAAATGGAATTTTATATCTGGAAATGATACTAACACAACATTAACTAGCAATCATTTCAGATCAAGGCATTTAAGCCATAAAATCACCTGCGGATAACATTCCATGTGGGCCACACCAACACATAGCATGATTGGATTTTTGTCCACTAGGTTTCCAAAGGATGACCTTCACCACAAAGTGCCTTACAAAATACCACAAAGTGGATTTTTGTCCACTAGGTTTCGAACCCTCACCACAAAATGGATTTTTGTCCATTGGGTTTCCAATGGATGACCTTCACCACAAAGTGCCTTACAAAATTCCACAAAAGTGGATTTTTGTCCATTGGATTTCCAAAGTGCTTTACAAAATACCTTGTCAACCTCAGTTGTAGTAGAGAAAGGAGTCATATTTAAAATGATTATTTCTATTTTTCTTTTTTAAACTATACAAATGTAATTAGTTTATATGAGGTTTAGTCTCTAATAATCATAAGTTCAAACCTCATAAGAAACTATTAGCAATGAAAACCCAGGTAAATTAAAATTCAAAAAAACATGTCTCCTTTCACCATTCCATTGTGAGTGGATCGATTTCTATCCCATCAAAGAACAAGCCTCAACCTAGTCACATTAAGTGGATTGATTTCTATTCCATAAAAGAACTAGCTTCAACCTAGGAGAAAGTTAAATTGAGGAAAGATTCCAATTTTCATGGATAAATAACAGTTTTCATCGTCATAATATTGTTCACTGGCAAGATTTACAATCTGAAAGTCTGTCAAATGTTCAACCATGGTGCCCAACCATGAAGTTAGGTTTTGACAGGGAATTTGAAGCCGATCATCGATCTGTTACTTCGCTCGATTCGTGTTACATAATTCAACAGAATATACAAAGGAATTCTATCATACACTTTACAACTATACAGACCTGCCTACACATAAACTGTTTGGTTGTTTACGAAACAATAGAGAGGGTGGAATAGCTTCCCACCACTCTCACAAAACTGGAAATCTGCATTAGCTGATCCAGAGCTCTTTGCACATTGCCCGAATGATCATCTGCTTTCGGCGCCTCCAAATCTGCGAAGAAAACGTACTCAAAATAACACCTCGAACTGCCCCCGTCTTGTCCTTTGACCAGACGCAGGGGGTTTTCGCGCCGAGGGCGGGATTCGATCTTTGTCACTTTTATGTTTCTCACAGCGAATATCGACAGAGCCTTGAACAGATCTGCCGTACCCTGTTTCAGCGAAAAGGCCACCGTGGTCTTTGACCCGCGGAATGCAGAGGAGTTGCAGATTTTGTTGCTGGGTTTGCTCAGAATCAGAAATTTGGTGGTATTGGAAGAATCATCCTGTATTTCTTCCTCCACCACTTGAAGCCCATATTCCCGCGCGGCAACCTTGCTGCCAATGACGGCCGTGTCGTCTATGCGGTTCTCCGCTACGAAACGAGCCGCGCTCGCAGCGTTGTCCACGGCCTCCACCTCCAAGCCAAGAGCCACGAGGCGCCGCTCGCAGTGAGCGAGTGCCTGCGGATGGCTTATCACTCTCTTCAACGCACGCCTCTTGCCCGTCTCTTTCACCGCCAACAAGCAATGATTAATGGGCAACAGTAGCTCGCCCACGATTCGGAGATCGGGATGGCGTAGCATCAAATCGTAGTTCCTCTCGATGACTCCGTCTAGCGAGTTCTCCACCGGCAGCACTGCCCGATCGGCGGCGTCCGATTCCAGCGCATCGAAGGCGGACTCCATTCCCCCTTCACAGGGGAGCGCATCGCACCTCTGGAAGGCTCGAACCGCGGCCTCTTGGCAATACGAGCCACGCAGGCCCTGGTACGCCACTCTCACCGGCACCCCTTCAAACAACGGCCCTGCCCAGAGGGGCTCCATGGGAAGCAACGCTTCGTTATTGCCAGAAAACCCCTCTTTGTAAATTCGTTCTAACAGCGCCATATCCAGGTCGCCAGATCGTTCTACCCGCCGAAACTTCAGAGGATCGAACATGGGTTTCTTTTTCGGCGTAGCCCGCAACGCATTGGTTACAGTGATCGTCGTGCGTTTGCAGGTCCTGGAACGGGAGGCGACGAAGCCATTATCCCGAGCGCTCAAGAGCTGCGTCTCCATTGTTGGAAGAAACGCACATCTCAGAGCCATAGCCTTGAAGATAATCAGTGATCTCTAAACCAATGTGTGTTTTCTTATGGTTACAGAATATAGGTAGCGAGGGAGGGAGAGATTCGCAGAGATCTGAGAACCTCTGCCAAGGAATTCAGAGGCCGAGGTGAGTATATATGCAATTTAGCTTCGGAGTAGTAGGTGATGAGACTGACGTCTACCCGGTTGCTTCCTGCCATTTCTGAATCTAGTTTTGTTTGTTTCAGTGTGAATGCGTTTCAAGAAACGGTCAAGAATGGAAGCACGGATTTTCAAAGAACCCAAAACTCTCTCCCGCCGGGTGGCCCAATGGAATCAAGTTATGTGTCTGCCAGTGGGGAAAATATCAAATGTCTACAGCCCATTGGCCCCCTCATGAATTTGTTGGTTAGGTGAACCAGCTAGCTCCCATGACTGCTCACATCTACTTTATGCATCTTGACAATCATTAACACATTAAATTAATTATCAATAATGTTTTACTTACTTATTTATTTATTATTTATTAGGTTGAGTTTAGGTGGAGTAAATTTGTTTATTAGAGGGAAAAATCACTAGGATCTGTGTTATGTGAGGTTTATTATTAGGATTGTGGTTGGATTTAATTTGTTTATTCGAGGGATAAATCACTGGGATTTGTGTAATGTGATGTTTATCGTTAGGATTATTAGAATTGTATTTGGACCTTTTTTTGGAATAGTTTTAATCCTTACTTTATTTTCATATTTAACTTTTTCTACGAGGTTTGAACTTAAAGTTCATAATAATTAAACTTTACATAAACTAATTGGTCTATACTTTATGGATTTAATTGCTAATAATATTAGGTGTTAATTGGTCTCTTCATGGGACGACCCACTGTTTGGCACAATAGGATGTTATCCTGTCCACCCGGTTTCAAATCTCATGGGGGACATCTTTGGCCCTTTGTGATAAGACTTAAGGATTAGGTTCCCCCATCCTCATGGAATCTCAGATCTTGCTTAGTGTCTCACCATCCCCACCATTGTGGAGTCTCGACTCTTGCTAAGTCATAAATATGGTATACCTAACTTACGAGATGTTAGACCTAGACCTAGCCCAAATTACTCCAACATGTTATTGATTCACCATAGTTTTAAAAAAATAAACATTTCCCACTTATTTTAAAAATGAAGTTATAATGATAGTAAAGAAGAGTTATAATTATAGTAAAGAAGAGATGTGATGTTTTAGGAATCTCAATTTGGATAAATCGTACAATTAACCCACATTTAAGATGTTATTAATAATGGTAAACCTGGACTTAAAGGATATTTGTTGGGTTATTTCTTGTGAGGTTATTTGAAGTTAACTTTTATCATTGGTCTCACAAGTCTTTTCGGAATGAAAAAATGTGTAAGGTTTATAAAGTCCATGTAAATATTTGATGTGCACGTGTATGATATGACTCTAAGTGGTTGATTGATATAAAAGTTGAAAATTGACTATCAAGGTGAGTCATCGTTGGGTCATCATGACGTTATAGTCAACTATATCAAAATTTTATAATTATTTAAATATAAATTTTCTTGAAATAACGTTTATGGATTTCATCAAATATACGTAGTATTATATTTAAAATAATATTGGTGGACCATATTTAAAATAGTACCCATGGATTCTTAGGAAACGAGATTATGCCTAATGCGTGAGATAGAATGAGTGTAGCTCTTTTGAAAATAAAATTATAGGTTACAATACTATTGCTTTTACATTTACAATATAACATAGTCTATGTTTTTAAGATTAAGGCAGTGAAATTACATGTTACATTATTATTGATTTTTATTAATTTTATATTATTAAAATAAGGTAATAGTTATAATGCAGTATAGTTTTTGCATTTATTGCTAATTAATTGATTAAGATAATGTGGAGTCTGTATTTAATTAGGAACATTTCATTTTTATTAAATAGATTGTGTGAAGTGGGGAGGTCCACACAATGAAAGCTTGAGAGCTTCCTTCGTAGTCCCGTACAAAATCAATGGTTATTTTATTGTTAATAGCTTTTGTGGAGTGTAGACGTCCGCAAAATGAAAACTGGAAAGTTTCCCCCGTAGTCCCGCACATATGCAATTGTGTTAATTTTGAAAATATACGTTAATATTAATAATTAATGCTTTGAAAATCATGCTTTTAGATTTGATATTTTAATGCTTTGAAATAATTCCATATGTAATAATGCTTTTTAATTTTCTTGTATGAATTGTATGGAAGATTAACTCTGCAATATCATTGGTTTGGAGCTCCGCACAAGCTTCTCTGGTTATGTGGAGCTCTGCATCAAAGAATTCGTTGGTGCTCATCTACTTGTGGCCTGAGATACATGGGAGTAATACCAATGATGCAAATGTATTGGCTCTAACACTATGAATCTCATTGCTCTCAAACTAGTGAACTAACTCTGAACGTTATGATCTACCTATCTCTAATCGTGTAATTATTTTATGAACGCTTTCACTGAATTGTTTGAACTAAGCAATTTTTTTTTCTCTTCAGGAGAGTACTTCGCTTATGCTTCTTCCCGTAACCAAAAGTCACTCTCGCTTAACTAACTACGATATGAGTTCTTTTTTCCTTATTATATCACTTAGAAGTTTTGGGCCTAGCTGATTGTAACATAAAGTCAAGGAATTGATTTAACCAAAGGTGTCTCGCACTGTGAATAACTTTATTTAGCCCGAAAGGTAGATTGTTTAAGCAAAGTGACCTTTGCTTGCGGATGGAACTAACAGAAAGGAAACTTCGTGATGGACATCAGAATAAAAAGGAGTTTATGTATGTGCCAGAGTTATGACTACGAGCTCCCTAAAGGAAGAAATTTTTCTACAACCACCTACAATGAAAGTATGAGTTTACTACAACAAAATTCGGTTGCTAGCAGCATGGGTGAAAGTACTAATCGAGACAATAATAGGGATGGGGGGACCAGTTAATCCAATTCTAGTAAATACCTACTACGTATCGCTTAATATGGTGACCATTCCCATTATGTGATGTATGTAATGTTTGATATTGAGTTACTATTCCAAAAGCGATGGAAGCTACAACAACAATAAATACAGTAGCGTCATATGTAAGGGTTGTGATCCCAAATAGAGGATTTTCTTTACAAAACTTAGTCCCTACTCCCAAACCAAAGTAGTTTGATTTGACGAACTACCTCTTTCCAATGTGCTACCTACTGAACCAAGAATTTAAAACATGCTCTATACATATGCCCGTCATTGAACAAAGTAGTGTTGAGGACAGTAGTGTTGGTACCATATCCACTGCTATATAAATTCCCATACCCACATGCACCCCCTGCACTATAAGCAAATGATTATGATCATCAATTTTTATTTAGATGTATAACAATTAATTTGAAGAGTATATAGTAACAGATATAATGATGATGGAGACTTACAAAGTTTCTAATATTGTGACTCAATCACCCATTGTTTGAGATGCATTTCTTCCACCATAAAAGGTAGTGTGAGCAATAGTCCATCTTGCTACATTAACAATGAGAGATCACAGCAGGATAAGCATAATTAATGGTATTGCACGTAATAACCTCAATGCCATTTCCAATAAATTACAATATTCTTCAATGAATCTGATGGGCACTATCAGATTGCTCGTTGGTCTCTTGGTAATTTGATTTAAGCTCAAATTTATAGAGAAGTTTTAGAGTTGTCAAATGAAATCCAAGTCTTTGTACCTTCAGGTCATGTAAATGCACAACGATTCCATTAATGTATATCCACATTGAGTATGAATGTGATTGAAGTAGAGTCGAAATAAATCATTGAAAGGATGATTTTCTCCTTTTGAAGCTTCAAATGCTAATTTGATAGAGGTGTCGCATAATAAGGCACTGAACTTCAATTGCAATACGTGTGTGTTTTTGTGTATGAAATTAATTTAAAAGCCACATGTTCTGGTTGACGCTTATCTTTGCTCTTGTCAGCATTCTAGAAATCTTTCAACCATCGCTAAAGAGTATTCTCAATCATCATACGATAACAGAGGCATAGGGAGATCTTTGCCAAAAACATACCATGACGAAAACCGAGAGAGATCTTTGCAAAAAACATACTGCTAAAGCCGCTCTCAAACGTCATCCTCGTGTTGTGTTTTTCCACAGAAACAACATGGTCTATATTTATTTCAATTTTTGTGTTAATCTCTCCTTCGCATTTCTTGAATATAGATGCTGAGATGGTCAATTACATAGTTATTGAAAATTCATGAAAGGTCACATATAAAACCATTGCATACACTATGTTGAATAAATGAAGGTGCAAAACGTAGCTGTGTGGAATGCAAGGGATAACTTTTCTCTACATCCCACATTATGCACAACTATATCAAACCATGGCATGTTGTATGCCGAACAAACATAATTTAAAAGACACACAAAATTCTCACCACGAAACTCTCCAATCAATAACTAGAGAGATTGACAGAGGGTGGCTCTAGGGTGGAATCCCCTACTGTACTTTGTGAAATTCTTGACGAAACAACTCTTTGATCCAACGACCTAGCACGGCTCATTTGCATGTGCATTTGTAGGAAGCATGTTTTTCAAATGCTCACTTTTAGAGGTAATGGTCTAAGCTTCATAACCTTATCATTTATAATGGATGGTGTTAATTTGTTTTGTTGTATTGGATGCATAGTGCTTATTGCGTTTGATTGTGGTGATAGTGCCCCACCCCCCTCCGTGCCATAAAATAAAATATATATTTTAATGTATGGTTTAAACAATGGATAGGAGATTCGAGTGAGAATTACATCAAATGAAACACAAATCTATTACTCCAAAAGGGATCCCAACCTAAAAATCTTGGTAATCATTACTACAACCTCACCTAAAAAACTTGGAAAGTCTTACTGCGACCTCTCCATACTGGGAATTGGTTTTCAATTGGGAAGGGTTCCATGATTTTTTAGAGGGTAAGGTGATTAATATGCCAGCTTTACTGATTTTCTCAAAGTGTTTCTACAATTATTCGATTACCCTGCACTGAACATCAATAATATAGTGATTGGGGGATTTTATTGGTTTCTCATTCTTTAGCATGGTCGTTGGATTATTCTCTCGTGGAAAGCTTCATAAATACAATATTAAAAGAAATGTGGAGATTGAAATTAGCACAAACAAAAGTGCTCAGGTCATGGTGAGTTATCATTGCAAAAAAAGAAGCCATCATGCCCTATTGTTTAATCCACATGCTCTCATTAATGTAGTCTAGGGTCAAATACTTTGTGACCTGGGAATGAGTAGTGAGTTTTTGGGACCACAAAACTCGTTGTCTCGGAACTCACCATAACCCATATCATGGAACCAACCATAATAAAGAGATGGATATTTTGTTTATTGTAAGTGATTTGAAAACCTTTGATCATGAAATTATAAATTTGAAATGTTTATACATTGTGTGGAGTGCGGAGGACATCCAAGAGTGGGGGCTCCTCTGCACCTCCACACTCCATATGTAAAAATGTTTTTTAATTTCTGTGTATGAATTGTGCAGAAGCTTTATCATTATGCGAAGTGCGGAGAAAACTCTACACAATGAAATATCTCTGCACTTCACAATGTAATCTGCAATGCAATTGCATGCCATTTGCATTTGAGAAGTATGAAACAAAAAAAATGTGTGGGTAACATGTGTATAAACATATTTCACATTGTATTTTACATATGCATTTGTGTTAATTTTGAAAATATATGTTAATATCAATAATGCAATGCTTTGAAAATTGTGCTTTTAGATTTGATATTTTAAAGCTTTGAGATAATGCTATATGTAATAATGCTTTTTAATTTGATGCAATGTGAGTTTTAATTGAAAAATTAATATATAGATTAGTTTAAATTTTAAATATATATCAAAATTAATATATAAGATAATTAGATTTAGTTTTGATATGTTAATTATAATGCATTCTAACACTTTTGGAGTTAGTACACTGTTAAACACCATGTTAAAACACACACATGGTGTATGAGGAATAAACACACAAACAAAAGAGACTCAACACACAATGAATGATAAGCGTGTAGCTCTTATTTTCCATTATACAAAGATGTACATTTATAATACAATGGTGTGAATCTTGGTTTCACATTCCAAGGTCACTTGGACTCCATTGTGACTTTTCGCATTCCACACCTACCCATGTAGGATTAGGTGTTCCAACATCCCCCCTTAATCCGAAGGGGTATGTGTGAGTCCAAGAAAAGAGTTGTAATACAAATATGCAAAGTATACATGGCATCACTTGGCTGAATCAACTCTCTGAAATGTTGGAAAAAAAAGAGGTGGTTTTAGGATGACCACAAACACCGGAACGCAAAACTTGTTGCAGTTCCCGGAACTCTTCCAAAACTGGCAAGAAGCTGAAAGCTTCTGCTAGAGGAATTGTCCCTCATAAAAAAGGGAGACCTTCAACCTAAAAGAAGGGAGGTCTACTACCTGTTATGGTTTTAGGATTACCAACAACTCTGGAATGCTTGAAGAATTTCCTGGAACTCAACCAAAGCTGGCAAGAAGCTGAAGGCTTCTAAGCTGAAGGCTTCTGCTAGAGGAAGTGTTCCTCATATATGAAAGGGAGACCTTCGACCTTAAAGAAGGGAGGTCTACTACCTGTGGTGGTTTTAGGTTGTCCACCAACCAAAGATGATGGTTTTAGGTTATCCACCAACCGAAGGCATGCTCATGGGCATCCGTGTCTCTGGCTACATCTCTGAATCTGGAATGACGAATTGTGGCTCAGGCTCGCTTGAACTGTTGGCTACAACTCTGAACATGGAATGAGAGATTGTGGCTCAGGCTCGCTTGATCTGTCGTCGAAGCTTGTACATGACCACCATTTCCCCCCCTGTCAGGGACAAGGTGAGATGATGGCGAAAACTCAACTGCAAGTTTGCTCAATATCCTTGAACAAGTTCTAACATGTGTTGTAAACATCTTCTTGGTTGCTGATGCCCATTGCCAAGAATCTATCCATCCAAGATGAATTTTGGTTCTTGCAGGAGGCTGATGTCTGAAGCATCTGTCTGAAGCATGGGTGTGCTGACTACAATGCTTGCATGGATGAAGATCAAAATAGTGATCTTTCATATGGCCAACTCGATCACAGTGTTGGAATTTCTCAATCTGTTGTGGAAGTGGAACAAGATCTGGAACAGCTGCAGGTGAACTGTCATACATGAATCCGGCACTTTGAAATATGATGGGTTTGGTGTAGTCTGGAATATGAAAGGTCACATCCTTGTCATATCCAAGACCAGTTCGGTGCTTGTTGTGGACAAGCTCTTCCCAAGGTCTGATGATGGGCTTGAGAAGTGCAGGCTGAGCTGCTGCATCTGCATGTACATGTGCTCTAGTACAAGGAACTGAATGAGAATCAACTGAAACTTTATCTTCTTTCTTCTAATGAGATTCCTTCACAATCTTCTGAACAGAAACAGGTTCAGAATGGTGACTCTTTTGTTGAATTTCGTCTTGCTGGAGCTGAGATTCCAACTGCAAAAACTCAATCTTTTCATGTGCATCTTGCAAACAACTTTGAATGTTACAAAGAGCATCCTTGCTCATTTTTATCACATCATCAACATTTGAATGAATGAGGTTATTCAACAACACTAATACCTCATTGATTTTGGCCATTTCAACAACTTAGGCTCAACAAATGAAAGGGTGTCGGCTACAACCGAAAATGCACCCGTTTACAATGTGATTCAACAACAAATACAAACGACTCCAAAGAATTTCCAACTATGGAAATCTCAAAGTACAAAGTGTGCTCCTCAAATGATGGAGGGCAATCAACAATGACTTACATCAACAACTCAAATTCACTGATTCCAACTATGAATGAAGAGGCAAATTCCACTCACAATACAATGTCAATGCAATACAATATTTCTGCAAAATATGTGCAGCTGAAAACACTAGTGCAAGAGGCCTTTAAAGCAGCTGAATTTTCCTTCAAAGAGCTGTTTTGCAATGATGGCAAACTTGTCTTCAAATGTGAAATTCTTCAAAAAATCACCCTCATGTCAATGCCACAAATCATTAAATGTCAAATCTGCAATTTTCTCTATGTATACTGTCCATTTACTGATATGTCATTTTCTCTTCCTCTCTGCTGTTCATTTCCTCTCTTTCCTCTCTTTCTCTCTCTCTGCTGTTTTTTTTTTTTTAATTAATTAAAAATTAATTAAAAATGAGAATGAGGTTATAATAGAAATGGAAGGGAATTTAAATTAGGAAAGGGGAAATATTAAAATGGAATGGGATTTTTTTATTTTTATTTTTTATTTTTATTTTTTTTAAAACAACAGAGAATAGAGAGCAGAGAGCAGGAAATAGCAGAAATTTCAACTTTGAAAACAGTAGAATTTTTTTCAAATGTATATTAGAACAAATCCAGCAGCAGCAGAAAGTGCAGAAATGAGGGCAATTTCAGAATTTCTAGTACTGAAATGCAACAGTAGATTGCCAATAAAACCCAGAAATTTTTCCAATAGCCCAGCAGCAGAAAATATTTTCCAGCAGTAGAAAAACTCAGAATTGCAGAAAATTTTCAATGAAAAAACTCAGAATTATTTTCCATTAAAAACCAAAAACTTCTTCTTCAGAAACCCAATTTAAAACACTATTCCAGCAGATCTTTAAGATGCAGAATTTAAAAGACAGAGATTGCAGGAAGAATGAGCAGTGAGAAAACCTTCAGATGTACAATGCTGCTTTTCCAAACCAATTTCTGAATGCTGCTAAGGATTTTGAATGCTGCTCCTTCTCAAAGCAGATTTCTGAATGTGGCAAAATGTCTGCTGCAGAAACTTTGAGTGCTGCAAAAATGTCAAGAATTTTTGCAGATATACACAGGCCATAAACACAAATGGCTCACTCAATTTGGAGCAGGGCCAGCAATCGCCCGCTCTGATACCATGTTAAACACCATGTTAAAGCACACACATGGTGTATGAGGAAGATGAACACACACACACCAAGAAACTCAACACAATGAAGGATAAGAGTGCAACTCTTATTTTCCATTATACAAAGATGTACATTTATAATACAATGGTGTGAATCTTGGTTTCACATTCCAAGGTCACTTGGACTCCATTGTGACTTTTCGCATTCCACACCTACCCATGTAGGATTAGGTGTTCCAACATACACATGTGCAATTTGACCCCCCTCGTTTATTATTATGGTTATCTCTATGTAATGAAGCTCATTTCATTTTTTATTATTAATATATTGTGTGGAGTGTGGAGGTCAACACAATGCTTCCTATGCATGGACTTCCTCAACAGTGCCACACAAGACCAATGGTTATTTTATTATTAATAGATTGTGTGGAGTGTGGAGGTCCACACAATAAAAGCTTGAAAGCTTCCTCCACATAGTGGAGTTCCTCCGCAGTCCCACACATATGCATTTGTGTTAATTTTGAAAATGTACCTTAAAATTAATATTTTAATGCTATCTAGAAATTGATTCATGTCAATCATTACATACTAGGGAGGTCACTTTCACTAATATTCAGCAAAAATCAAATTACATGCATGTATAGAAAGACACCTTATACCTCCATTTCCGGGGATGGCTTGAAAATGCACACTTCTACTGAAGAAATGGACCGCACCATTGAATTCCTAGCGCAAAATCATGAAATGTGACTGTAAAGTTGACCCTATTCTCATTTGGTCAAAATATGGATCCTTGGGAATGTCAAATATTCCTCTAAAGATTCCTTCTCCTTGGTTGACTGCAATTATGCTACTCATATGACAAAACCGACTTCACCACTGTGCTCCTTGCAAAAAAATGAGTAAAATGAGTATAAACTCTGTCTGGTTCTAAAACTGTGAAAATTTGGCCCAAAGGGAATCTTTTAGATTCCTCATGATTCCCAAAAGATTCATCCCTGCAAGTGGACTAAATATTTTCTTCTCAGATGAGGAAACTAATTACACCATTAGATTCCTTGTGGAAAACTAAGAAAAATGAGTATATAGTTGATATGTTTTTGCCTCTCAAAAATCAGCCTCCAAGGGAGTCTTTTAGATTCCTCAAGCACCAAATAATATTCCTGCAAATATTCTCTAATAATTTGTCTCAAAATTCATGTTGCATAGTTCCTCTTGGGTGCTGGGTTCTATGCATTCTCCTCTGCTCGACAAATGGTAAAATGTTGCGCTTTATTAAAAATCGAGCGACTGGATCAATGTTTGGCCTGTGGGTAGTTGGTAGATGCCCAAAGTAGGTGGGCCCGCGAGCCTCCACCATAATGGCACGTCGTTTGTTTTAATTTGGGCATAGTTTTGTTTTTGAATGAGATGTGACAAGGTCGCCCATTAGTGGGCCAACTGACCGGGTCAGGCAGGTTTGATCCCCACCGGCCCCCAATTAACACAGATATGTGGGCATTGCAATGTTTTCAGCGTTTGGGTTTTGTGTTGGAGTGTTGGGCCGCCACGTTGGGAAGACTGGCCACCAGTTGACATGGGTTCAAACCACGCCGACCCATTTTAATGTATATACATGTTGGTTGGTTGGGAGGGTTCATCGGCTGGTGGTCCGCCCATCATTTTTGTTTTAAAATATAATATATAATAATATGTTGAGGGGGGGTGGCAGCCCGCCACCCATACATATATATATATTTAATAACAAATTATTTGAAACTTTTCTGCTGGATTTTTGGGGTTACTAGACAATTTAAGGAGGTGAAAAATTCACCTGTTTCAGCCACAGGAATCTGTTGCCGATAAGTGAAAAAATGTTGCCTCGCTAGTGGTTGCGAATGGGCCTAGATTAACAAAAAAATTTACTGGCCATAACTTCACATACTATCTCATATTAAGGTGTTGTTTGCGTCGTTGGAAATATTGCGATGAGATCTTCAATTTGAGCCTAGTTTCACTTCAATCTAACAACTTTTATTTTTGAGCTTTTCTTGAGCCCTCTTGGATCTTTAAGGGTCTATGGAGCCACCTAGATCATTCCTCCCCATAGAGGATATTTTGGTCCTCCAAAAGCATGAAAATAGTTTGCAACTGTTGTGTTACATTTTATGCAACAGGTCACACTTCCTTCTCCTTCATCGTTGTTCTTCAAAGCCATAGGTGATAATCTAGCATCTACATCCTCTGATTCAAACCTATAGTACAATATTTTCAAACTACTTGTTCAATTACATAACCAATCATGGCCTACACATCCCCATACTTTCCAAGAGTTTATAACACACACTCTTTGGTCAAGTTTACCTCATAATAGAAACCAATACCTGAGTTATCAACAAAAAGCCAAAACATCAGCATTGCTTTAATCAGCGATGCAAAACATATCATCACTTTTACAATTATATTGCAACACATGATTTACAAAATGTGTCCATGACAAGCTACCATATCTAGTAAAACCATATTTCACTCATCAAAGTGAATAGGTCATCATCTCCCTATGGAAAATTCACTTGTCGAACAAATTTTCAAACTGGTTCCTGCACAGGCGCTTTGTCTTTGAGCCGTTGCTCTGGATGGAGCCTCCAACACATCACTCTTTGATGCCCACCTCTGTTGCAATGATTGCAAAAAATAATCTTCCTCCAGACTCACTTAACCTTCTTCTTTCCCTAATGTGGAGAAGGCCTTTCACGCCTCATCCTCTTTCTTGTTTCCATTCTCTCCCATCTCTCAACAACCCCATGGTTACGTAAACCACAAAGACTACATGGTTTTCTACACCATGATTTCTACTCGGAATTAACAATATACTTGTAATCAAAATGAACTCTAGAACACTGAGACTTTTTATAACTCTCTTGGTTGTCTCTAGTGCAATCCTAGTGATGAGAGCTTTCCTTAACTCTTCCTCTACCGCATGTGCACTTTCATGGGAGGGTTGTGATGTGTGCCAATAATCCTCTTTTTCTGATGGCTTCGACAATGTCCTAGAATCTTTTGCTACCTTTGAGCATTCCCCTTCATTGTATCCCATCTTGGTAAGGAATCTCATGCCGGTTCCTGAAATGGGTACCTCAAGGCTTCCAAAAGAAATAACATCATGTGAAAATGAAACTGAAGAATGATCAACATTTTTTACCTCAGTTGTCAGTTGTGAAGCAGGTGATGATGGCTTTGCTAAGCCTTCGTTGTGCTTCAAATTTTCGAAGGCCTCTTCTATGGCTTGTAGCTGAAGTTGCAGTCTATGATTCTCCTCTTTTTCTTCTCGTAGAAATCTCCAATTCAACATTATCTTCTTGAAGGCTCTAATTTATCTCCTCATTCAAATGATGAGAAGACGATGAATAATATGAATAATCATTAGAAGATGGAGATGGAGAATTTCCCTCTACTCTTTTTTCTCATGTTCCTCTCTTGCCATCTTCTCCTCATAATTTGCATACATTAAATCTACCATGTTGGCCATATTTTACAAGGCCTTGTATAGATCTACGACATCCTCCATTTTCCTTCTTGTTGCAGGTTCAATCTCCAGTAATCATTCACACTTGCAATTCACATCAACAGGAAGACCGCTCTGATACCAAACTTGATCCAGATCTCTCAGCTACCAGGATTAACCAAGATATTTTACTTCTGTGATGTTAGTATAGTTGCATGTGAAAGAGTATGAAAAAGCACATGCACATTCTTTAAAGAAGAGGAAACGTAAAAACATCCATAAAATAAAATAATGCACACAACTTGATAACGAAGTTCACCTAGTGTGGGCTACATCTCCGGGCTCTACACAAAGTTGGGAGGCCACTTTCATTAATCTTTAGCAAAAATAAAATTACATGCATATACAAAAGCACACCTTATACCTCCACTTTTAGGGATGGCCCGAAAATGCACACCTATACTGAAGAAATGGACTACATTTTTGAATTCCTGGTGCAAAATCGAAAAATGACTATAAAGTTGACCCTGTTCTGACTTGGTCAAAATCTAGACCCTCGGGAATCTCAAAGATTCCCCCAAATATTCCTTCTCACTAGTTGACTGAAAACTTAGTGCTCATATGACGAATTTGACTTCACCACTACGCTCCTTGCGAAAACTAAGTAAAATGAGTATAAACTTGGCCTAGTTATGAAACTGTGAAAATTTGGCCCTAAGGGAATCTTTTAGATTCCTCATGACTTCCAAAAGATTCCTCCCTGCAAGTGGACTGAAGATCTATTGCTCAGATGAGGAAAATAATTACACCATCATATTCCTTGCAGAAAACTAAGAAAAATGAGTATAAATTTGATATGTTTCTTCCTCTGTAAAAAATCAACCTCTAAGGGAATCTTTTAGATTCCTCAAGCATCAAAGAATATTCCTGCAAATATTCTCCGAGAATTTGTCTCGAAATTCATGCAACATAGTTCCTCACAGGGGTTGGGTTCTGTGCACTCTACTCTTCTCGAAAAATGGTAAAATGATGCATTTTATTAAAAGTCGAGCGAAAGGTTCAATGTTTGGCCTGTGCGCCATTAGTGGACGCCCAAATTAGGTGGGAAGAGGTCACGGGGTCAAACCCATGAGCCTCCCCCATAATGGCATGCCATTTGTTTTAATTTGGGCACGGTTTGTTTTTGAATGAGATGTGATGGGGCTGCCCATTGGCGGCCTGACCCATCGGGTTCGACGGTTTCGATTCCCGCCGACCCCAAATTAACACGAATCTATGTTTGTTGCAATGTTTGCGGCATTTGGGTTTTGTGTTGAGTATTGGGCCACCACGTTGGGCAGGCTGACCACTAGCTAACACAAGTTCAAATCATGCCAGCCCATTTTAATGTATATACATGTTGGTTGGTTGGGCAGGTCCATCGGTGGGTGGCCCACCCACCATTTTTGTTTTTATATATAATATATAACAATACGTTGAATGGGTGGCAGTTCGCCACCCATTTATATATATATTTTTATTTTTAATAACAAATTATTTGAAACTTTTGCACTAGATTTTTGGGGTTACTGGAAAACTTAAGGAGGCGACAAATTCGACCATTCGAGCCACCAGAATCCGTCGCTGATAAGTGCCAAATTGTTTCCTCGTTAGTGGCTGCCAATGGGCCTTGTTTGACCAAAACTTTGATTAGCCATAACTTTCACATACGAGATTGGATTGAGGCGTTGTTTGCATCGTTAGAAAAATTGTGACGGTATCTTTAATATAAACCTAGTTTCACTTCAATCCAGAAATTTTGATTTTTGAGCTTTTCATGAGCCCTCTTGGATTTTTGAGTGTCTCTGGAGCGACCTAGATCAAGTTGATTACAAATTTTGTTCCATAGATTGGCGACATCATTGTCAGTACCCACATTATTATGTATTATACTGCTATTTCTCAACACTTGAATGTTGTTAGCTTTGTCGATCAAGCGATCCATCAAGTCCACATATGACATGAGGGGTTGTGATGCCTTTTCCTATTTTGAATCCTCAAATCTCACCAATTTTCTCAACATAGTGTTTGTTTTGTCATCCTTTTCAATTGCGGGTAAGTGAAGTGTGTGGTTTTTGCAAACAAAATGAATTTTGTTGAACCGACATGTGTTTGAAGCGAATTTCACCCATTTATCTTTCAGTTGCGCTATTGGCGGGAGAGTGATCTCCATATTCTCCATATTCCCCATGGCCTCTTGACTCAACATAATATTTGCATCAATAATTGTTGAGCCATCATCATGTTCCCCTCTAAACAATGTCACTTTTCCATCTTCCCACTTGCTACTGGTACTACTACTAGCACTTCTCATTACCATTGCACTTCCCCACCCGAAATCTGAATCTTGATTCATCATCTCACATTACGTCACATAAACCATGTTTATATTTTCTTGGATGCTCGTCACTATTTCTGAATTATCTCTATGAGAAGGAAAGCAGGTGGTGGCATTCACATTAGCAACAATGGATTAATGGTCATCATTCTATTAATGCAACACAATAGTGATGAAGCGAGATGCGTTCCGGTGAGGTAAATCACCTAAAAACTAGAAAATAAAAACGATTACCATACTAGGACATGCTTTAATATTATTTATTATACTGTGTTTCTCTCGAAAAATATTGAGTTTGAAAGGGCTTTGGAATATTTGTATTTGTATTTGATTCACGAAGATGGGGACAATGTAATTGGGCACATTGATTGTGTGAACGAGAGACCAATTTTCGTGTTGGGGTAAGGCTAGACATGACATCAATTGCATAATATTCTCCTCGGGGAGTGTATTTTTTTGGAGTCGGCGTTGCCCATGTATTCTAGCAGCGGGGAAGCCATTCAATGAGTCCACATGAACTAGGTTTTTTGATATTTTCTATTTTATTGACTGTTTTTCAGTGTTTCTTCCACTCATATGAGGTTTGAACCTAAGACCTAGAAGGGACTAAACCTCACATAAAGTAGTTGGTCTACACCTCATGGATTTAATTTCTAATAATATTAGATGTTAATCGGTCTCTTCGTGGGACGACAAAGTGTTTAGCACAATGGGATGCTATCCCCTCCACTTGGTTTCAAATCCCATGGGGGGGCATCTTTGGCCCTTTGTGATAAGGCTGAAGGAGTAGGCTCCCCCATCCTCATAGAGTCTCAGATCTTGCTAAGTTCCCCACCATCCCCCACCATTGTGGAGTCTCGACTCTTGCTAAGTCATAAATCTGGTATACCTAACTTATGAGATGTTAGACCTAGACCTAGCCCAAATTACTCGAACACCATCCCCCACCATTGTGGAGTCTCGACTCTTGTTAAGTCATAAATATGGTATACCTAACTTACATGATGTTAGACCTAAACCTAGCCCAAATTACTCGAACAAGTTATTGGTCACCATAGTTTTAAAAAAATAAACATTTCCCTCTTATTTTAAAAATTAAGCTATAATGATAGTAAAGAAGAGTTATAATTATAGTAAAGAAGAGATGTGAAGTTTTATGAATCTCAACGTGGATAAATCGTACAATTAACTCACATTTAAGATGTTATTAATAATGGTAAACCTTGACTTAAAGAATATTTGTTGGGTTATTTCTTGTGAGGTTATATGAAGCTAACTTTTATCATTGGTCTCACAAGTCTTTTTGGATGATAAAATGTGTAAGGTTTATAAAGTCCATGTAAATATTTGATGTGCACGTGTATGATATGACTCTAAGTGGTTGATTGATATAAAAGTTGAAAATTGATTATCAAGGTGAGTCATCGTTAGGTCATCATGACGTTATAGTCAACTATATCAAATTCTTATAATTATTTAAATATACACTTTTCTTGAAATAACGTTTATGGATTTCATTAAATATACTAAATATACTATGTGTGGACCATATTTAAAATAGTACCCATGTATTCTGTTGAAACGAGACTATGCGTAATGCGTGAGATAGAATGAGCGTAGCTCTTTTGAAAATAAAATTATAGGTTACGTTACCGTATAATTTCAATATAACATATTATTTGCTTTTATTGTTAATTATTTGATTAGGGTAGTAAAATTATATGCTACATCATTATTGATTTTCACATTATTAAAACAAAGGTAATAGTTATAATGCAATATAGTCTAATTAATTGATTGAGGCAATGTGGAGTTTGTGTTTAATTAGGAATGCTTTATTTTTATTATTAGTAGATTGTGTGGAGTGGGGAGATCCACACAATGAAATCTTGAGAGCTTCATTCGTAGTCCTATACAAAATCAGTTGTTATATTTTTATTAATAACTTTTATGGAGTGCGGACGTCCGCAAAATGAAAGTTGGAAAGCTTCTTACTTTGTCCCGCACATATGCATTTGTGTTAATTTTGAAAATATACATTAATATTAATATTTTAATGCTTTGAAAATCATGCTTTTAGATTTGATATTTTAATGCTTTTAAATAATTCCATATGTAATAATGTTTTTTAATTTTCGTGTATGAATTGTATGGAATATTAACTCAAATTCGTGGGTTTGGAGCTCCGCACAATCTTCTCTGGTTATGTGGAATTCCGTATCAACGAATTCGTTGGTGCTCGTCTACTTATGGCCTCAGATACATGGGAGTAATACCAATTATGCAAATGTATTAGCTCTAACACTATGACTGTCATTGCTCTCAAGCTAGTGAACTAACTCTGAATGTTTTGATCTACTTATCTCTAATCGTGTAACTATTTTCAGAACGCTTTCACTAAATTGTTTGAACTAGCAGTTTTTTTTTCTCTTCACGAAAGTACTTCGCTTATGCTTCTTCCCGTAACCGAAAGTCACTCTCGCTTAACTGACTATGATATGAGTTCTTTTTTCCTTATTATATCACTTAGAATTTTTGGGCCTAGTTGACCGTAACATAAAGTCAAGGAATTGATTTAACCAAAGGTGTCTTGCACTGTGAATAAATTTATTTAGCCCAAAGGTAGACTGTTTAAGCAAAGTTACTGTTGCTTGCGTAGGGAACTAACAGAAAGGAAACTTTGTGATTGACATCAGAATAAAAATGAGTTTATGTAGGTGCCAGCGCTGTGACTACGAGCTCCCTGAAGGAAGCAAATTTTCTACAAACACCTATAGTGAAAGAATGAGTTTACTACAACACCATCCAACTGCTAACAACAACGGTGCAAGTACCAACTGAGATAAGAACATGGATGGGTGGAACAGTTAATCCAATTCTAGTAAATATCTACTATGTGCCACTTAATATGGTGGACATTCCCATTATGTGATGTATGTAATGTTCGAGATTGAGTTACTATTCCAGAAACGATGGAAGCTACAACAAAAATAAAGCAAGTAGAGTCATAAGCAAGGTTTGTGATTCCAAATAGAGGAGTTGCTTTCCAAAGATTAGCCCCTGCTCCCAAACCAAAATAGTTTGATTTTAACGCGCTACCTCTTTCCAATGTGCTACTTACTGAACCAAGAACTCAAAACATGCTCTGCACATATTCCCGTCATTGAACAATGTAGTGTTGAGGGCAATAGTGTTAGTGCCATATCCACTGCTATATAAATTCCCATACCCACATGCACCCCCTGCACTATAAGCAGATGATTATGATCATCAATTTCTATTTAGATATATAACAATTAACTGGAAGAGTATATAGTAACATATATAACGATGATGGAGAATTACATAGTTTCTAATATTGAGACTCACTCACCCATTGTTTGAGATGCATTTCTTCCACCATAAAAGGTAGCGTGAGCAAGAGTCCATCTTGCTACATTAACAGTGAGATATGACACCAGGATATGCATATTTAATGGTATTGCACGTAATAAACTCAATTCCATTCCCATTAAGTTACAATATTCTTCAATGAATTAGATAGGAACTGACATATTTATTGTTGGTATCTGGGTAATTTTATTTAAGCTCAAATTTATAGAGAAATCTTACAGTCGTCTAATGAAATCCAGATCTTTGTACCTTCAGGTAATGTAAATGTACAACAATCCCATTACAATATATCCACATTGGGTACGGATGTGATTAAAGTAGAATCGAAATTAATCATTGAAAGGACGATTTTCTCCTTTCGAAGCTTCAAATGCTAATTTGATAGAGGTGTCACATAATAAGGCATTGAACTTCAATTACAATATGTATGTGTGTGTGTGTTTGTATATGAAATGAATTTAAAAGCCACATGTTTCAGTCGACACTTATCTGTGTTCTTGTAAGCACTCTAGAAATAATTCAACCATCACTAAATAGTATTCTCAATCATCATATGATGATAGAGGCACAAGTAGATATTCGTCAAAAACATACCATGACAACAACCAAGAGAGATCTTCGCAAAAAACATACTGTGAACATTGCTCTTGAACGTCATCCTCGTGCTGTGTTTTTCCATAGAAACAACACGGTCTATATTTATTTCATTTTTTGTGTTAATCTCTCCCCCGCATTACTTGAACGTAGATGCCGAGATGGCCAATTGTAGTCATTGAAAATTCATGAAAGGTCACATCTAAAACCATTGCGTACACTATGTTGAATAAAAGAAGGTGAAAAACGTAGTTGTGCGGAATGCCGAGGATAACTCTCCTCAACATCCCACATTATGCACAACCATATCAAACCATGGCATGTTGTATGTCGAACAAACCAAATTTACAAGACACAAAATTATCACCACAAAACTATCCAATCAATAACTAGAGAGATTGACACATGGTGACTCCAAGGTGGAATCTCCTACTGTAATTTGTGAAATTATTGACGAAACAAATCTCCGATCCAACGACCCAACAAGGCTCATTTGCATGTGCATTTGGAGGAAGCATGTTTTTCAAGTGCTCACTTTTAGAGGTAATGGTCTAAGCTTCATAACCTTATCATTTATAATGGATGGTGTCAATTTGTTTTGTTTTATTGGATGTGTCATGCTTATTGCATTTGACTATGGCGATAGTAACCCACCCCCCTTCGTACCATAAAATAAGATATATTTTAATGTATGGTTTAAACATAGATAGGAGATTTGCGTGATAATTACATCAAATGAAACACAAATTTATTACTCCAAAAGGTAACCCAACCTAAAAATCTTGGAAATCCTTACTAAAACCTCACCTAAAAAACTTGGAAATGCTAACTGCAACCTCTCCATAATGGGCATTAGTTTTCAATTGGGAAGGATTCCATGAATTTTTAGACTGTAAGGTGATTGATATGCCACCTTTACTGATTTTCTCATAGTGTTTCTACAATTATTCGATTACCCTGAGATGAACATCAATAATATCGTAGTGATTGGGGGATTTTACTAGTTTTTCATTCTTTAGCATGGCCTTTGGATTATTCTCTCGTGGAAAGCTTCGTAAATACAATATTAAAACAAATGTGGAGATTGAAAGTAGCACAAACAAAAGTGCTCAGGTCATGGTAATCATCCCTATAACTGTAGCAATTAAAGCCATCATGCTCTATTGTTTAATCCATGTGCTCTCATTAATGTAGTCGAGGGTCAAATACTTTGCGACCTGTGAACGAGTAGTAAGTTTTTGGGACCACATAACTTGTTGTCTTCGAATTCACCATAACCCACAACATGGGCCCAACCAAAGATGTATATTTTTATTTTTATTTTATTTTATTTTAATTTTTCTATTTTATTATATATATATATATATATATATATATATATATATATATATATATATATATATATATATATTCGTCGTAAGTGATTTGCAATACTTCGATCATGAAATTATAAATTTGAAACGTTAATACATTGTGTGGAGTGTGAAGGTGCAAAGGATCTCCAAGAGTGGGGGCTCCTCTGCACCTCCGCACTCCACATGTAATAATGTTTTTTATTTTTCATGTATGAATTGTGCGGAAGCTTGATCATTGTGCGGTGTCCAGAGAAAACTCTGCACAATGAAAGCTCTCTGCACTTCGCAATTTACTCTATAATGCAATGGCATGCCATTTTCTTTTGAGCAGTATGAAACCAAAAAAAATGTGTGGGTAACAAGTGTATATACATATTTCACATTGTATTTCACATATGCATTTTTGTTAATTTTGAAAATCTATGTTAATATTAATAATGTAATGCTTTGAAATCATGCTTTTAGATTTGATATTTTAAAGCTTTGAGATAATTCTATATGTAATAATGCTTTTTAATTTTGATGCAATGTGAATTTTAATTGAAAAATTAATATATAGATTAGTTTAAATTTTAAATATATATCAAAATTAATATATAACATAATTATATTTAATTTTGATATGTTAATTATAATGCATTTTAACTCTTTTGGAGTTAGTACACGTGTGCAATTTGACCCCCCTCATTTATTATTATGGTTATCTCTATGTAATGAAGTCCACTTCATTTTTTATTATTAATAGATTGTGTGGAGTGCGGAGGTCCGCACAATGCTTCCTTCGCCATCCCACACAAGTCCAATGGTTATTTTATTATTAATAGATTGTGTGGAGTGTGGAGGTCCGCACAATAAAAGCTTGAAAGCTTCATCCAAATAGTGGAGTTCCTTCGTAGTCCCACACATATGAATTTGTGTTAATTTTGAAAATATACCTTAATATTAATATTTTAATACTATCTAGCAATTGATTCCTATCAACCATTACATAATTTTTATTTTTACATACTTTTTTTTGAAGGCGTACTTTCTCCCACGTGAGATAAGTTTTAAATAGAGTTGAACCCAATAAGATGCATGCAACAAACAAATATATTACTACCCATGGCTATGAGAAAAAAATTTCATAAAATTAAAAAAATATTATTCTATAATTGCTTGCGTAGAACCTTTTAATTTCACAAACTATTGTAGAAATTATACAAACAATATCATGAAATGTGTAATTACATACATAATAGCAGCATTGTCGAAAGATAATTCAGTGTCTTGTCTAGCTCTACTTTCAACCTGATTAGAAAACCCAATCTCTTTATATTACTATATACTTCATGACCATAAGATCCCGCTCAGAAGGTTTGTACCTCTCCTGGCATAACAATGGATTCAATTCGATCATGCAATGTATTAAAGCAAGATATTGAATCCTTCTACAAATTAATTGTGGAAAATAAACACGATCACACAATCACACCAAGTAAAAGAAAGAAGCAAATCAACCCACAACACAGATATTTTTCTTGGGGAAAGCTTGCTGCTCAAAACCCCTCTATCTCTATTGTATAATGAACCAAGCAATCATGAAACAATACAATGCACTCTTCCCACAAGAATCTGTTGCACTATCCTGACTGTCTCACACTGATCTAGACAAAATTGGGCTAGTACTTAGCCAATTCTCAGCCTCTGCTCAGCTTGCCTTGCTTACGCAATCCCTAGTCAATTAATTCCTATGAAATAGGATAATTAGCATTCCTTGACTGCGCAATACATCATGGGAATATTATGGTGTATATAGTTGTGCCCAGGCAATTTGCTATAAATAAAACTGATAGATAACTTCCCTTTAACATCTTTCTCAACCGTGTCTTCATCAGAACTGACATGCATGCAACTATTAATAGTAAATCTTCATTTACTTGACAAATCACTACATGTGAATTAAATCTGATTTAATTCACTTGACCTCTCACTAGTGCAAAAATTAGTTACAACCAGTTAGACTGGCTTTAACTCACTTAATTGAGTTCACTGATTTCTCATGCATTAAAATAATACATTAACTGCAACTTGGACTCTAAAACAAATAAAATCACTCTACATGCCTCGCCAACCACCCTCAACTCGAATTTCATGAGCTACCTGAGTCTATCACACTCAGTTAACTATTACAAGTGATTATGAGATAATATTGCAATTTATTGTCAAATTTATTTAAGGGATAAATAAATTTGACACATATTTCTTCTAATTTAATTAAGAAATAATTAAATCAAAAGCCTCCATGGTAGCCATTTCTGGGTGCCATTTTCTGGATGCCAATTTCATTGTTTTTTGTTGCAAATTTCAACACTCCCTCTCAACAAAAAAGGAATCAATCTGTCTTGATCCGGTATCTTTGGAATGCTCTGCATGAAACACTTCTGAAACTGAATAGCCTCCAAACAACTGAATCAGTATAATGCATCTGTCATCAGAGTCTTCTAACTGCTAGATCCTACTGCACATGTCTACTAGACTCTCTACGCTGTTGACATCTACCAACTATGATCTGCGCTCCAGTATCCGACACTTGTCACTCTGATTTCTGTCTTCTTGACATCTTACTGCATCAATCTAACCGATCCTTCTGGCTATTGTTGTACTGTGGGCTCCTCGTAGCCAGGTTCAATCCATGAGACACACCATCTCAATGAACCCTGCCCACTTTCTTATTGGGATTAATTTTGCACATCGCCCCACCTCACACCTGGAGGTATAGCTGCATGTACTCCTCCTTGCCTTCTGGCTCGAAATTCCCCCCTAATGGAGGTCTATGCTTGAGTGGAATATTCCACTCGGTCTCATCTTTGCTTCTCCAATTGTGGTTGTTCCACAAACTTCTGAGAGTGCTTCTGAGGCTGCATGTTGAGAGATAATTTCTCCCTCTCAACCACCAAGTCATTAACCACTGCTTTGCTCCTCAAAGCCTTGCATGCATCCTCAACCTCGAGAGCATACAGGTTGTTGACTCTTGAACTATTATTTTTCACCTGTCTTGTGGCTATGTGTTTAAGGAACATTTTTCCTTTTTTAAACATCACTTCATAACCACGGTCTTCCAATACCACTATGGAGACAAGATTCTTCTTTAGGCCTGGAACACACAAAACATCTGCTAGTCTGAGATGAGAGCTATTGTCCCTCTGAAAGGTAACTGTAGTTATGTTGGTCGCGCTATACCTCTCATCATCTCCAAACTCTATGCTCTGTTGGAGGTCCTTCTCCCCCAAGTCACTAAAGAGATCTCTATCCCTCGTCATATGTAACAAGGCACCATTGTTTAAATACCACATGCATCCCATTACAGTGCTGACCATGCATGCAATGAGAGTAGTATCAAGCTCAAACTATGAATCCAATGCTTCACCTGCTGCAACTACAAGCTCCTTCTTGCTTGCCTTCTTCTGTGGACAATTTGTAGCATAGTTTCATGAAAGTGAAAACATCTGATCTTGGACAAGTATTTCTTGCCCACTTTGCCTTGTTTTCCTTACTATCTAAGGCACACTCTTCCTCGTCATTATTATTGGATGAGGATCCATCCCTGGTATTCCGCATGAATTCTTCTAGTACCAAATCTGACCAAAGTCACTCCCAATCTAGTAACTTCTCCCTCACATTCACTGAGTCCTGGTAACTATGCCAGCTCTTAGGAAGGCCTAGAAGTGCTAGGCTCACCAAGTCATCATCTGCTATGGTCACACCAACACTTCCAAGCTCATCTCGACATTGAGTGAACTTCGCCAAGTATGTCGGTACCATCTCGCCCTCCTCCTTCTTGATTTTCCCGAGCTTGTCCTTTAGCGCCAAATTCCTTTGGTCGCTGCTATTCTGAAACATATTTGTTAAGGCCTTCCATATTGCATATGGATTCTCCTTTCCATGGAGACTCGAGAAAGTGTGATCTCTAACTCCCTCTAATAAGATCCTCCTTGCCCTTGCTACCTTCTTTTTCCAAGCATCAAGAAGAGCGGTGTCTACTGCTGCGGGCTTGGGAATATCATTATCAATGAATTCTTTTACCCTGTTTTCCTCCAGAACTGCCTCCATTCTGTCTTTCCATGCACTATAATTATAAATTCCCTCGAGTGCATATTCCAATATTAATCCATTGAAAGCCATCTTAATCCGCTTGTCTCACCAAAGAGAGTATCTGCAAGTTTGAATATTGTTCAACACAAACTCAATTTCTTCTCCACTATTGTGATTCCTGGCACTCCGATACCATGTAGAAATTATAAAAACAATATGTATACCAATGGATCCAATCTGATCATGCAATAAACTAAAGCAAGATACTGAATCCTTATACAAATTAATTGCAGAAAATAAACACGATAAACAATCACACCAAGTAAAAGAAACAAGAAAATCAATCCACAACACTGATATTTTTCCTGGGGAAAGCTTGTTGCTCAAAACCCCTCTATCTCTATTGTATAATGAACCAAGGAATCGTGAAACAATACAATGCACTCTTCCCACAAGAGTCTGCTGCACTATCCTAACTATCTCACACTGATCTGGACAAAATTGGGCAAGTACTTAGCCAATTCTCAGCCTCTACTCAACCTGCCTTTATTACGCAATCCATAGGAAATTAATCCCTATTAAATAGTATAATTATCCTTCCTTTATTGCGCAATACATCATGAACATCCTATGGTGTATATAATTGCACCCGAGCAATTTGCTATAAATACAACTGATAGATAACTTCCCTTTAACCTCTGTCTCAACTAGGTTTTCATTAGAACTGAAATGCATGCAACTATTAATAGTAAATCATCAGTCACTTAACAAATCACTGCATGTGAATTAAATTTTATTAATTCACTTGACCTCTCACTAGTGCAACAATCAATTACAACTAGTTAGACTGACTTTAACTCACTTAATTGAGTTAACTCATTTCTCATGAATTAAACTAACATATTAACTACATATTGGACTCTAAAACAAATAGAATCACTCTACATGCCTCACCAACCACCCTCAACTCGAATTTCATGAGCTAATTGAGTCTATCACACTTAGTTAACTATTACAAGTGATTATGAGATAAGATTACAATTTATTGTCCAATTTATTTAAGGGATAAATAAATTTGACACAAATTTCTTCTAATATAATTAAGAAATAATTAAATCAAAATCCTTCATGGTATCCATTTCTGGATGTTGTTTTAGATGCCAATTTCACTATTTCTTGTTGCAAATTTTAACAACTACATTGTCAATTGGATCGTATTTGATGTTTTTGGGCAGTAGTTGTGATCTGGATCTCTTGGCTACTGAAATTAACCAAAATCTTTTACTTCTATGATGTTAAAAAAATTTCATGTGAAAGAGTATGAAAAACCACATGCGCATTCTTTAAAGAAGAGGAAACATAAAGACATCCATCAAATCAAAGAACACACACAATTTGATAACAGAGTTCACCCAGTGTGGGCTACATCTTTGGGCTCTGCTCAAATTGGAGAGGTTGCTTTCATTAATCTTCAGCAAAAATCAAATTACATGCATGTACAAAAAGGCACCTTATACCTCCACTTCTGGGGATGGCCTGAAAATGCAGACTTCTGCTGAAGAAATTGAATGCATCGTTGAATTCCTGGCACAAAATCATGAAAAATTACTATAAAGCTGACCCCGTTCTGACTTGGTCAAAATATTGACCCTCGAGAATCTCAAAGATTCCCCCAAAAGATTCCTTCTCGCTGGTTGACTGAAATTATGTTGCTCACATGACAAATCTAACTTCACCACTGCGCTCCTTGCAAAAAATTGAATAAAATGAGTATAAACTCGACCTGGTTCTGAAATTGTGAAAATTTGGCCCCAAGGGAATATTTTAGTTTCCTCTTGATTCCCAAAAGATTCCTCCTTGCAAATGGACTGAATATCTACTACCTAGATGAGGAAACTAAGTACACCATCAGATTCCTTGCGGAAAACAGAGAAAAATGAGTATAAAGTTGATAAGTTTTTGCCTCTGTAAAAAATCAGCCTCCAAGGGAATCTTTTAGATTCCTTGAGCATCAAATAATATTCTTGAAAAGATTCTCTAAGAATCTATCTCAATATTCATGCAACATATTTCCTCCTGGACGTTAGGTTTCGTGTTATCTCCTTTGCCCGACAAATGGTAAAATGCTGCCCTTTATTAGAAATTCGGCGGATGGATCAATGTTTGGCGTGTGGGTCAATGGTGGACACCCAAATTAGGTGGGAGGAGCTCCTGGGGTCAAACCTGTGAGCCTCTCCCATAATGTCTTGTTGTTTTTTTTAATTTGGGTGCAATTTTCTTTTGAATGAGATGTGATGGGGCCATCCGTTGGCGGGCCAACCAACCGAGTCAGGAGGGTTCGATCCCCATAGACCCCAAATTAACACAGATTTGTGGCCGTTTCAATATTTATGACGTTTGGGTTTTTTGTTGAGTATTGGGTCGCTGCGTTGGGCAAACCGGTCACCGATCGGCATGGGTTGAAACCTTGCTAGCCCATTTTAACATATATACATGTTGGTTGGTTGAGTGGGTCTATTGGCGGGTGGTCAACCCACCATTTTTATTTTTATATATAATATGTAACAATACATTAAGGGGGTGGTAGGGGTGGAAACCCACCACCCATTTTTATATATATTTTTGATTTTAATAACAAATTATTTGAAACTTTTTTGCCATATTTTTGGGGTTACTGGAAAATTTAAGGAGGTGAAAAATTCGCCCGTCCCGTCCATCGAAATCCATCGCCGATAAGTGCCAAATTGTTTCCTCATTAGTGGTTGGCAATGGGCCTAGTTTAACAAAAATTGGATTGCCCATAATGTTCACATACGAGCTTAGATTGAGGTGTTGTTTGCATCATTGGAAAGCTTGCGACAATATCTTCAATCTAAACCTAGTTTCACTTCAATCTAGTAATTTTTATTTTTGAGCTTTTCCTAATCCCTCTTGGACCTTTAAGTGTCTCTAGAGCCATTGCTTGGTCCCTATATTACTAGTGTAGTCCCTTATTGTTGTTAGTGTAGCCCCTTTATTGTTATTTTTGTACCCCTCTAATCCCCATATTGTTATTATTGTGCCCCATAAAAGCCCAATATTGTTATTATTGTGCCCTTACATTATTATTGTTAGGTCGAATAGGATTATATTGTGACCCCATGGACTCCTATATATAGAAAGAATGTTTTGTCATTTGAATCATCCGATAATTTTTCATTTATGTAATGTAAAGGAGGTTTCCCTCTCGAAGTGGCTGATTTCTAAGGCGTTGATCTCTCCTTTCTTCTATTTTGGGAGCTGATTTCGTAACATTTTGTATCAGATCTTTAGATTCTAGGGTTTCACTGCTTCAAAAAGGTCATTGTGGAATTTTTGGTATAAATTTTTTCTACAAAGGTTCAGAAGCTAAAAAAAACCCATTTGCGAAGAACTCCTGAGGAAATTTGTGTAAAAAGTTCAGATCTTGCTTCGCAACATTTTCAGAGATATGATCTGTGGAAGTCATGGTTTTTGTAGGCTCTCGAATTTCATCTCAAAGACGTGACCTTGGGAAAATCATTATAACTCTGTCTCTAAGCACAGGATTTGAATTCTATAAAAAGTGACCAAAATTAAATGAACAGTAGTTTCCTATGTATCGATTTCAAAGCCGAAGGATGATCTGAAATGTGGAAAAATTAGATCATTATTTCTCTCTTTGGAAAAATGATTAAGGTATCTTCATGCAACATTGTTGATTTTTTGTTCACTACGGATGAATTTATCATATAAGATATTAACTGTAAATAAATTTAAACAAAAGTTACACAAGTCAAGAAGATAGAGAACACCAATGTTGATGATAGAATTCACCCCTCCTGGGCTATGTATCCGAGACTTATGCAAAATTATAGGCCGCTTGTTTTTCAGTGAAAAAGAGGGATGTTACATTTGCTTCCACAGTTGCGGCTTTTTCCTCAGAATGGAAATACTCTTGTACAAAGAGTTCTCGCAACTTCACATGGACATTCTACCAGTTAAAATTTAACATTACAACAAAACAAACAAGTCTTAGTATGCTGACTCAGACCTCTACTGAAAAAAAGCAAACTTTAATAGCAACAAGAATACAACTCAAACCTCCCTCAATTTGACGTAAGAGTCTGATTGAATTTGTACTAAAATCTAGAATTTTGATTGCTTCATTCACCAAAAGGACCCTTCCAGTGTCCTCATAGCACCTTGAAACCCTTGTCTAGGTTTTTGAATCACTCCATTTGGTTTTTGTATGACTCTAGAAAACCCAAAACTATCTGGCTCATGACTTCATGCTTCTGGATGCCTTGATCTGACACAATATTTCTTTACCTTCTGCTTCCTTCCTGAAAAGCTTCGAAAAGAACTCTCACACCGAATATGTGATCTCCACCAATGTGTGTTAAGTGTGTAGTGTCCCCCCTATGCTTAAACATTTGAAGTATTTATAATATGAATGAGTGCCACATTTAGCAAAGTTTGTTTCAACTAACTTGGCCAATACAATGGCTTGATATGTGCAAATAAATTATGCACTTAGTTATTCGAACTCCATTGAATGGATGCATTGAATTAAATAAATGGTGCATGGTCCTGGTCTTGTCGCATTGTGACACTTAGTGGATTAGGGATAAGGTGGATAACTTTACACCTTGCGCAATTAACCAAAAAAACCCAAAATAGAACCTTATGTTATATTTAGGCACTGACAGTCAGATTAACCGCACGGATGTTGGGATAACTACTTGTGACTAGGTATGATCTAACCTGTTGCTGACACCTTGCGGTTTGAACCGTCAGTTCCGGCGCATTGGTAGTCTACCTCCCAGTCCATGTGAAAACTGACATCTAACGGTTGTGGTCAACTCTGGTGGTTGCGGTCAGCTTCGGCGGTTACGGTCTGTGCCTTTATTTGAATTGTATTAGCCACTGCGGTCTTGACCTCGTTTGTTCACAAGTTACTTCCCGGACGGTTCCGCTGCGGTTTAACCCCGACGGTTAAATCCCGACATTGACTACAATGGTCATTGCTTTCTGCCTATTTACATGTGTTGATAGCTCTGACGCGGTCATTGCTCATGGTTTAGGATTGTGGGTATTATTACAATGTTTTAATACATAGACCCGAAACCTTATAGCTTAGGTTTTATTACATGTTTATTGCGCTAGGCTTTTAAGGCTTAGATGTTTAGGTGGTAGTGTTAGGACTTAGGTTTTTAGACTTAGGATATAGATTTAGGTCCTTTTACATTGTCACCTTTTCACACACATTAACATCAAACCATGAACCCTCATACACCATGACCTCCATAGCATTAGGGTAAAAAAAATGCACCATGTAATTTTGACATAATCTGACCCCTTGAAACTTGCGCCAAATATAAATGTGCCAAAATACATTAAGAAACATCTATTTCTTACCACCATTCTTTTGCAGGATACTGATGATAAAGTTTTTCACCTTATTGTATTGGAAGAAGTCACATAGTCAACAAGGCACTCTTTGACACTTCAACTTCGACGGATTGTTTCTCCATCATTCGGTGTCCAAATGAGAAACCATAAGAAGCGCCAGATTCAAAGGGACAAACACTTCAACTTGATGTTGTTTTCGGTTTGAGTTGGAACTGCCCATATTCAACGTAATTTGAAAAAAAATTGCTACATGGGACCATCTTGGTCATTAAGAAAATTTCAACTTAACATACAAGATCCATTTTGGATCAAAGGAGGAAACACTAGCACGTGGCATGCCATACAAGTTCGCTCTACTGAACCATTACATAATTAGGCCATTGTGGGAGATTGGGCATAAATTTGTCTTGGAGAATCCAAATCAGGTCACACCTATGGAATTGGAAAAAATATTCATAGGGCTACTAAAGGACCAAAGATAAAATATTAGGGATCTGAAATTACAGAGATACATCAGTTTCAATATCGAGCTCCTCTGAAATTGCATAAGGCTTGTTTGAAAAATTAGTTTGAAGTAATTCCAAGGGAATATTAAATCATATATATCAGTATTGGGTTCTAAAATGGCCCCTAAAAAGAATTCAACACCCATTAAGCCCTCATAAATCTATACTGTGACTCATGAAGAGGAAGAAGTGCAACACGATATATCAAAATTACAAGAGCAAGTGCAACAAATTTTGCTCTCGCAAAGAGTAACAAAAAATGAAATGCAAGCTAATATGGATGGTTTGAAGAAAGGCATGGAAGCTAATATGGATGGTTTGAAGAAGGGCGTGGAAGCTAATATGGAAGGTTTGAAGAATGACATGGAAGCTAAGATGGATGGCATTGATGAAAAAATGAAAGGCAACATGGAAGACATGAAGAATGATCTAAAAGAAAACATGGAAGGTTTGAAGGAAGGTTTGACAAAGTTGATACAAGAAATGATTCCTAATGGCGAAAAGGTAGTAGAGGAAACTTATGAAAAAATAATAATTTTTAATCGTGATTTCATAAAATCTAATGTTGGATTGAAGACCCACCATACTCCAAAGATCGATATGAGGAAGTTTGATGGAAAGGATCCCGTAACATGGATACTACAGATGGAACAATATTTTGATCTCCATAATGTGAAAAACACACAAAAGGATTGCAACTTTATATTTAGAAAAAAATAGATTTGTATGGTATCGATGGATTTTCTCTCGTAAAAAAATTGTCACTTGGGTCAATTTTTACGAAGGAAATGATAGCACATTATGAGGATACAAAGAGCGACACCTTCTTTAGCCAATTGATAAATTTCAAACAAAAGTGTTCAATGGTGGAGCAAAATGAGGACTTCCAAAAATTGAATATAGGGATAGCTGATATTCCAGAGGAATGCAAGATTGATGTCTTCATAGGGACTTTAAAGGATAACATCGAACATGAGGTTCACCTTTGGGAACTAGATTCATTGGAGAAGGCATTCAAGTTGGCAATAAACTTCAAAAGAGGAGGATATACACTAGGAACAACCCTAGAGAATGAAGAAATGAGTCCGACCATATCCTGTAATGCATTGGCATGAATTACCACTCCTCAAACTCTCAAGATAGAAGGACATATCAAGAAGAAAAATTTATTAGTATTGATTGATTCGGGTAGTACCCATAATTTTATACATTGTAAGGTAGCCAAGGAATTGAATTTCTTCCTATACCCAGCACCAGAGTGTGAAGTGATGGTTGCAAATGGAGGAACTATAAATTTCTCTATAAAGTGCCATATTATCAAGCTAACCATGGGGGAATATTTATTGAATAGTCCAATGCTTTCCATTCCAATGGGAGGTGTTGATGTTGTATTAGGAGTACAATGGTTACAATATTTGGGGATGGTATCTTTTAATTTTCAAGAACTTTTCTTGAATTTTTTTTCGGAAGGAAAGGAAGTTGAATTACTAGGTATCACAAGGAAGTCGGGAAATATAATAAGCTCTAATGTCATGAAAAATATTGTGAAGAAATAACAATGAGGCGTAATTGCATAATTATGCTCACTAGAAGTTCCAACATCAAAATCATTTATTTCTCCATATCTCTAAAAAGTCTTGGACAATCATTCCAAGGTGTTTGAAACTCCCAGAGGACTCCCACCTATTCGTGATCATGATCATGCTATTCATTTGATTCCAGGAAGTTTTCCTCCAAACAACACACCTTACAGATATCCTTATGTCCAAAAGAGTGCAATTGAACGTATGAATGCAGAAATGTTAGAGGCTAGTATACTTCAAACTAGTCAAAGTTATTTCTCTACTCCAGTAGTATTGGTACAAAAGAAGGATGGATCATGACGCATGTGTCCGGATTATAGGGAGCTCAATAATCTCACTATTAAAGATAAATTTCCCATTCTCGTGATTTATTAATTATTGGATGAATTACTTGAAGCAATTTATTCTACCAAGTTGGATCTCCGTTCAGGATATCATCAAATTAGAATGAAGACTGAAGATATTTTGAAAACAAAATTTCGAACTCATGAGGGCCATTATGAATTTTTGGTCATGCCTTTTGGCCTTACCAATGCACCTTATACATTTCCAGGGTTGATGAATTCCATTTTTTAAACCCTTAGAAATTTTGTGTTAGTATTTTTTGATGCTATACTAATCTACAACAGGTCTTGGAAGGGTTCTCAAACTATTGGAGGATAACCAATTATATGAAAAAACCTCCAAATGTTTCTTTGGAGTACAAGAGGTGGAATATATGGGTCATATTGTATCTCACGAGGGTGTTAAGGTAGACCCTAACAAAATTAAATCCATTAAGGAATGGAAAGTCCCCACAACCATAAAGAAGTTGCAAGGATTTCTTGGGTTAACAGGGTATTATCGCAATTTTGTTAAGAATTATGGGAGAATAGCAGCACCTCTAAAAAAAATATTGAAGAATGATGCATTTTCATGGACTCCTCATGCAACCAAGGCCTTTGAACATCTTAAAGAGTAAATGTGCCAAACACCGGTCTTAGCTATGTCAGACTTCACAAAAACCTTTATTGTGGAATGCGATGCCTCAGGAAATGGAATTGGTGTTGTTTTAATGCAAGAATGAAGACCCATTTCTTTTGAAAGTCGCCGAATAAAAGGAAAGTATTTACAGAAAGCTATTTATTAGAAGCAAATGTTGGCAATACTACACGCACTAAAGAAATGGCGACCTTACCTAATGAGAAGAAAATTCAAGGTAAAAAATGATCATGATATTTTTAAATACTTTTTGGAATAAAGACTAGCTTCAGAAGAGCATAAAAAATGGGTTACAAAGATGTTGGGTTATGACTTTGAAATCATCTACAAAAAAGGGGAGCTAAATGTTTTTGGAGATGCACTCTCAAGAAAGGATGAGGAGGTGGAAGCATTCCTTTGTGCCATTTCTATTATCCAACCATATTGGATAACCGAAGCAAGGGAGGAATGGAAGAATGACGAAAAAGTATGGACACTCATTCAAAATTTGTAGCAAGATCCCAACACATCTGATACATTTAGTTGGAAAAATGATTCCTTATGGTACTGTTAGGGTCCCGTGATTTGGCATATTGGCTAACCAAATGACAGGGTAACACCAGACCAGTCTTTGGAGTCTTAGGACCTAGCCTTCCTAGACTCAGAGATGGCTCCTCTATTGTGCGAAGGATGTGAGCTTGTTCGCTTTGAATGATTGATTTTAGGCTAGTTGTGAAGTGTAGGTTTGTTTGTTTGTTTTGGGTTGGAGTAATATGATTAAGTAGGATAGGTGGAATGAGAGAATATCAAATCAATAGGGCTATGGGGTCAGATGAAGTCAAGGGTGTCTAAATGATGAAGCAGAGTGTATTGCAGGGCCGATTTAGCAAGGTTAATGGATCCTTTAGGTGATGTATGAGGTGAACATTAAGTTTGGTGAAAAGACTAAGAGGACTTATACATCTAGAATTTGAAGCAATAACTCATGAGGTATGGCAAACCATTAATCTCTATGAACAATACTAAAACTGATAAACATACAAGATGAACAATCCAATGGTACATAGAAGCATTAAAACTCCTAACTTTTAGAAATCCACCTTCAGCTTTTTGAGAAAACACATAAGATAAACAAAAAATTCAATATATGGAGAGGGAACTCCTAAACAACATATATCAAACTATCAGGAACTTTGAAACAAGTTGATGAGCATGGGCAAAGGGCAAGATCGAAACAAGACCTCTTTGCATTAACCTAATCAATCAGTATTCCATAGGAAAGCTTCACAATAAGTTTTGAAAACTTTAAATAAGAAGGGCATTCCATGAATCATATTTATAAGCTAACATACTAATCATTCATGAAACAAAGAACAAGTTTTAGTGGGCCTAAGGAGAAATCAAGAATTCCTTAAGATGACTAAAAGAGGAAAACATCAAAACTATAGCAAACATGAGGTTTGAGGTGCTTCCATGAGCATATCTCAACCTATACTTTTCTGATCTATAGCAAGCAAGAAGACTGAAAAAAATGAGGACAAGAAAACACTAAAAAGTTAGAAAAACATCACCATTCACCAAGCTATGGAATCCTGCAAGCAAGGCTTCTCCAACATCAAGCCACACAAGCCATTCATTCACTTCATAAAACCAAATATCTTCTCCAAGCTCATAAATGATGTATTTCTCTATAACACATCAACTCCCAACTGTTTACAATGAATCCTCATGGCTTATATAACAAGCAAGGAGGAAGAGAGCTCCCTAGAGCATCTAGAAGCCTATTGGCAAAAAACAAATATCCTAACTTGTCCTTGAGGCCTTGAAAGGTCCAAGGCACAAAATATCTTCCAAAATATCATTTCCGAACTAAAATAGCAAAAACATTGAATTTTAGGCTTTGACATACATGTGGAAACTTGCCTAACGCACATTTTCTCAGTTACACATAGGAACACAACTTACTGTCTCAAAAACTTGAAAATTTTCTAGGAGCGTAGCACCAAAAAAGGTCTTTTTGCAACAGAGTTTTGGAGGCCTTCCCGATGTCAAAAAAGGCTCCGCGATGGCCCGTTGGAAAGCTGTGGATTTATAATTTCCAAATATACCTTTGTTTACTCAAACTAACCTCTACAAGTTTCCCAAAAAGTGGAAAAATTCAAAGCTTCCAGGAGCGCAACACTTGCTCAAAAAAGAGGGCAGAAAGGTTGAAAATTGGATGTTTTTGGCCCTTTTGAGGGACCAAAACAACTCCAATTGAGCTGAAATTTGGTGAGCATACTCCTCTCATGATAAGGAATCCAAAAATGTAATCTTCGCCCTCTAAAAGTGCCCTAGGAAAAAGGCTTAAAATTTTACAAAAAACAAAAACTTGTTCAATTTTGCTCAAATTTGGTGAGTGGGTCCCTCAAGGGTCCTTAGAGACCTACAGTGAAGCATGAGCCAAAATTACAAGCCTAGCTTGGTCCTTTCCATCATTTGGCACCGGGCCCTCCCTTTGGGTAGTTTTGAGCTTTTTCCTTGCAAACTGATTTCTCTTTCTGTAGTGCTCAACCATCTTTGTCTGTAAACCCAAATTTTTGTTAGCCTTCTCTAATTTAGCCTCTAAATGTATATTTTCCCTTTCAAGCCATGATTATTTGTTATGCTCAATTTCCAAGGCAAGGAGCTCGGTGAGAGGAAATTGTTGGGCTTGGGCTGATTCCTCCTCTTTCTGTTTTGCCAAAGCTTTCTTAAGACCCATAGTCCTAGGTCTCCTTCTTGTTTGCCCCTCTTCATCACTTCTCTCCTCATAAACGCCCATGTACTCCTGCAATTGTACTTGCGATATTTGAGCTTCTTTCCTATATTTTAGCACCCTTGTTTCATAGATGGCCACTTGGCCACTCATTTGTTTGTTTTTCACTTGCAGGAAGTGAAAGAGATCCTTTGATCTTTCTAGCTCAACCTCCAAGTCTTTAATCTGTGCATTCTGATCTTGTAGAAGGGATTTCACTATCCTCGTTTCATTTTCTTCATCACTATCTATGTGAATGAGTTCAAATTCCCTCTCTTCCTCATGATTGCTTTCCTCTTCTTCCATTGTTTTCTTGCCTTTGTCCTTTATTGGCTTTTTACCCTTGTCCTCCTTTTTCTTTTTACCCTTGTCCTTCATTTGCTGTTTACCCTTGCTCTTCGTTGATTTGGTGATTTTTTCCTTCACCGGTTTTGAGGAGGAGTGCATGGCCCCTTGCCTTTTGAAGGCAGCAAACACATGCCTCCTTCCTTTCTGATAAGTGATGGTGAAAGGTGTCATAAACTTTGTTTGAAAACTTTGATCATTGACAATCTTAGGACTGTCTCCTCCTCGAAAAATGGTCTGTGTGTGTATATCCTCCCTACCTTGCTGCTAGTTGTCCTTTGGATCAACATTTTGAACATATTTCATGATTTTGTCACTATCAAGACCCTCAAAACTACTATGCTCTGTTTCTGCAATATCAGAGGCATCTGTGCTTGGCATGTCTTCACTTTCATGAATATCCTTCTCCTCACCCTTTTCATTACTGTTTTCACTGCCAACTTCATTTTCTGCATCACTGCCTTCATTCTTTGGAATTTTGTAATCGTTTCCTTGTTTATTGAAAACAATATTAAAATTTGTTTCTGGACTGCCCTTGTCATTTTGGTCATTTTCATGGCTTTCTTTTGTTTCCTCGCCACTGCCTGTTGTAGTGTTTTTAGAGCCTTCTTCTTCACAAGACTCACTGAATGGACTTGTTAGCTCATCATGGGATTTAGTGAGAAGAACTTTGTTTTCTTGCCCACTGTCCTTTTCTTGAGAGGTTTCCTCTGTTTCTATGTCTTTAGAGCCTTCCTCTTCATTATGAGACCCATTTCTTTGGATCCCTTGACCATCATTTGTATCACTTCTTCCACCTCTGTTTTCTTCTTCATCTAAATCCTCATCCCTGCTACTGCTTTGACTATTTTTCTCTTGGAAATTGCTGCTTTCTTCTTGGCCATCTCCCTCTTCTTCATTTTCTTCTTCATCTTCATCATCTTCTTTATCCTCTCCCTCATTTTCATCATTTTTTCCCTCATTGTTTTCATCTTCTCCATTATCTTCATCATTTTGATCATCACCCTCTCCCTCATCTTCATCATTTTCTCCCTTATCTTCATCACCCTCTCTCTCACTATTTTGTTCATCTTGATCATCACTGCTTTCTTCAAGGCCCCCACTATTTTCTTCAAGGCCATCACTGCTTTCTTCTGATCAGATTTCTTAGGGAAAGGCAAATGAGGAGGGTCTGTTTGAGGGAATAATTTATGTGAAGAAGATGAACCAAGGTTAGTGGAGGGTGATGGAGGCGAGTGAGGAGGATTTTGAGATGATGATGGCATACTTTGCAGAGGGATGGGCTGTGGAGTTGTGAAATATTCATGGGCGATAAAAACCTCCCAGGGAATGCCTTGTTGTTCTAGCTGGTATGAGACAATTACTTTAATGAGGGAATGGTGAAAGAGGCTTGACATTTGCTGGGATGGAGGCCTTTTTTGCATGATGGAGGAATTTTTCTCAATGATTTTGTGAAGGTAGTAGGGCATGTGTAGTAGCTTAGTTATGGTGAAATGCATGAGGAGTCTAATATGATAGGAATAGACTTTGGAGAACCTACCTTCATAGGTGAAGTATTTCATGATAATCTTCATGAGGAGGGCATATCTGTCCAATAGATGAGAAAAAGGGAAAATGGTTTTACAGTCAGCTTGACAACTAGGTTTTAAGAATGGATGATAATGGCTTAAGTCAAGATGCTTCTGTTTAAACCACCTTTCTCCCATGCCAGGTATTCCAGTGGCCTCAGAGATGGCCCTGGTGGTTAACTCAAATCTTACCCCTGCTAGATGTACTTTATGTCTGTGAAGTTTTAAGGAAAATAACTTGGTCAACTGAGGGTGACTTTTGATCTCTTGCACTTTGTTATAGAACTCATAGCACCCTAACTCTTGGAAACAGGAAAGAAAATAAGGGGATGTTGTCAGTTCTGCAGTGCTTACAGGTTCAAACCTATTGGGCATTCCTCCTTTCTTCTGTTGTTTTCTTGGACTTGTCTCTTCCTTTTGGTCAACCCTCCCTTCTTGAGACATGGTGTTTTCTTCACCCCTTCCTCCAACTCTTTAAATAGAAAGGATTTTTTTCTTGTGAAATAATGGGGAAAAAAGTTTTAGGAGATGCTGAGCTTTTAAACAAGGTTAGGAGACTTAGCAAAAAGTGGGTTAAGATTCCTTTTCAATTTCTCTTCAAGCTTTCTTTGACACCAATTTGGATATACTTGGCGCCCTTATTAGTTATAAAATTTATGAAGAGGTGATAATTTATGGAAAATACCTCTGAAAATGGTGTTCCACAGCAAAAAGATGTGATTTCTGAGCTCTTCAGGCAGTTTGGGCGCCTCTGCATGCTTTTTGGGCAATGCTGCGTTTTTATGCTAGGAGCGTAGTGCCTTGGGCAAGCCTGAAAGAAATTCCGTTTAGGGCTGCACGCCTGTGGTAGGAGTGCAACGTCGTTGGCCCGGGTGGGGCTGCACATAGCATCGAGCAGTAGAGGCAGTGGTGAATGCGCAACACACGGGTGTCGGGTCACCTTGAATGTGGAGTTGGGTGAAGAATTGGTGGCAGGGGCGCAGCACTGGGCAGGTGGCCTGCACGTTGTTTCAGGCGGTTACTTCTGCATGCTGGGCGAGACTAGAAGAGCGCAACGCCCACCTACAGACGCGCAACACTCAGAAGGAAATTACACTGGCGGCATCTACAGATGCGCAGCGTCCACCTAAAGGAGTGCAACACTGAGGGAATTTTTCCCGGGGATGCCTGCGGAAGCCGAAAATTTTCACTCCGTCTTTGAAAAAGGTGAATTGAAGGGGGGAAAAGAGCTATTGTAGTATTAATAACCCTTTTTTGAAATAATTAACTTTTAAAAACCATCATTCTAAAGTCCCCTTTGCACCTTTTTATTTTGTTGCTTTCTTTTTGCCAATGCCTCTGAATGCCTTTTCAGTGTTTTAACCACCGTCGTCTTTAGCACTTGGGAAATTGGTTAGGCTCATGATGGCTCATGCTTGTTGTGAACATATGCAGAGTGATTAAAACTATATTTTCTTCCATATCCTTTGAAACAAACCTTTGACTGTTCCTTTGTAAAAAATTTAACTATCAAGCTTGATTTTTGTTTCTTCAGTGCAATAGCACATAGTGCCCCAATACCTCATTCTTTGACCCTTTTTGGACTTCAGATCTCATCTTTTGATTTAGTGGAGTTTGTGCCATTTTTACCCAATCTTAGAAGACAGTTTAGGAATTCCTTTTTACACCCTCTGCTGTTGATGAAGGAGGTGCTCATTTCCACTTATCATGCCTATTTACTCATTATTCCAATTTTGAGTTTTTAGGGATATCCAGTAAGACAAACAAAGATGTCTTTAGAGTTTTTATTTTAAAAGGAAATATATATATTTGAATTCAATTCTAATGCCCAATAAAGTTTGCAATGCTTATTTGGAGGGTTGGAGGAAATATTTAGCCTTTGTAGCCAAATTACTTTTTCACTGTTTGGTCACAATAGTCATATATTTGTATTTTCAATGAAAACACACCTACTGCTTTCTTCATGAGTGTGATTGTATTTCTTGATGTTGGTCTTAGTCTTTACCTTTACTTTATGGCTCATCTGATAAATTTTTTGGTCTTGTTGCAGGAATGTGGCAAAGGGCAGTTGTCCCTTTACAGCTTCATGATTGAGGCCAAAATCCTTTCCAATGATCTCTTTGCTATAATGTGCCATGTTGCTCATATGCTAGCGTCCCTTTGAAATTTACACAGACCTTTTGATGAGCAGTACTTTTACCACTTATTATGAGCTTTTGATCTTCCCTGTAGCCTCCAGCTGGTTGTACCTTTTTATCAATTGTAAATACCTTCATGAGCTCTTTTTAGGTGTCCTTCTTTGCCTCTGTTTTGCTTTAGACTAATATCCAAGGCATTCTTGCAGAAATGCTTGGATATGGCAGTCTATTCCTTTGCATATTTGTTGTTGGATCAAGAGGGTGCCTTTGGATGTTGCTTAAGTACATATTTAGATAATGATAAACCTGAACTCTGTTTTCTCTTGAATTTACCTTTGAATTCCTATGGAAGTAATGGAATGAGAACCATGATAGTGTATTGACTTAAGAAAACCTATTTGACTTATTTGCAAGGTTTTTAGAATGGGTTTCTGGCTGAATGTTTGAATCAGGGTTTTGAATGAAGATATAAGGTTTTGACACTCTACTTATGCACCACCATCCTAGACAACTAGACAATTTTTCTTTGCTTCAAAGGGTTTTTTAGAAAGGACCTTTGAAAACACCATTGCTTGAGGTACATGGTGAATAGGGGAAAATGTTTGGTTGACTTGGCGAGACAAGGGGTGAGAAATAGAAGGATTAGGAAAAATGAGACAAAGGGTTATAGGCAAGGGTGAAAAATATAGAGAGAGTGAGGGACACTAGTCCAGGATGGGGTTTTATCTGGATAAATAGATTGGCCATGCTTGAACAGAGAGGAGGATAGTGGAAATTTTATCTTCGAGGAGATTTCTAGAAGACGCAATGATTCTTGAATTTTGATTTCTAGAAATCTGAGACAAAGCATTTAGTCATCTAAAACAGGTGAAAATTACTAATGACTAACAGTGGCTCCACTTGGGGAGGGCAACTCCTTTTCAAGAGGTGTCTAGAATTTCAGATCTCTGGTTTATGAAGACCATTGCCTCATCCATTGGGTGGATTCTCTATTTTATTTTGTTGATGCTTTCCCTGAATAGTAATTTTTAAAATCTGAAGGCATGATTAGCTCAACTTCGCCTTTACCTACCCAACCTACTTGGCCAACATTTTTTCTTCCTTGGGTGCACTTGAACTGGAAAAACCATTGATATTTTATTTTGAAAATGGAAACAAACTATCTTCTTCTACACTTATCTCTTTCGGGAGTTCAGATTTCGCTGTTGAACTCATTTGATTCTCTACCTATTCTACTCAACTGTCAAGGTTAAACTGTTCGACAGGATTTATTCACTAAGCTAAAAACATGAAATTGAAAACATGACTAAATCAGGATTAGAAAATCTAATTTATCATGGGTTTGTGGCATAAAAACAAGCTGCACACAAATGCTATTTTTGTACAAAATAAGACTAGAAATATCAGGGCTAAGATGCATAGTTTGCTATTCATCCCTATTTTTCTCCTTGGTTCTGTTTTGAGCACGTGGAACCAGTATCTTCTCTCCTAATCTATTTTCTTCGACAAGTCAAGCTTGAATAATTTGACCAGCGTTATTTTCACTAACTTATCAACAATAAATTTAAAACATATTCAGCTATGATTAGTTTAGATAGCTGAACAAGACATCATTTTGCACTAGTAGTGGAATTTAGACTTGCACACTTTCAGTATTACTATTTTTTGGGTATGGGGTTGTACCTTTCTTAGAATCTGCCCTCTTTTTCTACTTTTCTTATGTTTTTTTGTTATCTCTCTTTTTGACTTTTTCTTCAAACCATGGTATGTAAAATGAGTAAAAATTAAAGCTAGGAATCTTTACAGCAGTGATACTTGAGCATCCTATCTTCAAAATGATCTTCTGATACTCTTTGTCCATTCATTTTTAGGGAAAAAATATCGTGGTTGCTGTCACTTGCAAACATGGCATAAGGATTTTTCCAAAGATCTTTAAATAATTCATGTTTTGCTTGATGCTTCTCCTTATACTCTTGATTCCCATACCTGTTTCTGTTACAGATTTTATTTAGGTAGAACAGGTATTATTTATCATTTTTAAAACAAATGATGATGTAATTAAGGTAAACCATAGTGAAGAAATTTAAAACTTGAAACATAGTTCTTCGGAAGGTGTCTCTGGTGTTCTTTAGATCAGGAAGCATCGGTTTAAACTTGAAGATGCTTCCTGTGAATTTGAAAAAATATTTTAGCTGATTGTTTTGAAGTGGTATCATCTAATGGTAACCTGAAACACTATCATGCAATGGCATATGGTTAGAAACTCCTAGCTTTTGTAAATCATGATCTGTTTTGGAAAAAAGATATTTGTTCCTTTGGAAGGGTTGCTCCTGGCACCTAAAATCTATACAAAACCTATGTCCTTTTTCCTTCTTTCTCAGTGAACTCAACTGCTCAAAATTTTTCTAATTCTTTTTGAAAGAAGGGTTTTTTAGACCAATGGCTGTGTTACAAGGTTTTGGACTAGTTTCCCGACATATACTAGTGTTCTGAACAATTTTGCGCAGTCTTGATTTTCTTAGTTTTATGTGTAATGATAAGATTTTAGACAACTCAATCATTTCAGGCTCCTTAAGTTTACCTATGCTATCCTCCTCTATATCAGTTTCAACAAAAATTTCTTTGGGATTTGTAGCAATATTTGTGAAAATTGGTAATTGTTCTGGAAAGGAAAATTTCTTGGATGATGAAGTATCTAGGTAAGGTAGAAACATCAGATTGTCTTGTTCCAGATTCCCAAAGATTTTTGTTTTGCGGGGGTTTTTCATTTTTTCTGGATGAGCAAAAGGAAGAGGTTGTGTTCTTGTGATTTGTTTTTCTTTTGAGCAACCTATCCCCTTTTCTAAACTGATTTTTGTTTCTGACATTTCATTTGCAATTTGCAGGAAATCAATTTCAGTTTTATTGTGTTGTGGTGTTTCAGGATTGTGATATTTTTGACTGTCGAACTCATCATAGAAGAATTGATCTGTTTGTTTTAATGTGCTTATATCTTCACAATCTTCATTTACTTGTTCATCAAGGTCATTTTCATTATACAAGCTGAATGAGTCCAAATATGAATGAATGGAGTAGATAGGGGTGTTATTGGGTCTATCTAGGCTACTTACCATATACTTCATGTGAGATTCCCGGTATAATCTTCTTGTTTGGTTAAAAATCGGGATGGTAGCATAAGACATGTCAAGTTGGAGGTTTCCCAGAAGCTTAGCTCCCCAGGATCGAGACAAGAGCATGCCATATTTGGGGGGAATGTCAGCCACAACTATATCCATGACTAGGCTCTTAGTAGGGATTTGTGCCAGATTGACACATAAGTCCTTGATCAGTCCTAAGCATTTAACTCTGCTTGAATCAAAGGAACACAGATCTTTGTAGGGCCTGGTTATTTCCAGGCCCAATCTTTCCATCACTACTTTTGGCATGAAGTTGTGAGAGGCACCAGAGTCTAGCATGGAATTATGTAGGATTTTGTCGTGTATGTTTAGGCTAACATAGGAAGGGGGAATGGTTCCTTCCTGGTATTTTCCATCTACTTCGGGTCCCAACAACAACTCTATTTTATCATCTGTCAAATTCAAAGTGTTGGTATCATTTCCTATGTTCAAGACTTTCAAGACTTGACAGCGGTACATATCCTGAGCTACTAGTTCAGTGAGAGGGACAGTTATTTTGATTTTTGCGATCTCTCCTTCAAAACTAAAAGGTAATTGAGTTTTAGACATATTTACATCAGTTTTATCAACCATAAATTTCTCCATATTTTTAATTTTCTGATTTTGATTCGGGGCTTTGGTAATTAGAATTTTCTCAGGGCCACTAGCAGAGGTGTTGGGACAGCTTGCGCTAATACTTGATTGGCTGGTTTTATTTGTGTTGGGATCAACTTTCTTAGCCATAGTATTTTTATTGTCTGTTGTTCTTTTAAGAATGTTTTCGGGAGTTTTCTTAGCAGCAGTGTTAGAGTTGTTTTCCCTGGAGTTGTCTTGGTTTTTCTTACTCCTAAGATCATATTGCCTATGGAATTCCATTATGGAATTTTCTAATCCCAATTCGTGATCTTCAGAATATTCATATCTTGTTTCATCTTGGTTTGAGGAGAAAAAAGCTTGTTATTATTCTGTGATAAAAACCTCACCCTCACTATCAGAGCCTATTAAGTTTAGATGATTCTCATCTGGTTTTTCAATATCTCTTTCCACTTCATCAACATAGTTATCTTGGAAGGGTGGTCTGATTTGTTGATCATTTTCCCTTTGTCTGTTTTGGGGCAGGTCTCTTCTAAAGTTTTGATTCTGGTTTCTGTTTTGGAGATTTGTTTGGTTGTCCCTTGGGGGTGTTCTTTCGTTTATGCTTATTCTTTCCATCATTATTTCCATGGTCCTAAGAAGTTTGTCCATCTTGGAATCAGATGAAGAGGTGGAGGGCATGGTGTCATCTTTGTATTTTACCCTCTTCTCTGATATTATCCTAGCCCTTTTTTCAATTAAGTTGGCCTCTACACTTATAGTTCTTTTTTGCATGTCTTCTAAAGTAAGGGGCTCTCTTTCTCTTAGTTGATAGACCATGTCGAGGTAAAAACCCTCCAGGAATTTAGCTAAGGCTAGGCCTAATGGGGGTTTCATGTTCAGTGGTAGCGCGTTGTAAACACTATTGAACCTAATGCAATAGTATTGGACACTTTCCCCCGTGTTTCTTTTGAGGTTGCTATAGTCCGAGAGGATTTGAAGAGGGTTTTTCTTGATTTACCATTTGTTTATGAAAGTTTGGTAAAGGGAAGGGAGATCATGAATACTATTGGGAGTTAGGCTTTTGAACCATTTCTTAGCTTCTCCTCCTAGGCTTTGAGCGAACATTCTCATTTTCATGGTTTCCTCTTCTAATTCCATGTAGTCAAAAACATCATTCATTCTATCTACATGCTGCTGAGAAGCAGTGGATTCAGCCCCCATGAAGTGCGGGATTCTGGATTGGTAATCATTTGGAAAAGGTACCAAATGTTGTGGTAACACAAAGGGCACATACCATGCTGCCATGGTGGGAGCTAATGGTGGATTTACAAGCGGAGGATTTGTGCTATGAGATGGAGTGGTTTGCACAGTGGTGGTGTGAATGGGTGTGGCAGAAGTAATTGGACTAATAAACTGACTCTAAGTAGACTTGGGGTGGAAAGAGCTGAAGTGATGGAGAATTTGTAGATCAGGAGGTGTGGAAGGAGAAGATTCTCCACTAGGACTCTGCTACAAGTTTATGGGCTCAAGATTGGTATGGTCGATTTTACTTTGTGACTTGGTTCTGAAAAGGTTTCTAGTATGGTGCAAGTCAAACTGGGGGTCTTGCAATGCTGTAAGATGTTCAGGTACAGAGCTTGATCTATGAATGGTCCTATAAGTAGCTAAGTTTCCAGTTTCAGAAGTTTGCCACAAAATTCTTTCCAGTCATCAACTATAGTAGGAGGGTTTGGGTCTAGATGAGATCTGGTATTGATTCTTCGCGGAGCCAGTTTTCGAATTCAAAATTTAGAGAGGTTGAAAGTTTATGACTGTTTTTGGAAGGCTGGCCTCTCTAGGTGCTATCAAACTCACACTGTGTGTGACTAAGGTTCTATTTTTCCTGAGGTTGTTTTGATGCAGTCCTACATGAGTCTAAAGATACTTCAGAAAAATTTAGAAGGGCTACTAGAGGCTAGTGGAGTCGCCAGGTGGATATTTTTAGTTGTTTTGAAGGTATGTTGTCTATGGTCCACCACCGACACTGAAAAAAAGCCAATCTAGAAATTTTTTGGGGTTTTTATGAGTTTCTATATGCAGCCCAAATGGTTTGTAAGAGTGTCTTATAGCTGAGTTATCAATTTGTTAGGATGATGAAATAACTAGTTTCTACTCTTTAGACAATACTTAAGTTTTCTAAGTCTGACTGCGATTTTGGGAGTTCCTAAGGGATCCCTAGGATGTTTTGACTCAAAGTCTCATCGTGATCGCCATTATGTTAGTAATGGGGATGAGGTGGCAGATTCACTGGATTCCCTATTTATCAAGCTGAGGATCTAATGAGTTTTAAAAGGTATTCAGGAAACTATATACTCAGAGTCCCACTGTGATCACCATTATGTTAGGGTCCCATGATTTGGCAGATTGGCTAACCAAATTGCAGGGTAACATCAGACCAATATTTGGAGTCCTAGGACCTAGCCTTCCTGGACTCAGAGAGGGCTCTCTCTATTGTGCGAAGGATGTGAGCTTGTTCACTTTGGATGATTGATTTTAGGCTAGTTGTTAAGTGTAGGTTTGTTTGTTTGTTTTGGGTTGGGGTAAGATGATTAAGTAGGATAGGTGGAATGAGAGAATATCAAATCAATAGGGCTATGGGGTTAGATGAAGTCAAGGATGTCTAGATGATGAAGCAGAGTGTATTGCAGGGCCGATTTAGCAAGGTTAATGGATCCTTTAGGTGGTGTATGAGGTGAACATTAAGTTTGGTGAAAAGAATAATAGGACTTATACATATATAATTTGAAGCAATAACTCATGAGGTATGGCAAACCATTTATCTCTATGAACAATACTCAAACTGATAAAAATACAAGATGAACAATCTAGTGGTAAATAGAAGCATTAGAACTCCTAACTTTTAGAAATCCACCTTCAGCTTTTTGAGAAAACACATAAGATAAGAAAACAATTCAATATATGGAGAGGGAACTCCTAAACAACATATATCAAACTATCGGGAACTCTGAAACAAGTTGATGAGAATGGGAAAAGGGCAAGATCAAAACAAGACCTCTTTACATTAACCTAATCAATCTTTATTCCATAGGAAAACTTCACAATAAGTTTTTGAAAACTTTAAATAAGTAGGGCATGCCATGAATCATATTTATAAGCTAACATACTAATAATTCATGAAACAAAGAACAATTTTTAGTGGGCCTAAGGAGCAATCAATAATTCCTTAAGATGACTAAAAGAGGAAAACATCAAAACTATAGCAAACAGGAGGTTTGAGGTGCTTCCATGAGCATATCTCAACCTATAATTTTCTGATATATAGCAAGCAAGCAGACTGAAAAAAAATGTGGACAAGAAAACACTAAAAAGTTAGAAAAACATCACCATTCACCAAGCTATGGAATCCTGCAAGCAAGGCTTCTCCAACATCAAGCCACACAAGCCATTCATTCACTTCATAAAACCAAATATCTTTTCCAAGCTCATAAACCATGTATTGCTCTATAACACATCAAGTCCCAAATATTTACAATGAATCCGCATGGCTTATATAACAAGCAAGGAGGAAGAGAGCTCACTAGAGCATCTAGAAGCCTATTGGCCAAAAACAAATATCTTAACTTGTCCTTGAGGCCTTGCAAGGTCCAAGGCACAAAAAATCTTCCAAAATAACTTTTCTAGACTAAAATAGAAAAAATATTGACTTTTAGGCTCTGACATAAATAAGGAAACTTTCATAATGCACATTTTCTTAGTTACACATAGGAACACAACATACTGTCTCAAAAATTTGAAAATTTTCCAGGAGCGCAGCACCAAAAAAGGTCTTTTTGCAACAGCGTTTTGGAGGCCTTCCTGATGTCGAAAAAGGCTCCGTGATGGCCCGTTGGAAAGCTGTGGATGTATAATTTCAAAATGTACCTTTTTATCCTCAAAATAACCTCTAAAAGTGTCCCAAAAAGTGGAAAAAGTCGAAGCTTCCAGGAGCACAACACCTGCTCAAAAAAGAGGGCAGAAAGGTGAAAAATTGGGTGTTTTTGGCCCTTTTGAGGGACCAAAACAACTCCAATTGGGCTGAAATTTGGTGAGCATACTCATATCATGATAAGGAATCCAAAAATGTAAGCTTCTCCCTCTAAAAGTGCCCTAGAAAAAAGCGCAACACCCAGGGTGTTGCGTTCCTAGGCTTAAAATTTTACAAAAAACAAAAACTTGTTCAATTTTGCTCAAATTTGGTGAGTGGGTCCCTCAAGGGTCCTTAGAGACCTGCAGTGAAGCTTGATCCAAAATTCCAAGCCTAGCTTTGTCCTTTCCATCATTTGGCGCTGGGCCCTCCCTTTGGGTAGTTTTGAGCTTTTTCCTTGCAAACTGATTTCTCTTTTTGTAGTGCTCAGCCATCTTTCTCTGTAAACCCAAATTTTTGTTGGCCTTATCTAATTTAGCCTCTAAATGTGTATTCGCCCTTTCAAGCCATGATTATTTTCTATGCTCAATTTCCAAGGCAAGGAGCTTAGTGAGAGGAAATTTTTGGGCTTGGGCTGATTCTTCCTCTTTCTGTTTTGCCAAAGCTTTCCTAAAACCCATAGTCCTAGGTCTCCTTCTTGTTTGCCCCTCTTCATCACTGCTCTCCTCATAAGCGGCCATGTAATCCTGCAATTTCACTTGAGATATTTGATTTTCTTTCCTGTATTTTAGCACCCTTGTTTCATAGATGGCCAGCTGGCCACTCATTTGTTTGTTTTGCACTTGGAGGAAGTGAATGAGATCCTTTTATCTTTCTGGCTCAGCCTCCAAGTCTTTAATCTATGCATTCCGGTCTTGTAGAAGGGTTCACTATCCTTGTTTCATTTTCCTCATCACTATCTATGTGAATGAGTTCAAATTCCCTCTCTTCCTCATGATTTCTTTCCTCTTCTTCCATTGTTTTCTTGCCTTTGTCCTTTATTGGCTTTTTACCCTTGTCATTCATTTGATTTTCACCCTTGTCCTTCATTTGTTATTTACTCTTGCTCTTCATTAGTTTGGTGATTTTGTCCTTCACTGGTTTTGAGGAGGAGTGCATGGCCCCTTGCCTTTTGGAGGCAGAAAACACATGCCTCCTTCCTCTTTGATAAGTGATGGTGAAAGGTGCCATAAACTTTGTTTGCAAACTTTGATCATTGACAATATTAGGACTGTCTCCTCCTTGAAAAATGCTCTCTGTGTGTATATCCTCCCTACCTTGCTGCTGGTTGTCCTTTGGATCAACATTTTCAACATCTTTCATGCTTTTGTTACTATCAAGACCCTCAAAACTGCTATGCTCTATTTCTACAATATCAGAGGCATCTATGCTTGGCATGTCTTCACTTTCATGAATATCCTCCTCCTCACCCTTTTCATTACTGTTTTCACTCCCAAATTCATTATCTCCATCACTACCTTCATTCTTTGGACTTTTGTAATCATTTCCTTGTTTATTAAAAAAAAATTTAAAATTTGTTTCTGGGCTACCCTTGTCATTTTGGTCATTGTCATTGCTTTCTTTTGCTTCCTCGCCACTGCCCGCAGTAGTGTTTTTAGAGCCTTCTTCTTCACAAGACCGACTGACTGGACTTGTTTGATCATCATGGGATTTAGTGATTAGAACTTTGTTTTCTTGCCCACTGTCCTTTTCTTGAGAGGCTGCGTCTGTTTCTATGTCTTTAGATCCTTCCTCTTCATTATGAAACCCATTGCTTTGGCTCCCTTGACCATCCTCTGTATCACTGCTTCCACCTTTGTTTTCTTCTTCATCTACATCCTCATCCTTGCTACTACTTTGACTGTTTTTCTCTTGGCCATTGCTAATTTATTCTTGGCCATCTCCCTCTTCTTCATTTTCTTCTTCATCTTCATCATCTTCTTTATCCTCTCCCTCATTTTCATCATTTTTTCCCTCACTGTTTTCATCTTCTCCCTTATCTTCATCATTTTGATCATCACTATCTCCCTCATCTTCATCATTTTCTCCCTTATCTTCATCACCCTATCTCTCACTGTTTTGTTCATCTTGATCATCACTACTTTCTTCAAGGCCCCCATTGTTTTCTTCAAGGCCATCACTGCTTTCTTCATGATCATATTTCTTAGGGGAAGGCAAATGAGGAGGGTTTGTTTGAGGGAATAATTTATGTGAAGAAGATGAACCAAGGTTAGTGGAGGGTGGTGGAGGCGAGTGAGGAGGATTTTGAGATGATGATGGCATACTTTGCAGAGGGATGGGTTGTGGAGTTGTGAAATCATCATGGGCGATAAACACCTCCCAGGGAAAGCCTTGTTGTTCTAGCTGGTATGAGACAATTACTTTGATGAGGGAATGGTGAAAGAGGCTTGACATTTGTTGGGATGGAGGCCTTTTTTGCATGATGGAGGACATTTTCTCAATTATTTTGCGAAGGTAGTAGGGCATGTGCAATAGCTTAGTTATGGTGAAATGCATGAGGAGTCTAATATGATAGGAATAGAATCTGGATAACCTACCTTCATAGGTGAAGTATTTCAAGATAATCTTCATGAGGAGGGCATATATGTCCAATAGATGAGAAAAAGGGAAAATGGTTTTACAGTCAGCTTGACAACTAGGTTTTAAGAATGGATGATAATGGCTTAAGTCAAGATGATTTTTTTTAAACCACCTTTCTCCTATGCCAGGTATTCCAGTGGCCTCAGAGATGGCCCTGGTGGTTAACTCAAATCTTACCCCCACTAGATTTACTTTATGCCTGTGAAGTTTTAAGGAAAATAACTTGGTCAACTGAGGGTGACTTTTGATCTCTTGCACTTTATTACAGAACTCATAGCACCCTAACTCTTGGAAACAGGAAAGAATAGAAGGGGATGCTGTCAGTTCTACAGTGCTTTTGGGTTCAAACCTATTGGGCATTCCTCCTTTCTTCTGCTGTTTTCTTGGACTTGTCTCTTCATTTAGGTCAACTCTCCCTTCTTGAGACATGGTGTTTTCTTCACCCCTTCCTCCAACTCTTTAAACAAAAAGGATTTTTTGCTTCTGAAATAATGGGGAAAAAGGTTTTAGGAGATGCTAAGCTTTTAAACAAGGTTAGGAGACTTAGCAAAATGTAGGTTAAGCTTCCTTTTCAATTTCTCTTCAAGCTTTCTTTGACACCAATTTGGATATACTTGGCACCCTTATCAGTTATAAAATTTATGAAGAGGTGATAATTTAGGGAAAATACCTCTTAAAATTTTCTTCCACAACAAAAAGATGTGATTTCTGAGCTCTCTGGGAAGTTTGGGTGCCTCTGCATGCTTTTTGGGCGATGCTGTGTTTTTATGACAGGAGCGCAATGCCATGGTCAAGCCTGAACGCAATTCCATTCAGCGCTGCATGCCCGTGGCAGGATCACATCGTCATTGGCCTGGGCGGGGTTGCATGCAGCATCAGGCGGTAGAGGCAGTGGTGAACGCGCAGCACTCGGGTGTTGGGTCACCCTGAACGTGGAGTCGGGTGAAGAATTGGTGGTAGGGGCGCAAAACTGGGCGGGTGGCCTACATGTTGTTTCGGGTGGTTACTTCTGCACGCTGGGAGAGACTAGAAGAGTACAATGCCCACCTATAGGTGCAGAGCGCTCAGAAGGAAATTACACTAGCGGCAGCCACAGATGCACAGCGTCCACCTACAAGAGCGCAACACTAAGGGAGTTTTTCCTGGGGATGCCTGCGGAAGTCGAAAATTTGCACTCTGTCTTTGAAAAAGGTGAAATGAAGGGGGGAAAAGAGCTGTTGTAGTATTAATAACCCTTTTTTGAAATAATTAAATTTTAAAAACCCTCATTCTAATGTCCCCTTTGCACATTTTTCTTTTGCTGCTTTCTTTTTGCCAATGCCTCTGACTACCTTTTCAGTCTTTTAACCACCGTCTTCTTTAGCACTTGGGCAATTGGTTAGGCTCATGATGGCTCATGTTTGTTGTGAACATCTGCAAAGTGATTAAAACTATATTTTCTTCCATATCCTTTGAAACAAACCTTTGACTGTTCCTTTGTAAAAAATTTAACTATCAAGCTTGATTTTTGTTTCTTCAGTGCAATAGCACATAGTGCCCCAATACCTCATTCTTTGACCCTTTTTGGACTTCAGATCTCATCTTTTGATTTAGTGGAGTTTGTGCCATTTTTACCCAATCTTAGAAGATAATTTAGGAATTCCTTTTTACACCCTCTGCTGTTGATGAAGGAGGTGCTCATTTCCACTTATCATGCCTATTTGCTCATTATCCCAATTTTGAGTTTGTAGGGATATCTAGTAAGACAAAAAAGGTTGTCTTTAGAGTTTTTCTTTTAAAAGGAAATATATATTTGAATTCACTTCTAATGCCCAATAAAGTCTGCAATGCTTATTTGGAGGGTTGGAGGAAATCTTTAGCCTTTGTAGCCAAAATAATTTTTCACTCTTTGGTCACAATAGTCATATATTTTCATTTTCAACGAAAACACACCTATTTCTTTCTTCATGAGTGTGATTGTCTTTCTTGATGTTGGTCTTAGTCTTTACCTTTACTTTATGGCTCATCTGATAACTTTTTTGGCCTTGTTGCAGGAATGTGGCAAAGGGCAGTTGTCCCTTGACCAACTTCCTGATTGAGGCCAAAATCCTTTCCAATGATCTCTTTGCTATAATGTGCCATGTTGCTCATATGCTACTGTCCCTTCGAAATTTACACAGACCTTTTGATGAGAATTAATTTTACCACTTATTATGAGCTCTTGATATTCCCTATAGTCTCCAACTAGTTTTACCTTTTTATCAACTGTAAATACCTTCGTGAGCTCTTTTTAGGTGTCCTTCTTTGCCTCTGTTATGCTTTAGACTAATCTCCAAGGAATTCCTGCAGAAATGCTTGGATATGACAGTCTATTCCTTTTTATATTTGGTGTTGGATCAAGAGGGTGCCTTTGGAGGTTTCTTAAGTACATCTTTAGATAATGATAAACCTGAACTCTGTTTTCTCTTGAATTTACCTTTTAATTCCTATGGAAGTAATGGAATGAGAACCATGATAGTGTACTGACCTAAGAAAACCTATTTGACTTATTTGCAAGGTTTTTAGAATGGGTTTCTGACTGGAAGTTTGAATCATGGTTTTGAATGAAGATATAAGGTTTTGACACTCTACTTATGCACCACCATCCTAGACAACTACACAATTTTTATTTGATTCAAAGGGTTTTTTAGAAAGGACCTTTGAAAACACCATTTCTTGAGGTACATGGTGAATAGGGGAAAATTTTTGGTTGACTTGGCAAGACAAGGGGTGAGAAATAGAAGGCTTAGGAAAAATGAGACAGAGGGTTATAGGCAAGGGTGAAAAATATAGAGAAAGTGAGGGACACTAGTCCAGGATGGGGTTTTATCTGGATAAATAGATTGGCCATGCTTGAATAGAGAGGAGGGATAGTGGAAATTTTCTCTTTGAGGAGATTTCTAGAAGACACAATGATTCTTGAAATTTGATTTCTAGAAATCTGAGACAAAGCATTTAGTCATCTAAAACATGTGGAAATTACAGATGACTAACAGGTACAAAGATCGCTTATATATTTGTAACAATTCCCAACTAAAACAAAAGATTATTTTGGAATTGCACACCTCTCCCTAGGACACTTGGGATTTTTAAAAACTTACCATATGGTGAAGAAATATTTTTTTTGGGATGGCCTTAAATCTAATATTCAAAATTTTGTGGTGGAATGTTTGGTTTCCAGAAAAATAAAGTTTAGAAAATTAAGACCCTAGGTCTGCTACAACCTTTATCCATTCCAATTCAACGTTGAGAGGAGGTTTCGATGGATTTTTTCACAGGTTTACCTAAGTCCGAATGAAAGTGTGTCATCATGGTGGTAGTTGATAGACTTACCAAGTATGCACACTTTTTTGCATTATCTCATCAATTTAAAGCAAGTACAGTTGCTACTGCATTTATGAAAACAATTCAAAAGCTACATGGAAACCCGAAGATTATTGTAAGCGACAAAGATCCCATTCTCATTGGAATTTTTTGGATGGAATTATTTTCTTGTTTGAGTACTAAACTAGCTCATAGCTCATCTTATCATCCCCGTTCCAATGGGAAAACTGAGATAGTGAACAAATGTTTGGAAGGATATCTTCATTGTTTTTTATCTGATAAACAAACATAATGGGTCAAGTGGTTACCTTTGGTTGAATGGTGGTATAACACTTCCTTCCATACTGCAGCCAAAATGACCCCATTTATGGCACTTTATGGATATCATCCACCGTGCATCACATCATCATTAAGAGAAAAATTATAAGGTTCAAGCAGTGGAAGATCACATCGAGCATCAACAACAAGTTCTCCAACTCTTAAAGGATAACCTAAATTTGGCACAAAATCAAATGAAACATCAATTAGATCAACATCACAGCAATAGAAGTTTTGATGTAAGAGACTGGGTACAACAAATGTCCCTCAAGTAATATAAGAAGGATAATAAATTATTTCCAAAGTATTATGGTCCTTACAAGGTGTTGCAAAATATTAGTACCATAGCATACAAATTGGAGCTTCCTGCTTCTTCCCAAGTACACCTAGTTTTCCATGTTTCATGCTTAAAGAAGGTTATAGGTGAAAAAATTCCAGTTCAAACAATATTTCCAGAACTTGATGAGGAAGGAAATATCATTTTGGAACCTGAAGAAGTCATGGAAACAAGAACTTGACAGCTATGAAATCGATCAATTTCAGAGTATCTCATCAAGTGGAAGAACTTACCCACTGAAGATTCCACATGAGAGGATGAAAATTTTATATAGAAGCATCCATAACTACTAGAGTGTTGAGGACAACACTTTTTGAAGGAGAGGGGCATGTTAGGTCCCTATATTACTAGTTTAGTCCCTTATTGTTGTTAGTGTAGGTCCCTTATTGTTATTTTTGTACCCCTGTAGTCCCCATATTGTTATTATTGTGCCCCATAAAAGCCTAATATTTCTATTGTTGCACCCTTACATTTTTATTGTTAGGTCAGCTAGGATTATATTGTGACCCCATGGACTCTAATATATATAAAGGAGGTTTTTTCATTTGAATCATCCAAGAATTATTCATTTATGTAATGTAGAGGAGGTTTCCCCTTCGAAGTGGCTAATTTCTAAGGCATTGATCTCTCTTTTCTTCTGTTTTGGGAGTTGGTTTCATAACAATCACCTAGATCATTCCTCCCCACTGAGGAGATTTTGGTCCTCCAAAAGCATGAGCATAGTCCGTAATTGTTGTGTTACATTGTATGCACAACGAGTGTCCTGATAGGTCACACTTCGTTCTCCTTCACCCTTGTTATTCAAAGCCATAAGTGATGATCTGACACTTACATCCTCTGCATACTTGTAGCACAATATTTTCGAACTAGTTGTTCAATTACATGACCAATAATGGCCCACACATCCCCATACTTTCTAAGAGTTTATAACACACAAGATTTGGTTAAGTTTACATCTTAATAGAAACCAATACCCAAGCTATCAACAAAAGGCCAAAAATCATCGTTTCTTTAATAAGCGATGGAAAACACATCATCAATTTTATATTGCAACACATGATTTATAAAATGTGGCCATGATAAGATACCATATCTAGTAAAACCAAATTTCACTTATCAAAGTGAATGGGTCGTCATATCCCTATGGTAGATTCGCTTGTCGAACAACTTTTCCAACTGGCACTACAAGAAAAAAACACATTGGTGAGGGTCATGCTCGTGATGGACCTTTAAGGTCCGTCACCCATGTCACATATGGTGACGATCCTTAAAAAACCTTCACTGTAAGTGTATATAGTGATGGTCCTTTATGGTCTGTCACCAAAGACATTTTCAATGACACTTTTGGTGAGGGTCGTTAAAGGCCCATCACTAATTCTCTCTTTGGTGACACTTATAGTGACGAACTTTTAATGACCCTCACCAATGCTCTTTTTGTTACTTTTGGTGATGGTCAAAAAATGTCCATCATCATTGATCATTAAAAAACCGTCACTGTAAGTGTCTATAGTGATGGTCCTTTATGGTCCGTCACCAAAGACATTTTCAATGACACTTGTGGTGAGGGTCATTAAAGGCCCATCACTAATTCTCTCTTTGGTGACACTTCTAATGACGAACTTTTAACGACCCTCACCAATGCTCTTTTTGTTACTTTTGGTGACGGTCAAAAAATGTCTGTCATCATTGATCATTCCAATGAGTTTTTGATGACGCTATGTGCTTGTTAATATATTTTTTGTCAAAAGATAACAATTTAATACCATTATTATGGAGTATTTTTTATAATATGTCCAAGGCCATAGTGGTTAGGGTCAGTCAATTTTTTTAGAAGTAATTAGTGTGTATCATTTCCCTCAAGTAATGACTAGTCGAATAGAGATTTCCTTGAGTCAACACATGATTCATATCTATTAATTTTATTATCTAGCAAATTCCCTTTAGATAAAGTTTCACTATAGTGTGTAGGAATTATATTATTTAATACATAATCAAGCTTTGAAAATTCTATTAATGAGAAATACCTAACAATCCTCAACAATCTGGGCACACCTTAAATTACTGCTTTGGCGCACACTAACATTTCTTAGCACCCCACATGTCTTGGAACAACTTTGTACCTAGAACATCTTGTGGTGACATTGACGCCCAAGCACATGGTGGCATGCGCTAGCACAACATGGAAGTCTCCTAGCATGTGTTGGCATGCTGCATATAGTCCCTAGAATGCCCTGGAACACCTTGGTTGAATGCATTGACATACATTAGCACTTGGCACAAAATGCCACTTGGCATGTATTGGGACCTATTATTAGTGTGCCTAGCATGCCCATTTTCAAAAAGATAAAGTCCTGACTTATTAACCCTCTTATTGGTTCTTCCTTTTGTTGCCTTGACACATATTGACATACCCTGGCACCCTGCGCCACATCCTTAGCACTTAGCATGTATTGGCATATCTTGGCACTATTAATTGGCACATGATATAATTAGCATACCCTGGAACTTCCAAGCACACTTTGGGAATTATTGAAATGCCTTGATATTCCCTAGCATGCCTTACCAATTCTTAGCATACCTTATCACTCCCTCCTTGGCATGACAACTAACACTCATTAACACTAGTCTCTGGCACACGTTCCTCATAATCATTAACTTCCATGAATTTTTACCTAGTGCAACCTTAACATTTTTTCCTAGTAATCCTTAACACTCATAAATATGAATTATCACTCTTTAGCACAACTTAGCACTCTTCAACATTCCCTTCCACTTCATAACATGCATAACACTATTCCCTGACACATATTGGCGCTTGGCATGTGTTGGCGCTTGGAAAGTCTTAGCATGTATGGAATACGTTGAGATGCCTTGGTATGATTTGGCATGGTTTAATATTAAATTTATTTGTGATGATCAATTGTTGGAATGTAGATGAGAAGCAACAAAGGAATACTTGGCACTTAGAATGCACTTGGCACCTATTTCCGCCTAGTGTTGGTGTGCCTAGCATGCCCCTCCTAGAAAAGGTAAATTGATGACTTATTAACCCTTTTATGTGTTCATTTCCTTGTAGTTTAACTTTTTTCTCCCTTTTGTTGTCTTGATAGTCCCTAACACGCATTGACACACCCTTGCACAACTTGGCATGCCTTATCACTTGGCACATCTTAACATGTTTGACATGTATTCCCACTATCTGTCACATCAAGGGTATGAAGAGAGATGTAGTCCTAAAGTAGGTTGAGTACAAGGGCCGAGTAAGGGTTGCTAAAGGGAGGTCATGATCATCCTCCAAGAGCAAGATCATCATGTGAGGGTTCAGAAGAATGTTGCATACCTTAATGGTTGGTTTGTGCTAGGAAGTAGGATGGCATATTGTTGGTTCTCTTCTGGCAGATCGAGCTTAAGAGAGGTTTCTCATGAGAATCTGGGCACGTCATTTCAATGGTGTCTTTTTGTGAAGGCCGCATAAAATTCTGCAATGTTGAAATTTGAAACAAGAAACAGTGAGATTGGAAACTAGAAAGGACAAAAAAAAAATGCACCCACACTGGTGAGGAATTTTGATGCACCAGGAGTGAGGAATGTGGGGCGTCTAATTTATTTTTCCCTTAAATAAATTGAACAATAAATTGTAATTTCATCTCATAACAACTTGTGTCAATTAATTAAGTCATGATGACTGAGTTAGCTCAATAAATTTGAGTTGAGGTTCTAAGATGAGGCATCTAGATGGATTCTAATATTTTTGGGGTCCAATTGAAGTTGATGCATTAGTGGGGTGCAAGTGTAATTAACTCAATTAAATGAGTTAAAATCAGTTTAACTAGTTCTAACTAAGTAATGAGCTAGTGAGAGGTCCAGTGAATTAAATTAGATTTAATTCACAATGAGTGATCAACCATATAATTGATAATTCTCTATTAATAGTTGCATGCATGTCAGTTTCGAGGAATACCCAGTTGAGACAAAGGTTAAAGGGAACATATTTATTAGTTGTATTCAGAGAAAATTTCCCATGTGCAATTATAAAGTCATTGGGATGCCATGATGGATCGCGCAATCAAGGAAGACTGATTTTCATAATTAATAAGGAGTTAATTCCCAAGGAATTGCATGAGCAAGGCAGGCTAAAGTAAGGATGAGAATTGGTAGGTACTAGATCGAGTTTGCCTAGATCAATGGGAGACAATTGACAGAGTGTTGGAGAATCTCATGAGAGATTAAGCATTAATGTATTGTTTCATGATTCCTTGACTTAATACACAATAGAGATAGAGGGGTTTTGAGCAGTTTCTTTCCCCAAATACATCGCGTTGTTGTGCGATTGATAATTTATCTCTTACTTATATGTGATTGTGCGATCATGTTTTTTTTCCGCAAATTGTAGGAAGGATTCAGTATCTTGTTTTAGTAGATTACAAGATCAGATTGAATCTCGTTGGTTAAATTTTCTACATGGTATCAAAGCAAGATTTTTTTGGGCGGGGAGTTTGCAGAGAATATCTGAAGATTTTGGTGTAAAATTAAAAAAAAAAAAAGAAGACTCTTATGACAGGTGTAGTAGCTAGTAGCAGTCGGAAGACTCTTATGACAGATGCATTATACTGATTCAGTTGTTCGGAGGCTATTCAGTTTTAGGATTTTCAGGTGCTAACAACACTAGAGAAGTGTAGCATGCAAAACATTCCAAAGGTACCAGATGGGGATAGATTGAATTCCTTTCTTGTTGAGAGGGAGTGTTGAAATTTGCAACAAGAAACAGTGAAATTGGCAACTAGAAAGGACAAAAAAAAATGCACCCACACTAGTGAGGAATTTTGAGGTACCAAGAGTGAGGAATGTGAGGCGTCTAATTTATTTTCCCCTTAAATAAATTGGACGATAAATTGTAATTTCGTCTCATAACAACTTGTGTCAATTAACTAAGTCATGATGATTGAGTTAGCTCAAGAAATTCGATTTAAGGTGATCGAGGTGGATATTGGTGGCCACCCGCCTATTCCACTAGATAGGTGTAGTAGCTAGTAGCAGTCGGAAGACTCTTATGACAGATGCATTATACTGATTCAGTTGTTCGGAGGCTATTCAGTTTTAGGATTTTCAGGTGCTAACAACACTAGAGAAGTGTAGCATGCAGAACATTCCAAAGGTACCAGATGGGGATAGATTGAATTCCTTTCTTGTTGAGAGGGAGTGTTGAAATTTGCAACAAGAAACAGTGAAATTGGCAACTAGAAAGGACAAAAAAAAATGCACCCACACTGGTGAGGAATTTTGAGGTACCAAGAGTGAGGAATGTGAGGCGTCTAATTTATTTTCCCCTTAAATAAATTGGACGATAAATTGTAATTTCGTCTCATAACAACTTGTGTCAATTAACTAAGTCATGATGATTGAGTTAGCTCAAGAAATTCGATTTAAGGTGATCGAGGTGGATATTGGTGGCCACCCGCCTATTCCACTTGGGCCCTCGCCATTGTCTCTTTCAGTTTTTCAGTTTCCTTAATTATAGCACAATTTACTATTTTTGCTAGTTTTTCGAGTCCTGAACTTCCAGAGCCATTTTGAGGTCCTAAACGAAATTTTTTGGGCATGAAAGGTTTAGCAATTTCATAGAAATTTCATTAGCAGTTGTAGTCCTTGGAGAGATCTTTCTAACGAGGTATCATGTGCATCAAACAAAGATCATATGACCAAGTTACGACCCTGGGAAGTTGGCTGCCCAACTAACCCCAACGGGGCCCATAAACTCTTGGTGTTACATCTCCTCGGGTTAAGGTTTTGGTTGTTTAGGGTTTTATCTTATTTTCAAATAATAAAAATACCCTTCATCCTTATTGTAACACAGTTCAGAGGAACATAACTATTAGTTGTATTTATAGAAAATTTCCCATGTGCAATTATAAAGTCATTCGGATGCCATGATGGATTGCGCAATCAAGGAAGGTTGATTTTCCTAATTAATATGGAGATAATTCCATAGGAATTTCATGAGCAAGGCAGGCTGAAGGAAGGCTGATAATTGGCTAAGTATTAGACCAATTTTTCCTAGATCAACAGGAGACAATTGGTAGAGTGTTGGAGAATCTCAACAGAGATTAAGTATTGTATTGTTTCATGATTCCTTAACTTAATAAAAAATAGATATAGAGGGTTTTGAACAGTTGCTTCCCCAGATACATCTTGTGTTGTGCAATTGATAACTTGTTTCTCTTACTTATATGTGATTGTGCGATCGTGTTTTGTTTCCACAAATTGTAGGAAGGATTTAGTATCTTGTTTTAGTACATTACAAGATCATATTGAATCCCGTTGGTTAGATTTTCTACATGAAATAGAAGAGAGGGTTGATACCATCTTGCCTTGTGGTGGTTAGTAGGACACAAGGTCTGTGATAAAGACCAACAAAAGTCGACGCAGGCATAATATTGACTGAGTTAACCCTAGTTTGAGGGTCGACATTGAGATCTAAAGTTCATGTCAAGATTCAGTCAAAGAAATGCCCAGAATCTATGGATCCTTATGAGCTAGGTTGAGTCTCTTATGGAGGCAAGAGTCGTGTTTTTTCTATGTGTGGATAGGGTTTGTTCTACAACAATTAGAAGTACATAAGTATAATGCCCTAGTTAGGACAATTTCCTAGCATGTTTAGTTCATAAGGTATGCCCTTAAGACTGTGACAAATTTGTGTAGAAGAAGATGGGTTATGACCCTTAGAGAAAGGTTTATTTTTGCAATAAAGACCACAAATATGGAAGATGGTTTGCAGAATCAGTATGTGTGGAGACAACAGATTCAAAGGAGGGTGGAACCTGAGCAGAAGATTGAGCATGCAGAAGAAATGTGCCATATGAAGAATGGATTGACATGCAGAGGAGTTGATTTTGGTGGAATTTCCATAGAGTTTTAGACAAAGATCTGAAGAAACCTATAAAAAAATTAGTAAATGGACTGTTAGTGGCTGATTTGTGACCCTAGTTCAGTCATCTACAAATTTTTAGAAGTATGATAAGAGGAGTAGTTCATATTTGTTCATAGATTGGACAAAAAAGATCAAATTGTCGATACACAAGAACAATGATCTTGATAGGACTCAAGCCATTGTTAGGTGGCAGATTTGAAGAGCCCTAGATGAAGACAATATTGTGAGCCCTAGATCAGTAAAAATAATTGGCTGTGGTTGGGCAGATTGATGGTAGTCCAAGTACAGTTGGAGGGTTGTTAGGTTAATGTCAAAGAAGAGCCCTGACTCTTGTTCTGGTGAAGGACAACAAAATTGGTAGAAGGGCAGGTGTATAGTACCTAAGGATGTGCAGACTTTGAAGGACTAAAGTAACAATCAAGTGGGCCAACCAACTAGCCCTAGTCCACTATATTGTAGAGGATTGATTTAGTGAGAAGAAGGGCAACCTCCATAGCTCTGGACTTCTCATCCTGAAGCTGTAGTATGGAAAAAGTGGGCATATCAAAGAGTTTTTCACAAATGGAATTGTGAACAACTTGTTACCACTTAAACTAGTAGTGGACCTAAAAGGGGTTCCTAAGAGGGCAACTACTAGGACAAGGGAAACGATGGAGGCTTAGCCCATTGTCACCACAGATAAGGCTCCTTGCTCTTCATGGAATTTCACCGATGGGTGGAGTCCCAGTAGTTTAGGAAGTCACTTGTAGAGTATAGGTCGAGCAATAGAGAGAAGTGACCCTGTAGAAATCCTTCCAAGATAAAATAAAGAGTGGGTCTTTTCCTTTTAATTATGAATTTACTTAGGAGAGAGGGTGGATTGAAGGTTGAGGGAGAAAAAATATCTTCCGAAGGAGTTAACAAATCCCTAAAATCATTTGGGAACTTGGATTCCCAAATGGTCCTTGATGAAAGGCCTTTGACATCAAATGGGACCACACGGGGCCAAGTGGACCTAGCCCAGGTTCGGGGATGGAATTTAGAAACCAATGATGTTCCTATCCTAGACAAGGTGAGGGGAAAGGATCATACAAGAGTTTTTACTTCGATAGGTCAAATTGATCCTACTAGGTTCTATCCTTGGGAACACCTAGGAAAAACTTGATCCTAGAGCTAGGGCTTGAGGTATCCGGAGATTCCACCATCGGAATTGGCCCAAGTTCTAAGGAGAGTGAGGGCACCCAACAACGCAGCTCCCTCTAGGAGATAGAATTTTTCCTCTAGCTAGATTCCTAGGAAATTGTTTCCCTAAGTGACCTAATGGCACTAGACTTAGGGAATGTGAAAATTTCATAATCTAAGAAACCCTACTGCAGTATCTTGATTTACTTCTCCTACTTGAATTAAGTTACAAGTTATTTTCTGAAATATTCAATAAATTAGCAAAGTAAATAGTAAATACAAATAGAAACCTACACATACAGATCAAATATTGAATAACATGCTCATAGACAAAGTGACACACGGATTTTCTAGATAAATGTCCCTGGAAAAAACCCAATGCGAGAAAACCGGTGCAGGTAGCTCTAGAGGGTTTTCATTATTATGCAGAATCTAAGTACAACAATCTTGGGCACAAAAAATGGTTCACCCAACAGAGAAATAAAAACGGCAGCAATACGCTGCTCTGAATCCCTCTATGCCAGCCTGAATGGCCTACGTCGGCCTCTGCGTTGCTCAATAAGGGCCTGCATCACACCTGAAGGGCTTACACTACCCCTGCGCTACCCTGACTGGGCTTGCGTCAGCCCTGCGTGGCTCCAGCTACCTCTGCGCTGCCCCTGCTGGGCTCTGGCTGGACTGTGTGGCTCTTGCTGCCCCTGCTGCTTTGGCTGGCTGGAATGCTTATGAAAAAAAAGCATAGGTAAGAAAGAAGGCACTGGCCAAAGGTAATGCATAACAGTCAGAAAAATTGAAGAAATGAAATGAAAATAGATCAATGTCCACAAATAACTGAAATAGCTCAATGGGACTAGAGAGTAAAAGCTTTGACAACAGCAATAAGTGCTTATAGCATCAGCTAAGAGAACAGAGGAGATTAGTTCATGAGGTTAAAATGTTGTATAATTGTTAGCATAGGAAAACTATAGAATTTTTAGAGTAAATATTTGCAGGTACCATTAGTTGGTGATCATCGATAATCATTTCATTTCATCAAATACCCTGATGAATGGGCCTTACAAGCTATTTGTGTACACAAACGCCACATAAGCTGTGTGATGGAAAAATATTCACACTATATTGAAGAAAACACCTACCAAATAAGGATGACATTTCAAATGGGGCAAGAAACAATAGAGATATAGACATCGAAAAAGTTAAAATGCTAGGGCAACAGGAAAGAAACTAGGTAGCATGGTAGAAAACACAACAAAGAAAATTATAAAAAATGGAAAACCCTACAAATTAGCACCCATACAAACATCACCACAATTTCTTCTTTAACTCTAAATCTCCAATTCATCAAATTATATCTTGTATTCAAACCTGATCCTCTCTGTTAGCCATTCTGAAGATAAGGTTGAGAACTTACTACAAAACCATCACCTACATGTAGTGATCTTATTCTGTGGCCAAACAGACTACTTTCGCGAAGACATGGAAAGGTAAACACTCTCTTCCAAGATTTTCCATATAGCCCAGGTTGAGCAACCACATATACATCACCAGTTTTTTCTCTTCAGATTTGTAACTTAGAAGAGCTTTGTCTGACCACCTTCAGGTTGCTCCCAAAGTCACCCAAGCAAGCCCTCTCAACATCATCCTCTTTCTATAGTACCTAATTAGTAATTTAATTAACCATAAGAGTTTCTTGATCATGTCAAATATATTTCCAACAAGCATAAAGATTTCATGTTAAACAATCAGGTCAAAATAATTTAGACTGTGATTCAAATAATACAAAGAAACCTCACCAACAGTAAAAGGAAAAACAAAGTCAAACCTCTACAAAGTATAAATAGATATCTGATAAACTTCATTCCACCACAAAAATGTGCTTAAATAAAGAAAATTCTAATTACTGTGCTTTCAAGACAAATCTTTCAAGGGCAGTGATGTTATAAACATGCCCCTACACCTCGTGAACAATCAATGTGTATAAGTAAACCATCATAAGGCTCATTTTAAACATCATTATTATCATTTTATAAATCATTTTTATTAAATCAACAAGAAGCAAGGAACAATTTCATTCAGTTCCACTGAAGCAAAGTATATGGAAGTTTCATATAATTATTATGAAGCTATCTAGATTTGCAACTTGATTGTAGAGTCAACCAATCAGTTGTTGAAGCCCAATATTGTCTCTTGTGAGAATCAAAGTTACATCAAGCTCTATGAAAATCCAATGTGTCATGACCATTTCAAACACATTGATATTCAATGCAATTTCCTAAGATTCCAAGTTCATTAGGGAGTTGGTAGTGTTGGACCACATTCTGACAAAGTTGCATATGGTTAATAGTTTGACAAAGCTCCTAACAAAGGGGAAGTTTGACAAGTTGGGGGAGAATCTTGGGTTATTGGAAAAAAAAAATTCTCAAGAGTGTTAGATTACCTAGTTGGTCCAAGTTGGTCTCACCTCAGCCTTGAGAAGTTGAGCAGCACCAGGATTGTGGAGCTAGATTGTGGTACACCATTTAGAAAGATTCTTAAATATAGCTAGAATGTGTGGCATTGCCTCTATTCACTTTTTAGTTGTTACTTGGCTCCTAGTTTTGATTTCAATTGGGGTTGCCCCCAGAATGAGATCATGGGGGGTGTTTGCTGGTTACTGCCCCTTGTCTAGGATCTCCCCAAGATTACTGCTGCCTAGGTGACCTTAGGTCAAAGACTCAACCAAACTTTCTATATCAATCAATGCGCTTGATAACTCAAGAGGATGAGGCAACCAGGTTCCCCTGTCCCTAGTTGGTGTATGGTGGGTTGGGGGGAGGAGGGACAAATGGTTGTCTTTTTGGTGATTTTTTCTCCTCCTGCATGTACGGGATGACACGAGGTTCATTTCCCGAAGACTGGGTTGGGGGATCCTCTTGATAGGACCGCTCGATGGTGTGCAAGGTGTCCCTATATCACGGGATTTATGGGAAATGATAGGTATAGTTCCCATAGAAGCTGCAGATAGCGCATGCGTGATTGGTACACAATGCTTTGCCTCTACCTTTGGTGGTAGGTTCCTTTTTACGGGAACGAGGCATCGCGACGTTTGTCTCGGAGCCAAGGAGCGGTTTTAATTCATCCAGCTCTGGAAAAATATGGGTAGGATGACCTATTACGTCGCATATGGCGCAGATTGGTGATTCCTGTTGAATGGCGGGGGTCACCATCTTCTTTCCTCTCTTCTCAGTTTTCCTAGCGGTGATCACTGGTTTTGCAATGGGAATTCCTTTGCAGGGGTGTTCTCAACTATTTCTTGGACTGGTGAGGGCTCCTTGGGACTGAGGGGCTTCAATCTTGTGGCAATAACATGGGTGTCTCCTATTCTGCAAGGGGGAATGAGGTACCAAACTGGGAAGGCCAACGATATGTTGGGTAATACCAGTGTTGCCAAAACCTGCTGGGAGATGAATCCAGCTGGGGGATAGAGGAAATGGGTTTGGGAGGTGGCGTAGGCTAGAGAGGCTGACGTGGCCGCTGCCACAGTGTCGTTACTGCTTGAGTCCGTGTCCTAACTAGCCTCGGTGCTTGACGTGTACATCATGCATATCAAAGCTCTTGTGACATCGGGTGATGCCTCAGGGATAATAGGAGGATCTCCTAGGAATGACCCTAGAACGAACGACAGTTTGATTTGGACAAGGCCATATTCTTGGTACCGTGAAAGACCATCCGAGGTTGTATCTACATAGGGTAGAATTACATCTGTGTTGGTTAGGGGATGCTTCTCACGGTGTGTTAGCTGGTCTACAGTAATGATGTGGTCCTCGTGGGGGAACATCATAATGCGGAAGACGGAGGAGGCTATGGCAGACATGGCGTACATATAACTCCGTCCGAGGAGTATATTGTAATCCAAGTGAGCGTCCAAGACTTCAATGTCTATGTGGACTGACTTTCCAACTAAACAGACTGGGAAATTTTGGTAGAGGCCGACGGGGGTCAAGGGACAATCGTTGTATGCTCAAAGCGTGATGACTGAGGGTTTTAGTTCGGGAGAGCCTAACTTCTACAATTTGTTTTTTGACATGATGCATGTGGATGCACCCTTGTCTATGACACATTGGTGGATAGTGATATTCTGCACTGACACTGGTATCTAGAAGGCGACCATGGAAGGAAGCTGGGGAGTGGCTTTGTCTAAGTCAAAAGCCATCAGGTGTGTCTCGATACGCACCTAATGTAGAAAGTAGGGCTTTCCGTTGTTTTGGGCACAATTGCAAGACTTCCAAAGCTAACATGGCAGCGGGAGATTGTGCTAAATCATCCACGATGCTATAACTATGGGCCGCTTTGGAGTAGTTTCCTGCTCGCCTATTAGGTCTCTTTTCCATCTTTGGCAATGGCTCTATGGGCATCTTTGAAATGGTCAAAGGTGCAGTTGGCGCACTGGTACTTGCCCCTGACGTATTGGTGTTTGGTGGCGTGTCGTAGTTGCGATCCTGTGTTTGGAAAGACATTTCTTCTCCAGTCATGTAGATTTCATGGCTAATTTTCCCGAAATCGTCTATATTTTGTTGGTGAGTGCTTACCATCCCTTGGTTGGGGAAAAGTTCTTGCATCACAGCTGGTTGCTGGGAAGATCCTCCTTGTCCTCGGTTACTTTGTAGCTTTTTTAGCTCAGGGAGATCGGGACATTGGTGAGTATAGTGCCCATACTCACCACATATCAAACAGGAATGGTTTGTTTGAAGAGGTGGCCTTTTTCTCTGTCATTGGGCATTGCTTGGCCCCTGGTTCTAATTCCAGTTGGAGTTACCTCCAGCCTGGGATCACAGTGGGCACTGCTGGTTGCTGTGCCCCTGTCCAGGGTTCCCTTTTGGCTTATTTTTGGATTTTTTATTTACCATGTTAGGAGAGTAGTTCTCCTGGTTATATTGGTGTGGTTGATTTTGGGACGACTACACAAAGTTCACCTGTGCATTGTTTTGCATAGGTGGGTCGTGTGCAGGGGATTGAGCATAACGCGGTCCTTGGTTTGCACCTGACTGTTGGAGGGGAGTTCTTTCATCAGTGTTTCTTTCTGCGTACTGATTCCCCTGAGTCGGAGGATAAGGTCCTCCCTAGTGGTACGCTTGCGGCCTATTAGTCAAATTTTTCCGTGACATATGATGACCTTGAAAACCGGGTTAAGGCACGTTCTAGGTATAACTATATGTGTAACTAGGGTTTTGACTGCTGCTACTTAGGTAACCTTGGGTGATTGACCCATTAGCACATCTACAGAGTTCGACGCGCTTGTCACTTCTTGATAAGTTTGCAGGTGCGGGGCGTTAGGTAGGATGTTATAAATGTATCATGACTGTGTATAAACTAGCTCAAGCTTTTAGGCTTTGCTGATTGCATCCTCTTCGAATGTGGGATTTTGCTGTGCCACATCCTTTGAAATCTCTAACATAAGAGTTTTCAAGAAAAATTATAAGAGGACCTGGTCATTGAGTTTCTCTTACATAAAATGTGACATCGCCTCCATTCATGGAGATGGTCCGAGATATGGACAACGGGGGTTTGTATAAAATGCATCAGTAATTCCATTCCGGAATCATGGTGAATGGGTTACTGAAAATATGTTAGGAACACGGTAGCAAGGGCACTAAAGGTTCCATGTGAAGCTGAGGGTTGCTCCACGTACCATTTCGTGGCCAATCCTGTGAGAGTGCGTTGAAATAATCTCAATCGAATAGTGTCGTTAATGATACTAATAGATGAGCACCATAGGTGAAAGGTCATGACATGATTACCTGGGTCTTTCGCTTGCTTGCCTTCAAAATTTGGTATATCCGAAGGGAGATTCGTGGGCATGAGAGGCCATGTAGGATCGTGTGTGATGGGTTCATTCGTTAGCTAGGTTAAATCGGGTAGATTCAATGAAGCTAAGAAAGGTGACTGAGAGGTTGACGCCATTGCAATGTGTGAAGACACAAAGTTCTGGTTAGAACGAGGGTTAGTCTTCGATGTACCCTGCTGTGTATTCAGCTGGCTTCCCGAATGGGATGCACTCCTCTACCCCCTAGGGGTTGTGGAAGGACTGGTATTTGGTATGGTGTTGGGAGACCGACTAGGGTTCCCAACTATGGCTTCCCCAATAAAGGACGAACCAATGATGGTGGCAGTGTTCCGTCTTTGACGCCTGAATGATGAAAGACCTGGAACCCCTCTCGGTAATGGGGGGAGGTCCAAAAGACGCCTATATCGACGAGGTTCCATTGGGACCTGTTAGGTGTCACCCATAAGTTATTTTGGAAAACTTTGAGAGGATAGAGTCTATGATCAAAGAAAACTTCTTGTTACATACATAAAACAAAGCAAAAAACAAAATAGATTTCCCTTTAAATTAATCTATGTGATCAAGCAACCAAAAAAGTGGTTTTTGTTTGTTTGCATATGATACTCAAAATCCTAGAAGACCTATGCATCCTCACACACTCAAAAGTAATTGGGCCTTGAGAATATTTCTTGTGAGTGCTAGCACAACGTCCCGTAAGAGCTGGTGACGCCCCCAATCAGCCGAAGAGAATCCACCAAGGTAAGGGTAGAGGGTTTAGCGCTTGCCTACACCGTCACCTATAGGGTAAAGGTTGCCCTAGTTTTTGGCCACTAAGAACCACCATCCCATGTGAGCGTTCGATTCTTGGGCTTCTTGGTAGTCATTTAACAGTACCAAGTATCAGCTGGGTCAGGTAGCCCTAAATGATACCACACGCACTACGTCTAAGCCTAACCCCCTCTGAAATGGGTCTCTACATGCACTACCTAGCATAACTTGTCACTCTCTCCTTAGCACACCTAGAGCTCATTGAAACTTCCAGTCACAAACTCTTATTCATTCATTTCCATGCATTTTTACCTAGTGCTCCCTTGTGTTTCCATAGCATTCATTAACACTCCTTGGCACGTGTTGGTACACCCTAGCACTTAGGACATCTTGGCCTGTCACCCTAGCCTCTAGTATGCCTTAACACAACCTAGCATACCTTGTCACTCCCTCCTTAGCACACCTGGAACTCACTGACACTTCCAATCACAAACTCTTATTATTTCATTTCCATGCATTTTGACGTAGTGCTCCCTTGTGTTTCCCTGAAACTCCTAGTTAACAATTCCTTGCACGCATTGGTACATCTTGGCCACATCCCACCCTAGAACTCTAGCATTCCTTAGCACTTCCAAGAATGCCTTGTAACTCCTCCTTAGCACACTTGGAACTAATTGAAAATCCTTGTCACACACTCTTATTCATTCATTTCTATGCATTATGATATAGCACTCCCTAACACTCCTTGGCACACATTGGCACACCCTGGAACTTGTCATATCTTGGCATGCTTTCCTAGCACTCTATCATGCCTTGGAATTTCCTAGAATACTTTGTTACTCCCTCCTTAGCACACCTAGAACTTGCTAACACCCACTGTCACACACTCTTATTCATTAATTTCCATGCAATTGAAACTAGTCCTCCATTTTGTTTCCCCGACACTCCCTAGCATGTGTTGGCACCAAAACCTAGCACCTAGCACATATTGGAATGCCTAACATGCCTCATAAATTTATAGAATGTGTTAGCACTTCCTGGGATTCCCTTCACACCTTGGCACTCCCTAGTTGTCATGTCCTCATATATAACCTTACTTTTTTTGCGACTTGGGAACCCAAGCAAGTCATTGAAAAAATAGTGTTGTGTCTAGCACAAAGTCTCCCTTTGTCTTAAACTACTGCGTCCATACCCTTATCACAATCATAGGCTTGCCTCCTACAAGTCCTATTATGAAATTCTCCCAACACACTTCGTCCATGGGAAACCTGGAATTCACTGACACTCTCTGAAAAACACTCTTATTCATTTGTTTCCATGCACTTTGAACTAGTCCTCCCTTGTGATGCCCTAAAACTCCAAAACACTTATTGTCATGCATTAACAATAACTAGCATGTGTTAGTGCACATTTTAATTCATTGGGACACCCTGGCACCCCTTAACTATCATGTCCTCATAACTACCCTTATTTTTTTTAGACTTCGGAACCCAACCAAGTCCTACCTCCACTACAACAACTTGACCAAGTTTCATTTACTACAACTAGACTTTGCCTTGTTCGCCTAAGAATGGCTTATAACTAATATTAAGCTACTCATGGCCAATATTAAATCATCCCACTTAACAAGTTACCAAGTCAAGGCTCATGTCCAATCGTGGCCATAAAACAACTGAGAAACATAGTTTGTATCTTGACAAGCCATAACACATGGAAAATCTAACAACCCCTTGGCACTATGTGGCATAGGTTAGCATCCCCTACATTCTTTGACATGATTTGGAACTCGATAACACACCCTACCATTCCTTGGAACTCTAGCATGCCTTGGCATTGCCTAACATATAACCTTGTCATTCCCTCCATAGCACAGTTGGAACTCACTAACACTCCCTATCACACACTCTATATTAATTCATTTCCATGAATTTTGAACTAGTTATCCCTTATGTTTTCGTGGCACTCCCTGACACACATTGGCACACCCTAACACATGAAACATATTGGCATGTTTCCCTGGAACTCTAGCATTCCTTGGCACTACCTAACATACATTGTCACTCCCTCCTTAGCACACATAATATTTGTTAACAATCGTTGTCAAACACTCTTATTCATTCATTTCCATGCATTTGAAACTGTTGCTCCCTTATTTTTCCCTGGCACTCCATAACACTCCCTGACATGCATTGGCACACCCTAGCACCTGGCACATCTTGGCATGTTTCCCTAGCCTCTAGCATACCTTGTCACTCCCTCCTTAGCACACCTGGAACTCACTAACACTTCCTGTCACAATCTCTTAGTTGTTCATTTGCATGCATTATTTTCACCTAGTGCCCCCTTGTGTGTCCCTAGGATTCCCTAACATTTCATATCATGTGTTGGCACACCCTGGCACCTAGCACATCTTGGCCACATGTCGCTCTGGCACACTAGCATGACTTAACACTGCCTAGTATACCATGTCACTCCCTCCTTAGCACACTCGGAAATCGCTGATGCTTCCTATCACACACTCTTATTCATTCATTCCCATGCATTTTTACATATTGCTCCCTTGTGTTTCCCCGGAACTCTCTAACACTCAACACACATTGGCACTTGGAACATCTTGGTATGCTTCCCTAACACTCTAGCATGCCTTGGAAATATCTAGCATATCTTGTCACTTCCTCCTTAGCAAACCTGGAACTCCATAGCATGCCCTATAACTCCCTAGCACACATTGGCTCTTGGCACTTAGTGGCACTTGAAAATTCTTGGCATGTGTTTGGATGTCGTGGAATTCCTTGGCATGGTTTAAGATAAAATTTATTTGAGATCAATTATTCACAATTAAGAGAGAAGTAATAGAGGATGATTTGGCACTTAAGACACGCTAAAACTTGGCCCTTGGCATGTATTGGCACTAGTGTTGGTATGCCTAGCATGTCCCCCTTGAAAAGGTAAGGTCCTAAATTATTAACCCTCATATGTGTTCATTTATTTTCATTTTAACTTGGTGTTCCCTTTTTTCGCCTAACACTCCTTGACACACGTTCACATACCCTAACACCTGGCACATCTCATCATGCCTTAACACATGGCATGTCTTGGCATGTCTGGCATGCATTGGCATGCATTTGGCACTATCTGGCACATGTTAGCACACTCCGGCACTTCTTGAAATTCCATAGCATTCCCTAGCATGCCTTGTCACCCCCCCCCCCCTTGGCACGCCTGACACTCGCTGACACTTCCCAACACACCCTCTTATTCATTCATTTCCATTCATTTTCAGTTGATGATTTATGTTTGATGGGGTGCATGTCTAGAAAGAGTTCCTTTAAGAGAATTGAAAAATAAATGGGCCAACAATGCTTATTTCATCTCTACATTAATGTGCAATATACTGCATGTAAAGGAGTATCTCAACCACATCTTCGATCCTATTGTGCATTTCATTGCACAATGACAAGATAATTATAGTTAAGTACAATATCACTAAGAAAAGAAAAGTGCATTATCAAGCAAAGGGAATTAAAGGGAAGAAATTTTCCCAAATGTATAGTGAGAAAATTGGCTTTACTTGGTGAATGTGCTCAATAAAAAGATGAAGCATTGTGCTTAGTGAAGATTAAGGCAAAGACCTACACTTAGCATCGAGCATAAGAACTAGTGAAGAGTGTAGGGACAAGAAAAGAAACAAGTAAAGGACTTCACACTCTACAAAGGAAATGGCCTGTTGACTATATGTCCAGTTGCTTGATGTCTCTATGTTGGACCTTAAAGAAGACATATGAGGTGTTCAGTTGGAGTTCCCCAAGCTTAGTTTATGAATCTCGAAAAAATGAATAACCTAGTCACCATGTAGAGGAGAATGGATTGCCATGCAAGGGGAAAAATAAACACCTTATATTTGATAATACTCTCACATAAGGAAATAGAAGTTAGACATTCAATCCATTCATTCATCACATGTTAGAATAACTTAGTCCACTCACACTTAAAAATAAAATAATAAGCCTATAGCTACACATATCAGCCACAATAGTGAAAAAGTATTAAGAAAGAAAATTATAGATAAAAGATGAATTAAACCATCACTAATCACATCATAACATAATGACATGTTAAATGTCCACACCATTAATTTTTCTTCATTTCTAACAACATTAAAAACCATATTAAGATGACATTGCATTTTTTTTTAAGGAAGTCACTTGTATTTCTCCATTTCTAACAACATTACAAACCATAGTAAAATGACACTGCATCTTTTTAAGACGTCACTTGTATTTATTTTTATTTCTGACAACACTAGAAACCATAATAGGATCACATTAATTTGTAAGTCCATAAATAAACACCAAAAATTCCCATGTAACTAAAAAATATGTATAGCAACAACTTTATTCACGGTGCAATTCCAAATTCCTACACAACTTTATTCACAGTGCAATTCCAAATTCCTACAAACCAATTCCAAAGAGAGTTGAAATTTGAATGAGTTCATTTTCACTTCTAAGTTAAGCTACTCACAAATTTAATTTTGAATAACGACCATCTAACCATCTACTATCTCTTTCTACCATTTGTTGTACATTAGTAATCGCTCTACGAAATTTCAATCAAGGTTGTTTAGTCAATCATTTAGTCAAATTTGTTTAATCAATATCGGGAAGGAATTAGGAGGGAAAACACAGATCCGAAAAACTAGGTATCGAGCACATCATATTTGATCATTGTGCAGATGAGCATCATGGAAATTCTCTGATCATTAAGCATATGAGCATAATCGTCATTCTCACTCGGGTGGACGCCATCTACAAGAATAATGAACCGGCGGGATGGCTTTGAGAAGAAATGAAACTAGCTAGTCGAAGAACCGAGAGCTGATCGAACCCATGAGGCGAGAACCTGATGCGTTCATGACTAGTCATAGGCAACTATTCGCTAAGATATTCCATGTTAATGTTGATGCTTTAGTCATAGCTATTGGCATGATTTTGGCACAACTAGGGGAAGATTACATAGACAGACAGATTCAAAAAACCTTATCATTTTCATTTTTCCTCTCCCTTTGGTTCATCCATTACGGTGATAAAGATTGATTTGGTTCCAGCCAGGCAGCCAGTATGAAAAGTGCGACATTGCCAAATAGAGGGAGAATCAGATCTCTGACAAAGACGCCTTCATAATACTTTATACCATTGTCGAGTCACTGACGCTGCTAAGCAGGTTAGTAAACCCTACATTTCTCCTGGCTCGATCTTTAAAATGCCCAGGAAAAATGCTAAATTCTTTGTCTTTTTGGTATCAGAAAGTCGATGATGTCGTGAAGTAGAAGAACATGGCAGTGGTCACGACCCTGAATGATGAAATTCAGCACACTTAAGGCTAGATTGCATGAAGAGATTCCCAAGTTGTAGAAACTGGCTCAGAAAAAGGTCAGGATTAGCTATCCTTAATTTTATCCAAGTGCTTTTCAGGGCTTTCTCACGGTTTCATAGATTTCCTTTTCAATTACTCAATTTTTTTGATATTCAGCAGCCTTTTCATTGTTGAATGCCATAGTTCCAGGCTACTAAGTTTCGAGGCATTTTGGCACTTTGGATAAATGTGGCATTCTTTTATTTTAATTCCATTTTTTGTATGACTAGTGTTTTGCCAATCGGCAAGAGTCTTACAATATAGGAAAAATTATTAGATCAAATGTGATAGAAATTAGTTGAAAATGTCCCCACAGTTTCTAACACCTATTTAGAATGAATCATCAGAGCACAGATTAGGTATAACATTAGTAGAAATCTCCGTAAACAATTAACACCACCACCCAAAGAGAATTTTCAGGGTGATGACTTATTGTCTAGTTCGGTTTATAAGTCAGTCTAATACCCCAATGCTTAAATGAAAGTCACGCCAAGGTTCTGGTAGCCATAGGCAATGATCCTAAATTATCACATCGATATTCAAAAAATTCCCCATGGAATCTCACTTCCAAACACTCTAGCTGTCTGGAAAATTCACCATAAAGCAAAATCAGAAAACAACACCTGAATGAACTAACATGTTGCTTCTAGTGAAAGTTTGATCTTCAACCATCTTATCTGAAGTGACACCCTGATAAGAACCATCTAGTTCATCAGATGAATCACTACTATCTATTTCTTCGGATGAGTCAGATAATGATTGCTCTGACTCATCTCCAAAGCTACTCATTGGCTTTTGATTCACCTGGGTATCTATGAATTCAGAACCATCTTGAACGGAAGGAATAACTGAGAAACTAATTGATTGTCTTTGAGATTGAGATCCAAAATTGGGATAGTCAGAGAAGAAGGCAGAACAGAAATCTGCTACAGGCAGCTCACGTAGTAATCCTGGTATGCAGTGTAAGGTTCCATAAAAGAATGCATTGTTTAGGAGAATATTTTGTATGGTACACCCTTTACCCTCGTTTGTTTTTTTTTTCCTTAACGTGATTAACTTCTTTTTTTGTTCCTGTTGTGAAACTTAGATTGTAACCCAAAATTAGTGGGGTTGTTAGAGTGAAATTTAAAGTTCCTAATTGGGCACTTGAGGTGCTGTGAAACTCACAAAGGAGCAGTATGTGTAAACTAATTTCTTTTCGTATTATATTATTCTGAATTGTTTTTTCCAGCAACTGCAGTAATTGGATATAGGTATTAGAGATTTTATTTTTGCAGTTATGGCAAGAGGTCATTGTCTGGGCATATGCATGCTAGATAATAAACATAACAGTAACAAATTTGCAGGAAAGCAAAACGAGAGAACCAAACAAATAGCATTAACTTCATTTTGAAAATCAAGATATATAGGTTCTTTGTGATCTAGATAACTCTTTAAACTTTCATTTTTACAAAGATTTATCACCAGATTCTCCAAATCCATATTTGTACACTGATGCAATATTCTTTCCTCAATAGTACACTTCATTATCAACTGATATACAACACTGGTTTGTCTTGGCCTATACTTTGAGATCATGATTGAGCTCATAAAAGAAAAAAATGACTGAAATATAGATCATATATAATAACTGTATCATATATAATAACTGGAAAATTGATTCCATCCCCTCCCACTCCACTGCCTCAGTTGAAATAAGAAAAATAAAAAATTTCGTTATCTGGGATACTGAAGTTCTTAATTGAATGTTGCTTTTCTAACGTTGAAGTGCTCCCATCCATTCGAAAATATACAAAATATAATAAGTTAAAGAAGTCTTCTAGTATATCAAGCATCCATGTACACCTTGTTTCAATTGTGAAAGAACCTTATAATACCTGAAGCTTTCTAGACGCTCCAACTAGCATCTCAAATACATTTCTTATGAAATAAGTCACCTTTTCTTGTCCTGGGAAAAGATATGATGATTTACAATCTCGAAGGAGGAGAATTTCTGGAGTTATATATTTAAGTATTAGTTGTAACAGGATCCAGTAGGACTCATAAATCAGGAATTGTTGAGTAGCCGTCTCTTGAAAATAAATCATTGCACCTTCTGAAACAACTACATGAAGCCTTTCATATAATGCTCAAATAACAGAAGAAAGTAATGATTTCAATTTCCATGAAATTCGTAGAGGAGGAGAATAAATGGAAACAAAATAATATTGTAATTTGTGATCATGTTCCTCCCATGTTCAAGCATAAATGAGAGTTTTGCAATAGCTACAATAGATGTGAGGCAACGTAGAACTGCTTTCTAGCGGTGCACGAGGTCTCCATTTTTATTGAAGTATCAATAAGAAGCGTATTTGCAGTTCCATAGTTTCCCAGACCTTCCCAGCCTCTATTCGAATCCCTATAACATCCATGGAATTCATTGCCTTCTCAGATGAGTCTTGTCATGGAATAGTCCTCAATTGAATAAGAAAGAATCCCACCTAAAAGAAACATAGTTCCTCCCAAAATGTGTTCTAGGACCAAATCACACACTCCTCTAGGGTTCTCTGACCACAAAACCACCTTGAATACAAACAAACAAGCCCACAAAAATATGCAAGTGTGGCAACAACTTGTCATGTTCCCTTGCTGGCCGCTCCATCCAATTTGCTTGACAATGAAATTCCTGTTTTCAAACTAGTGACCCAACTTTTGGCCTCTGTTAGATAGGCATGTTTCCCTGAAAATGTCTTTTTTTTGGCACCATTGATTTTCTATAACCAAACATTGTAGAAAAAATTGATTTAATTTCTAAATGTGCCAAAACTCCTCAACGAAGTCCGAATTTTGGCCCAAGACTTGCTTGATGGATTCATCTTTTACAACATAAGGCTTTAGCCAAGACTTGTCCAACCCTTGGAGCTTGTCATGATTATCTATTTCCAGCCACCTTAAGGATTGTTAAGGTGGTTGGAAAACCTTAGCTCAAGGTCCTAAATGCTGACTTACTGAGTTATGCCAATGTGCATGAAAACTTTTTTTAAATGTGTATCCTTTCTGTTTTATGGAGGTGGTTTGATATTGTTGACAGTTGCAAGTTTTCATGCCTTCTTTTTTGGTTTTCTCCAAAAAAATTGAAGATTTGGAATGTGTGTTCATGTATGCGCAATTTGATGGCATTATTCTTTCCATTTTTGCGAGTGAAACACCATTTGTTCTGATGAAGGGACCATGGATCTCTGTATCGTATATAACTGGCACAACAAGCGAACAAATGTGGTCCCTTTTCTGTTTAACAGAGCCCTTTATTGGTTGGGACACACTTGCCCGGTCTCAAACTCGGTTATTGTTTTAATAAGCTCCCTAGTTACCACTAGACTGCCTGAAGGACTTGATGGCTTTTTTCCTTAATCTGAATACATCTTTTGATACATTCATGAAGTGCCTGCAAAAGTTATTCTGTTCCCAAAGTGAAATACTAGTGTCAATTATTTACCATACTAGATATGATGTGGAGATAGTTTGAGCTACTGTTCTGTACAACATCGACCATTTTCCATTGCAATAAAGTAAACGGGACTGGTAGCACAATTGGTGTCTTTGTATGAAGCCCTTCTGAAAGAGCAACCTTTTCTTGGAAGACTTGTTTGATATGTCAGTGGTGTTACTATGTAGTTTTGATTGTTTACTCTTGTGTAATTTGAAATAATTGTATCTAGTTTGTTGGGCCTTCATTTTTTTTGGTAAGTTGGTAAGTAACGAGTGCTTGCGTTGATACAGAGATTGGTGCAAATCTCTTAGGTGGAATTTCTTATGCATTAAACTATTTTATTAATTTTGGTTTGGTGCAGACATTCTTTTATAGCTTATGCTCTGAAAATCTTGAATATTACAAAAATACAAATTCTCCCAAAAACTTGACATAAATTAAAAGCCCATAAAAGCATGGATTCTTAGTTAACTGGAAAAGCTGGTGAGGAACTGGGTTCTATCCAGCCAAGAAGCACTTTATTTGGATTATAACCCACAGATTCATTTGAATGGTACCATCAGCTGAACTGGTGAATTCATAGTACATGTCAAAAATGTAGTAGGCCTTGGCAGTTGCAGCCTATCCTAATGAAAGAGGATGCATACATTTTTCCTATGTTTCTGTATAATTTCAAAATACTACCCTTACTACCAAAATTTTTGGGAGACCATAAAGGTGCCAAGGCGAAGGAATATTTTCCGGGGAACCTTGCATAGCATTACCACTAATCATTACCTCTTCTAGAAGGCAAAGCTCATATATACAATTGATAAGTTTTCAGTGCAGTATCCAATCTATATTCTAAACTAAGGGAAATAAATTTATGTTACAAGTGTGCTTTAGTTCTCTCAGACTATTTATTTTTTCCTTCCTTGCGGTTCCTTGAAGAAGATTTCTGAGATATAGATGGAAATCGTCTCAACCCCTCAAGACTATGCTTCTTTTCATCGACATTTTCTGTTGGAAATTCTCCAATTGTTTTCTGCCTACTAACTTCTTTGGCCAGATAATTAATAGAGCGCTGACTATCAACACCACTAAAAGAATGAATTTTCATTAGCCTTTGGTTTGGTGCTATATTTCTATTAATTTTCCTAACAGGAGGAGGGGTAGGAGAAGAATGCATTGCAATTTTACTTGGACCTGGAAAATCAGAACTGACTGTTGATTCCTTCAGTGATAATCTATGGCTGGGACTACTATAAAGCCTTGTTCCCCGAACATCGGATCCAATTTGTTTCATGGCTACAAACTCCTTATCCCTAATAGTTTTGTAATGTCTGCCTGAGTCATCTTCCCGGTGCTCTTGCTGCCCATTCATATTCAATTTCTGATCCTGGAAATTTATTCCAGGACTGGATTTCTTCTTATGAAAAGATGTTCCCAAAGGTGTTCTGTTTTTCAATTCATTTTCAATTTTTAAGAGGGAATGCTCATGTTTTCTTTGAAGTTCCATTAATTCCTTCTGATGTTTGACTGCTAATAATCGCAACTCTTTGCTGGTGGAATATTCATCTTCATCAGATAAAATATTGACTGATGATGGTGATTGAGGATGGAGCATAGGTTTGTGGACTGAGCTAAGACTTTCAGAATCAGTAACAGGACTGAACCCTTCAAACAATCCATGGCTACAACTTTCTTCAAATTTACCTACATATCCTGTATTTTCTGGAGGTTTTGCAGGTTTGCTTGGAACTATGTCCTCTTTGTTACCAATACCTGAGGATATTAGACAATATTGGGGATCTTCAAAATTGCTAATCCCTGAACCATATGATATTAAAGGTCTAGGTGAAACTGGATCCTCTCCATTCACCCAATCATTATGATTAACATCTGATGATCCGCTTGAAATCGTAGGAGCCTCCTCTTCTACATATGAATAAAAATCTGTTGCATTAACCTGTAGTGTGACTTCTTCAAAGCAGCCATGCATGGTTGCACATTCAACTCGAGTACGAGGCACTATTTCTGATTTGTTGTCAATGTGGTAATGAGACCTCAGGTATTCCAATAGGGAAATCTGAGAAGAGATACTAGAGACATGATATTTATGAGTCCACCAACAAGTTTCACTTGTTTTGTTGGAGAATGATTATGGTCATAGAAGGAATGGTGATCATCTATTGCTACCCCTACCTTCCAATCAGGTACCAAATCCATTATTTCTTCATCAATCATTTCTGCAATCTTTGTAACATCTTGATTATCAAGGTCAAGCTCCGCAACCATTTCGCTGGCCACACTCATGGCTATATCTCCTTCCACATCAAATGGGAAATAGATATTATGAATGTGCCCTGCAAGATGTATCAAACTTGTGACATTAACACGGGTGAAAAAATAGACTAGGGACTAGTTGATAGAAATAACAATAGCAAATAGTCTTACAATTTACTTTGTTAGCAACATCAGGCTTCAAAGCCTGCCAGCAGGTTCATGGTTTTCTAGTGAAATATAAGATTCATTACCTTGTTGCCTTTGACAGTGAAATCCATGTTGTGAGACATGCTGTCCTCTATAAAGTATGTCCTCTATAAAGTATGAGGGCAAAGGTACAACCTTCTGTTGTTTCTTGTTCTCATAGTGGACAGAAATCCCATTCTTGCAGTAAGGATGAAACAAATGCATGCTTTGGAGTAATTTATGTCCACCAGTTTGAAAGGCTTCAATGTTAGGTTCTCTCAATAACGGGCCAAGTTCCCCCACATCATCTCTGCAGAAATATAATCTGGAAAAGGAGTATTCTAGGCCATGCTCATCAGTCTATAGAAATGGGTCCATTAAGAGATCTCTTGTAGGAAGCCTTCTGGAAACAGTGACCAAGCATTTCTCAACAAACTGTCTCACTTCAGGATCCTTCAGTTTGTACAGAGCTGCTGGATTTTTCCCCTGAGAATCAATTCGAGAACTGGAATTCAATTCCAAAATTCTTGTATAAAAAATAGCTAAGTAGGGTAGTCCGCAAGTCAGAACTCCAAGTGATAAGGAATGCTTGCTTTTGCCAGACTAGCAAAGAGTTCAAGTCTCACCGGGATCCAAAAAATATATGTATTGAAATAGATTTCAATGACGAAATAACTTATAGATGATACTTTCTTGTAGATCTGGGCTGGGTTGGAGCATTCGCTGTAAGGATACTCAAGGGTGAGCATTTCCAATAGGCACATCCAAAATGCATAGATATCAACTAATTCTTTGTATTCCTCGCCATATAGTTTAGGGGCCATGAATTCCGGAGTTCCTGCATAAAACCTTTTAGATGTTAGAAAGCCCCAAGAAGAATTGAAATCTTTCTAGAATGGAAGGACGAGATTACATGTATTTAGTTTTACCGATAACGTTATGAGCTGAATGAGATTTACACAGAATTGCAGCCAGACCAAGGTCTCAAATCTTAACTTCCCCCTGATTCCCATTGAAAAATATGTTGTCACACTTCAAATCTTTGTATTATGGGAGGATCATGGCTGTGCAGGTATAGAAGCCCTCGCAAGATCTGATGAGCCCAATTCTTCACAGCTCTTAAGTCTACACGTATGTGTTTTTGTCTATATCTGGAACCCCAAAAGAAGAACAAGAAATCTGCCATTGAATATCTATACATCCAGCCAACAAATTCATTGAAGTTCACATAACTTCCAGTCTACTAATGAAGGGACAGTGAAAATTACTGCCTAAGAGTACTAGATGTGAACATCTCTGTAATAAAGTTGATGTTCCTTGTCTTGGTATCGATCCATGATGAAAATAATTTGATGATATTCTTGTGCCTCGAGATTTTCAAGAGATGGACCTCTGAATAAAGCCTCTCCAGATCCTCAGACGATTGCAGAATATCATTCACTTTTACTTGGTTCCAGGCCACTTCAATCCCCTCTAATTCATCAAAGGCTCTGTATCTGAATATGCATCAAACAATCTATCATAATCAATATCAGAAGACCCAAATTTCATTACTCAAAGGTCTACACAGATCCAAAAACAAAATTTGGTTACAGAAGAATTTTTCGGTTGAAGCAAACAATCAATGATCACAAAGGTGTTTCTGGATGTAAACATAAACAAATTGTGATTACAGAAGAGCTTTTGGGTGGATCCTAAACCAAATTTTGATTGCAGAAGAGTATGGGGGTGGAGGTGTTGAAGAGGTAAATCCCCTCTGTGGACGAAGGATTCCTAATAGCCCGGATGGGTCTAGCACCTACCAAACATGCTACGAATGCGGTAATACTAATCATAAATAAACCGACTTGTGAGGAAGGCTTACCTGGAATCCAACGTTGTCATTTGTAGAAGAGGTGGCGCTCCCGTTCCTTTGCCCTGGAAGATCACAATCCTCACGATCTTCGTGATTGGACACCTGCACATGCAAGAAACAACACAAACGCAAGCATAAAACCCAGTACATACAACTATATGTCAGTCGAAGAGGACATAACTCATGAACATGATTAAGAACAAGAGTGGAACCATAACCAATAGTCGCTTATCATTAAAGAGTCAAAAGAAGAATACAACCAAAGCTTCGACACCAGATTCTCCTTTGGCAGGTCATCAGCAAGACATGTCTCGATAAAGCCTGTCAAGGATAGGACAAGCCTCTCTCTCCGGATACTTGGCAATAGTCTCCTTGCTTGGATTTGGCCTTAAGGGAATCAAGAAGGCTTTTACTGACATGAAGAACATTGGGAATTTGGAGATGCAGGTGCTTGACTTGCAAAGGAAATGGGCAAATCTTTACTCAGGAAGAGTTGGATTCTTATAATTCATAGGATTGGCTAATGTTATGAGAATATTCCATGAGAGGTGGCAAACCACTTCCTCTCTATGGAAATCCGTAGCCAAACCTCCCAACTCAAGATAGAAATCAATCCAGGAATTTGTTAGGATGAAACTTCCACCTTTTATTTTTAAAAAACACCTCTTAATATGGTTGGCGCGGGTGCGGCTCTATGACAAAGCGCCAATTTGTGCGCCCTCTTTGGAGGATTTCCCTCTTGGCGTGAGGGCTGAACTATGGAACCACGCCAATGGAAAAAGAGCTATTTTTAAGGTTTTTTGCAGGGAGATGCCTTCAGGGAAATTAAAGCTCATCTTCAGAGGGATGCACTGAAAGTATTTTCAAGTATTAACTCTGCCCACAAGTCACGAAATGAGCCCTCCAATGTGCGGGATGGGGATTGTAGGGACGGTGACAAATTTCTGTGTAACAGATGCCCCCTAAAGCATGAGGCCCGAAAGAGAGAGAGAGGGGTGAAATGCTTTACGAGAACATGCCGACTGAAAACACCCCCATCGGAAAACCTGCGGAGTGAAGTACAACTGATGTCTCAAATACATGATATATATGCGTGGTATGGACGCAGCCATCCATAACAGAGTTTACAATAATCTAGATCCAAGGCATGGACGCAGCCATCCAATGAAGATCGATAAATAGACTCAGGTATGGTCGCAGCCATCCAATCAGTGAGTCATGTAAATAATCATAATAATCCATAATATCGCAGCCTAGATTACAACAGACACAATCCAGGGTCTTGCGCTCCATCTCGACCCGAAAAAAGTACAAGTTCAAGCATGCGAATATGTGAGCTGAAGTCGAACATGCAAGAACATCGCCTGATTACCAGCCAATGATGAAAGCTGTTAACAGACGCGAGAGGAACCACCAATAATGACAATGGCTCTCAAGGTACTATAGGTACAATCTACGACGTGCGAATCAATGAGCTGGTGTTGAACACCCGTAGAATCACTCGATCGGAGGCCAATGATGAAAACCTCACGTCGAATGCGACGAACCTGCCATTGAGGCATGCAGGCTCCAAGGTACCATAAGGGAGTCTCTAGATCAGCTTCCTGGATAATGAGCTGAAGTCGACAAGAAGTGACCTTGATCGAAGGTGGGCCATAATGTTTCCCACATCATCGACACGAGACAGAGGAACATGATGTTTTGTTGTGAATCAAGATCGTATGAGAAACAGAGGAAGGTTGATATTTGCAGAGGCCAACTTCTCTTGAACATATGAACGACACGACAGTGGACTTGGCAGTATTTGACATCAACGGATCAGAGGTCATGGTGACGAGGCAGTGAACAGATGAGAGGTCAAAAGGGATTATCCAAACCCACGGAGGCAAAGTGAAGCAACGAGATGAGATGTCCCCAACTCGACACGAATGCAGACAAGTGCCATGTTCAAGAGCGACATACTGCCGACGACAACGACGATGGTTCCATTTTTCCCCCACCATTTCTGGCGAGTACCCCAATTATTTTTGATAACAAGCTTGAAGGGGATAGCATATGCTTGTGATATAAGTCCGCCCTTCGGGCGAATCCATCCTAGTACATTTAACGAGCCCTAGGAAGGAGCGACTCGAATAACGTCATTTCGACTGAATCCAATGTCATCAGGGTTTAACGAGTCTGACAAAGGGATAACTCGGTGTCTTTTCATGTTTAGAGAGTTTGAAAAGACAGCAGAAAAGTAAACTCCACAGATCCCTTTTCGTAAATAGTTCCTCGGACCCGAAAAGGTAGAAAACAATATCCGAGAAAACCTCCTAGTCGCGATAGGCTAGGGTATTCCTTTTTCGTAAATAATCCATCCCAGCCCGAAAAAAGGGGTAAACGTATACTGGGTAGATGTCGATTCGTGTCCACTTTAACGAGATCGAAATGATAAGGGCCTCGACAATCTTTTCATGTTTAAAGAGTCAGAAAAGAGCTGAAAGATGACTCTAGAGTGACTTTTTCGTGTATTTACCGAGTTCGAAAAAGTATAAAATACAGCTTGTTTCGCCGTCTAAGTTGCGTGAAAGACCTGTTGCTGCACAAAAAGGCAAGTGTAAAACCCATTTTTGACAAAATATATTAAAATATTCAGAAAAATAACTTTCAAGACCTATTTTGAGTTCAAAAAGTTATAAATATGTCAAATGGTAAAAATAAAATTACTTTTTACTTTTTACCTCACCGAAGAGCAGCAGTGGTCCAGTTTGTGTGCGAACTTCTGACAGCGATTGCGACCGATTTGGGCTACCATTCAGAGTTCCGTCAGTTCCAGGTAAGAGGCACTTCCTTGTACTCCATTTCAATCCATTTTTTAATAGTTTTCCATCATGCATTAGACTTCTGTGGCAACTTTTTAAATTTTTAGGGCTCCGCTCATTGGCGCGGGTATCGGGCACGGACCCGCGCCAATGGGATTTTATATGCAACAGGCTCGTGCCGACTGGTGCGACTGTTCCAGAAACAGCCACGCCATCGGCGGAACCTAAATTTTCACCTAAAAATTCAAGTTTTTAATCAACTTGGATGAAATTTGAAGCTCATCAGAGATCTAATTAAGGGTTTGTGACCATGTTGATGCAGGAAACCGAGAAAAATGGTGATTGAGTGGAAAGAGAGAGAGCACGGTGAAGAGGATGAACAAGCCATGGAAAATGAAACTTGCATGAATGCCCTCAAGAACTGTGGGCTAAAAAATTTCTTCCTGACACCTTGTTTACGAGCTCAGCCTGAGCTTCTACAGTACTTGATCAATATGTGGGACGCAGATGAACAAGTATTCAAGTTGCGGGATCAAGTGTTAGAACTGGAGGTTGTTGATGTGTACTTCATAACCGAATTATCGCGCAGAGGTCCGGTGCCCATATTGACAGGGAGCAGACCGTCTGGTGAGAAGATGGAGCAAGTGATGGCACGAGTGTGCCGAGGGGCACAACTGGGATCCGGAAGTGGGAAAGTAGACATTCACACCATTCCTGATCTGGCACTGGGAGTGGTGCTACATACCATCACGTGGGCTGTGGGGTCGCAGGCACCGCACGAGGCAACAAAGGCCCAACTTTTGCTAGCCTCAGAGTGTATGACTCCCCTATTGTTTGACTGGGCCACAACAGTGATGATAAACATGAAGAGATAGCTCACGAAGTGCAAGCAGGCCAAACTGAAACATTTTGGCTACGGTTCTATCCTGGTATCGTTCATTCTGGAAAGATTACCAATCTTCCAGGGCCAAGGGGCCATAGTAGCTGAGCCGATTCCACGAGAGCCAAGAATGGCTCGCTGGGCAGCACTGATGCCCAGATCTGGAGGGGGCCAACAGATGTCCTGGAAACCGGAGTTTTTTGGGTGGTTCCGGTGTCAGTTGATCGTAGTGGAAGACTGGCCATATGCAGGTACCGATTTCACTGGTGATCCAGATCTCCCACTGCTAGAGGGAGATGATTGGGATGAGGAGTTGGGTATGACCTCTTCTCTTTTTTATTTTTATGTTTTATGATTTTTTGTTAATACATGTTCTTCCTGACACATTTTATATGTATGCAGACGTGGGTCCAGAGAGACCAGTTGGTATGTCTCCTATCGCACGGAGGACTCTTCCCGCACCTGATCCTCAGGCAGAGGGTGCAGAGGGGGGGGAGTTAATCCAGAATCTCGAGGGCATTGCTCGAGGGATCCCAGACTACGCCCGGCTGGCGGATGTACCGATGGCATACCAGAGACATATGATGGGAGTGCCTAGTCGCCTCCACCGACTTCTGAGACGCTTAGTGCGTGCAGTCACTTGTTATCATGAGCACCATGCGGATTAGACTCCTAGGACTTTTATCATGCATATTTTTTGAGAGACATGTCGTCTCCGGATGTATTAAGACGAACATATATATTTTTTGATTCTATGCGACGCACACTATGTAAACATTTCGATATCTATATATATACATATCTATTTCTAGATGGATTTTCCTTTTACATGTGATGATGATTTAAAAATTGCGCAAATGTCTATCTAACACCAAATTAGCTACTGCATCTGTTAATGTATTCATATTCCTGGGTATATGTTGATATGTAATATAGTCAAAATTTCTTTCCAGTAAACGAATACGCAGATACAGACGTAAAATGGATGGGTTTCTGACTGAATAATGACCGTTCAGTTGTAATACTACAAGTTGTGAGTCTAGATACACAAGCAATTCATGGATACCAAGGTTTACAGCCTCAGTTAATAATTCTAATACAACACTATATTCCGTGATGTTATTTGTAGTACGTCCCAGACACACACCTTGCAGGTTGACCAACTCACCAGCAGGATCATAGATTACCCAGGCCGTCGAAGACAGGTTCCTGGTACTGCGGGAGGCACCATCCGCGAAACCAACAAACGGACGAATGGACATCTGCACAATCAAGAAGACCCGATCAGCAGAAAGATGTTTACATCACACACCACACCACACATGCACACAAATGAAAAACACACACTTATGTACACACACCACACCAAAAATGACTTTAAGCGTAGTATTTTTTCAGGTACAGCCCATTCCTGGGCTGCGCCAGTGGAACTCCTTCATAATCTATAAGCTCATAAGCCCCATTCTTCAAAACGCATTTTACTATGTAGGGCCCATGCCACATAGGTTGGAACTTGCCAGCCCCAAGCTTGTCATGTGCTTGATCGTACAGGAGGACGAGGTCCCCTTCAACAAAGGAACGAGGAGAAACTGATTGATCGAAGTGAGCTTTGACCCGCTTCTTTTGTGCTTCAATCACTAAAGCAGCTAAACGGCGGTTTTCATCTAACCGTTCCAGGTACAAAAGACGCTCTTCCTCAGCAGAAGTGTCGGGTAGAAGTTCCACAGCTAATTTCAACGAAGGAATCTCGCATTCAACCGGAAGAGTTGCTTCCATACCATACACCAATTGAAATGGTGTGAATCCAGTTGCACTCTTTGCAGACGTCCGGTATGCCCATAGAGCTGAGAACAGTTGGAGGTGCCAATTGGATTTGTGGATACCAACTGTTCGTTGAAGCATAGTGACCAGAACCTTGTTCACTGCTTCAACCTGGCCATTTACCTGAGGGTAATATGGCGTTGAGCTATCGTGGCGTAAGCCCAACTTTGAAGTCAGCTCGACCATCATATAATCTCGGAAATGAGTACCGTGGTCAGTAACGATGGCTTGCGGGACCCCGAAACGTGCAATGATATGGTTGAATATGAATTGGGCAGCTGTCTTACCGTCGACAGCTAGTGTAGGCATCGCTTCGGCCCACTTGGTGAAGTAGTCGACAGCGACAATGATATACGCATGCCCCCCGGCCGAGTGAGGGTTACACGTCATAAAATCCACGCCCCATTTCGCAAAAGGGCCGACGGTAATAACAAGATGCAAAGGGAGAGGCGGCGCGCGCATCTTGCGCTGAAACACCTGGCACGCGTGACATTTGCGGACTGCAACGATAGAGTCTTTGAATATGGACGGCCAGAAGTAACCTGCTTGCAGAATTTTCTGGGCAGTAGCATATCCGGACATATGTCCACCACAAGCGCCACTGTGGCAGTCATTTAGACCTTTCAGCCTCTTCCAAGGTTAGGCACCGACGGAGCACCGAATCTACTCCAACACGGTATAAGGTATCTCCTACGATGCGGTAGGGTTGAGACTGATGCCGAATTCGACGTCGGGCATCTTTAGTCAACTCAGACCGAAATGTGGAGGTCTGAAGATACACAATTATGTCGCCATACCAAGGGTCGCGAGTACTGATGAGGAAAAGAGTGTCGTCCGGGATATGATCCTCGGAGTGTGAAGGAGTGGAGTCTGTCGGGAGTGAGCATATAAGATCCGCGAAAACAAGTGATTTGGTTGACTTAGCAGTGGTGAACTCTAAGTCAAACTCCTGCAGGATAACGATCCATTTGGAGTATTTTCCCCCCAGCAACTGTCTAGAGAGAATATATGTCATGGGGTTGCAATCCGAAACCACTGTTATCGTGCGCAGCAGGATGTAATGGCGAAAGCGCTGCACAGCGTGTACGGCGGCTAAAGCCAACTTCTCGACATGAGCATAGCGCGTTTCTGTATCGAGAAGGTTTCGTGATAGATAATAAATGACATGTTCATTACCATCATCATCATCCTGCACCAGAACCATAGCAATGGTGCTAAACGCGGCGGCGAGATACAAAGTGAAATCACGATGATAGTCCGGAGGACGAAGCAAAGGAGCATTAACCAATAATGTCTTTAGCTTCTCAAAGGATTGCTGAGCAATTTCGTCCCAACGGAAGGGAACATTTTTCTTTAATAGGCGCGTAAATCCTTTGGCCACCTCAGCATAGTTCGGGATAAAGCGTCGAAGGAAGTTCGCTTTTCCCTGCAGACTCTGCAACTGATATAACGAGGAGGGTGATGGGAGGTTGATGATAGCCTCGACTTTTAAAGGGTCAAGGCGAATTCCGTCTTTGGAGACTATGAATCCCAAAAGACGGCCAGAATCCACACAGAAGATGCATTTATGAGGATTAATCCTAATATTGTAGCACCTACAGCGAAGAAAAATCTGGCGGAGGTGTTCAGGGTGATCCTCTCGCCTAGCTAAATGAGCTGGCAAGTCGTCCAGATAAGGCTGAACGATCTAGTGAATGTCATGGAAAGCGTAAGACATCGCACGCTGAAAAGTGGCTCCAGCGTTCTTCAAGCCGAACGGGAGCTTTTTATACGCGAAAGTACCCCACGGACAGATGAATGTAGTCTTGTGTTGATCCTCGGGTGCAATATTGATCTGATTATATCCCGAGAAACCGTCCATTAAAGAATAAATCTCACTTCCGGCACATTCGTTGATGATCTGGTCTATGAACGGAGTGGGATAGTTATCCTTCGGACAGGCGCGATTGATGTCGCGGTAATCAACACAGACCCTAATAGTACCCTGCTTTTTATCGACAGGGACAATGTTGGAAACCCATTCTGTGAGGGGGATGGGATAAATAAAGCCCGCGTTCAGAAGTTTTTCAACTTCTGCCTTAATTGCAGCGGCTTTCCGAGGATGCATGGGGCATAAGCGTTGGCGCACGGGCTTCGCACCAGGGTAGGTTGGAATCTCATGCACCACGATACTGGGATCAATCCCCGGCATTTCCTCGTAGGACCAGGCGAACACATCTCTGAATTCTTTAAAAATATCAGTATAGACTTGAATCTCATCAGGAGAACAAGTCACTCCCACGTGTATATTCTCAACGATCCCTGGTTTAACGGAGATGTTGATCGGGATGGTTTGAGTGATATTACTCAGGTTTCCCTCTGAAAAAACCTCGTGCGTCAAGATGGGCGTTTGGAGAGGAGGAGTAGGAACCTGAGATGCATAACGCTCTAGACAATCTGACATTGCCCCCAAGCTAGGCATAAAAGAGGAGCGATGATGTCCATCGCCCCAAGGCAGCTCCTCGAGAGACATAGTTTCAATGATGGCTTCATCGGAAGGAAAAGTCTCTTTGAGAGGATCAGGTGAATCGGCCTAACCAAGCCAGGGGGATTGAGAGTAAACATCTAGAGCCATGCTCAAAGGAGCATGCTGAGGAGGTGGAGGATCAGATGCAGCAACAATTTCACAGTAGCTAATCTCTACTAGAGTCAAGGGCATTGATTCTCCAAACTCAAACACCTGCTCAGGCGTAGGAATAAGCCAGGGGTCATCAGACCTGGAAATCATGTTAACTTGAGCGGTGTGCGGTGGTGGTGCGGGAAAGATACCCATGAGGACGGGGTCTTTGAAGAGACCGGGTCCTACACTGTCAGGGGGATTCAGAATCTGATCCACGTATGGTACGTTGTTCTCGGAAGTAGAGGTGAAGAAGGACAACTGATCCACCGTGACGATTTTTCCCTCGTGAGGGAACTTAAGAAGTCGAAAGACGGTGGATGGCACGCATAGCATGGCATGGGTCCAGCTGCGGCCAAGAAGTATATTGTAGTTGAGCCTGGCGTCGACTACTTCTACTTCCACGTTGACAGTCTTCCCCTGTAAAGTGATCGCTAAACTCTTGAGAACACCCAGGGGTTTGGATTCCCGACCATCAAATGCCTCGAGGGCATTGGGAGATGACGCAAGGGCTGGAGAGCCAATGGCCTTCCAGCAAGCGGATGACATGACGCAGGTAGAAGCACCTTCATCCACAACGGCGCTATGGATATTAAGACCGTTAATCCCGACTTGAATAACAAGAGCTATCTGATGTGGAAGTCGGGGGGAGAAATTCTCTAAATCGAAGGTGAGAAGACTCGAATCGGCGGGATCAATGCCACCGATCGCAGACAATAAAGCCTTCCGTTGCGAAGGACAACTTTGAAGAACTTCTAGTGCAGACATAGCAGAAGGTGCCTGTGCCAAATCCTCAACAATGCTGTAATGTTGAGCGGCACGAGCATTCGGATTATAAGAAGATCTTCGAAGAACACCTTTAGAAGGTGGCTTCACAATAGGTTCAGGAGTAGGCTTCTCGATTTCCAACGAACCGGAGACAGGTGGGGGAGGTGGTCCATCCGCAACTGCCTTCCCGGGTGCCTGTCGCGATTCGCTGTAATCCTTCGAACGCGTAGTGACAGAGATAGGTGCAACACCATTCATCATGAAAACTTGGGACCCAAATGGTGCAGATGGTGACGGTTGTTCAACCATCTGGGTCTGCTGAGACGGGAATGGCTCTTTCAGAACTGTCGGAGTCCCTTTGGAGCCTTTGAGAATTTGACTAACTTCGGATCATCGTGGACAATCCTTAGTATAATGGTCTCCTTCACAAATGAGGCAGGGGTACTTCGGTTTACGTTGAGAACCATCCTTAGTACGAGATTTGGATTCTGGCTTTGGGGCGTCGGATTTAGATTTACCTTTTCCCTTCTTTTTCCCCTTGGAGGTTTTCTCCGTAGGATTGGCCTGAACGGCGTTCACCTTCGCGGTTTTGCCAGAATCTGATGGGGCGGGATGAGCAGGAGTATTGTTGGAAGAATTAGACTTATGCTTCCCATTCGAAGATTTCTTCAAATTCTGAGACACGGAACCAATGACACTATCCACTGCGGGGGTAGGTGGGGCCTTAGAGGTTTCGGACCGTGGAGCATCAGGCAAGATATCATAAAGCATGTCGGACTGAGAATATACAAGATCCAGATATTGGGCACGCGTAATGGCTTTTTCCTCCGTCACACACGCTCCCATCGCAATATCTTGGGCGATTTTATTCACAAAGGAGGTGGTGAACCAGTGAGTTAGTATCTGATCAGGTATATGAAACTTGATCAGTCTACGACGGCGCCGCCACTCATGAATGTGATCAGAAATGTGAGTGGCTTTATCCTGCTTCATAGAAGTCAGGAGGTGCGTCCCGGCTTCATAGCGAACCGGTAACTGGAAGTGCGTCAAAAAAGCCATGGCTAAAGAATTGAAATCTTGGAAGATGCCACGGGATAACTCTATGTACCACTTAGCAGCAGCTCCAGTCAAAGTGCGCTGGAAGAGGCGCAGACGAATTGAATCATCGACCCAAGAGTTAGATGAACACCAAAGATGATACGTCATCACATGCGCTTGGGGGTCCTCCCCAGCTTTACCCTCAAACTTGGGGCAATCACCTGGTATCTTGGTAGGAACCGGAGGCCAATAAGGATTATGCAAAATCAGATCATTGGTCAATTTTGAAACATCCGGCAACTCCAAGGTGGCCAGGAACGGCAATGGCGGATTGACCGGCATGCCAGGCCCGGGATGAGGACCGTTACCTGTACTCCACAATGGTTGTGAATATCCTTGCCCCCATGGGTTCTGTCCCGTAGGATTCTGACCGTAGGGGGTGTAGGTCGTATAACCAGACTGATTTGGATGCTGGTAACCAGAGTGTGGGGCCTGATAACCAGAGTACGGACCCTGATTATATGTCGGCCTGGTGTAAGCAGCGTTTGGATTTGGCTGCTGAGTATAGGTAAAACCGGGTGGAGGAGGATAATACTGAGAGCCTATGGGGTGGTTATAATTCGGTTGAGATTGACCATGAGGATAATAACCACCCTGAGGATGAGTAGGCTGCTGAAAAGTGGAACCCTGCGGAGCCTGATAAGTAGGGCGCAACTGTTGATTTGGCTGCGGCATCGAATGAACCGGCTGCTGGGCAGGGTTAATGGAATGAGCGGGCTTCCCTGAGTGAACAGGTTGACCCGAATAGACAGGCTGCACTGGTTGCACAGGCTGACCTGGCTGTGAAGGAGCCCCAGGTTGTACCAGATGGGCCGGTTGGCCTGGAGGCAGAACAACAGGTTGTGCCAGATGGGCTGGTTGGCCTGGTGGAGGAACAGGGCCAGGTGGTTGCTGGAAACCGGTTTGACCTGAAGCAGAACCATAGGATGGTCCCGGCTGATATGCAACATTAGAAACAATAGGATACTGAGGTTGCATCGGTAGAGAAGGCTGGATTTTCCCCCCAGGACCATAGACCGGTCCCGGTTGGTACCCCGGATGAGGCTGAACAGGTTGACCGGAAGGGCTATAATACTGTCCTTGCGGACCGTACGATGGCCCTTGCTGGCCTGCAGGATAGCCTTGGATGGGTTGCCCCTGTGGGTCATAAGGATAGCCAGGTTGGCCCGAAGGTTGGCCTTGGAAAGGTTTCCCTTGCGGGTTATAAGCCTGGTTATAAGGTAAACCTTGAGCATGGAGGTAAGCCTCAGGAGCGGGTAGACGCAAAATGTCCCTGTGCTCATCATACTGACCTAGAAAAGCATACACGGGTGTACCATCCTGTGCATAGTGCGAAAAGTAAGAGCGGTTGGGATCTTGGGAGGATGGTCCAACCTCGGGGTTCGGCTGTTGCAGGGACAACCGATACTCCTCCGGAGAGATGTTCTCCGGTATAGCAGTCGCTAAATAATCATCTTCAGGAGACGGCATAGCCCTAGCGGAGGGTGCCGTGACAACGGGTGTAGAGGCGGCCACACAGACAGTGGGTCGAACGGGTACAAAAGTAACGGGCGTCTGAGGAGACACCCCCAGTGAAGGAGCAGCTGGCCTCGGAGAAGGAGCTAACACTCCCATAGAGGCAGAGGTGGAAATGATCTGACCCAAGGACCTGTACCCTAGTGGTAATGAGGGACTGGACGTTGACATGACAGCTATTTCAGAGTTGTCTCCCGAAAATAATCTTCGTGGGAAGAGCTGATAGTCTTCACCAGACGTTGGGATTTCCTCACCAGAATCACTCGTGTTTGAGCTTGCCGCTAGATTTTGCAATAGACGGCGAGGACTAGGAGGAAAGACAACAGCTATAAAAGGCGAACCCGATGTAAGAGAAAGGAAATCAGCTCCTAATCTCAATTCCGACACAGGGTCAGAAAAGGGAAAATTGAACTCAACTGGTCCCCCAAAGGGTTGCTCAGAAAGAACCGGTCCCCCGTTAGGAAACTCGGAAACAACGGGCTGTTTTGGTTCAGCAGAGGATTGGGAAACCTCTGATGAATCGTCCGTATAAGGACTACCAGTAGACGAAACTGAGGGTTCCGCCACTGTGGTAGTAACGACAAGAGAAAAAGATCAAACACACACACGGGCTGAAAAAGAGTCAAGACACACAATCAAACGGTCAACAAGCAGAATCTAACAAGGCGTGTGATCGTGGGTGATTAATTTTTACCACATTGAAAAATAAGAAACTTCACCGTTTCATGTTTTAAGAGTCGAGAAACAGTCAAAAAGGTGACTCTATCTCTTTCAGATTTGACACAAGCGTGAAAGGACAAGCACTTGGTGATCCTTTCAGATTTAGGGAGTCAGATAGGATCAAAATGACTACTCAGGAATACTAGGAAAAAGGGTGTACCAAATAACCGTGAACTGCAATATACACCTTGGTTTTAATAATGAAAGAGAAATCAACCAAGGACTTTCCGTACGTGCAGGCAATCTCCCCGAATGCTGTGTTCGGTGTATCACAGGTATAGGGCGGCAGACTCGGCTTCCTATGGATAAAGGATTGAAACCTAGAGGGGTCTCCCTTTATATACGCGATGGTACGGGGAGCACAAGTCCGTACTAGTGCTGTCTAAAGCCAAAAGGCGAACGACAACTACTAGGTTTTAAGACGCCGGAACACGTCTCTAGCCTAGACCTCTAAATGTGTTTCGTTAGATTTCAATGCTGCCTTAGTGTAAATTGAGTAAATTTTAAAGTTTATCTTCAATTACGTTTCAGTTTTCAGGCCCTAACGAATGTGATGTCTCAAAAATCTCCTAAATGCAAAACTACATGCCACAGTACATCATTTCGTTCGATGAAAGCTAGCTACAGAAGAGTTGAGAGCTTTTTACACAAACAAAATGATCAGAAGACAATCAATGATATCTCTAATGCAACTAATGAAACTAAAAACTTTTCTTTCAAATTCACTAAATACTAGTAAAATTGAAAAGATTTCAATTTGCACTAATCAACCAAAAGCAAAAGAGATTTTTTTATTTTCAATGTTTGATAGCTAGATGCACTAAACAAACCGAAAACAAATAAGAAGCAATTCGAGAAATGATATTAAGAGAGCGAAACCAAAAAAATTCACTCAATGGCACAAACAATCAGATCTCAAATCGACAAAAAGTCTCTCAAAACCAAGAAAAGTCCCAAAGACACCAATGAGCCGTGTGATCTAGGCCCAAAATGAAGCGAGGCAAAATTCGAATGAAAACGAAATCAGTCACTCAAAAAACGCAACAATATGATAGACAACTGTCAAATGAATGCAAGGAAGCAATCCCACAGCCGACTGAACAAACGGAAACCAAAAACTCCCAAGGGAGGCTCGACTCACAAAGGCACCTAGATGCCCTAGGGCTCGTATGCAAAATCGAAAGAAATAGGCAAACAACCAAAGGATGGAGGTTACAACCAGTCAAACTAGGCTCCAGTGCACTCAAACAGCCGAAAAAACAAGATCAAAATCACAAGTCAGTCCCAGAAAGCATGAAACACAGCAAACCCTAATAGCTCACAGGATTGGCGCGACTGTGAGCTTGAAATTAGCGCCAGAAAGGAAATGGCGCGGGTGATACACAGGCAACCTGCGCCAATGGGCGCGACTGTCACACTGAAAAGTGCGCCAGCCGAGTTTACTATGGAAAAATGAAAAACAAGCAACCTCAGACACAGACAAGTGATGACAAGGCTAAAACAAAGCCAAACAAACAGGAAAAACCAGTCCAAAGAGCTGACCAAGCAAGCAAGACCAAGAAGTTGACCGGAAAGAGAAGACAAAACTCCAAGTTGTTCAGTCCGTAAACCAAACCGGAGATTGACTGAAGCAGCGTTGATCTACTCCGCTAATGCAGAGCAAAAGCGTTTCGAAGGCTATCTGGCTGTGCTTCAGGCTCCGTCTATAGCTTACAAATCAAACAACAAGCTGAAGTCCCCAGTGGAGTCACCAAATTGTTGAGGAGGTAAATCCCCTCTGCGGACAGAGGCAATCCCTACTAGCCCAGATCGGGTCTAGCAACAATCAAACACGCTACAGTGCAGGTTCCTAATCGTAAATAAATCGACTTGCGAGGAAGGCTTACCTGGAATCCAACACTGTTGTTTGTAGAAGAGGTGGTGCTCCCGTTCCTTTGCCCTGGCAGATCACAATCCTCACAATCTCCGTGATCGGACACCTGCACATGCAAGAAACAACACAAACGCAAGCATAAAATCCAGTATATACAACTATATGTCAGTCGAAGAGGACATAACTCATGAACATGATTAAGAACAAGAGTGGAACCATAACCAATAGTCGCTTATCATTAAAGAGTCAAAAGAAGAATACAACCATAGCTTCGACGCAACACTCTCCTTTGGTGGGTCGTCAGCAAAACATGTCTCGATAAAGCCTGTCAAGGATGGGACAAGCCTCTCTCTCTGGATACTTGAAAACAGTCTCCTTGCTTGGATTTGGCCTTAAGGGAATCAAGAAGGCTTTTGTAGCATGAAAGCTCTTGGGAACTTAGAAATTCTGCCACTCTTTGGAACTAGCTTGCAAATGGAAATGGGCAAGCTTTTATAGAAGGAGGAAGGGGAGTTGGGATCCCTATAATTATGGGATTGGCCCTATCATCAAGGAAGCTTCCATGAGAGGTGGCAAACCACTTCCTCTCTATGGAAATCTGTAGCCAAACCACCCAACTCAAGATAGATATCATTCCAGGAATTTGTTAGGACGAAACTTCCGCCTCTTATTTTTAAAAAACACCTCTTAATATGGTTTGCATGGGTGAGGCTCTATGAGAAAGCGCCAATTAGCGCGCCCTCTTCGGAGGATTTTCCCCCTTGGCGCAAGGGCTGAACTGTGGAACCGCGCCAATGGAAAAAGAGCTATTTTTAGGGTTTTTTGCAGGGAGATGCCTTCAGGGAAATTAAAGCTCATCTTTAGAGGGATGTAATGAAATTATTTTCAAGTCTTGTCTCTGCCCACAGGTCACGAAATGAGCCCTCCAATGTACAGGATGGGGATTCTAGGGATGGTGACAAATTCTTGTGTAATAGGCATAAACAAATTTTGAACACATGCGAGCTTGTAGGTGGAAGTATGCACCGGTTATTAGTTACAGAAGAGATTGTGTGCAGAAGCATAAGAAAAATTTGAAAACAGAATGGTTTTTGGGTGGAAGCATAAACACATTTTGCTTACAGAAGGGCTCATGGATGGATCCAAAAATAATTTTTTATTACAAAAGAACTTCTGGGTGGATCCATAAACAAGTTTTGATTAAAGAAGAGCTTGTGAGTGGAAGCATACACAAATTTTGTGTACACAAAGGTTTACACAGATGAAAAAAAAACAAATTTTCATTGCAGAAAAATTTGTTGGGAAAGCCTAAATAAATTTTGATTACAGAAGAGTTCGTAGGTTAAAATCATACAGTCTTAGATGCTCCCTTTCCAAGCACCTCATTGTACTGCAAAACAACATAAGATTATATCAACCGGATCTGTAATCCTCTCACACAAATACTCTATATATATGCACACATAACACATAAACTGTTACGACTTTCTACCCAATATAAGGATCACTTGTATAAGTAAATAGTAGGTTGGCCCAAAAGTTTGTTTACCCGGCCATAGCGACCACTGGGATCAACCTCCAGAAATTCTGATTCAGCCTCTTGTTGAAGCCTGTAATACGGCATGATGGTAGTCGGTGCTGCTGCTAAGACTGTATTTCTAATGTATGAGAGTTGTAGAAGTTGTTTTATATATAGGAATTAAATGATTAGATCTGGGGCCATCCTTGGTGGTTTTCATACTCTGAAGACAACCCACCTACACATTAAATCAATCCCCACAAACATCCAACCATCCAGTCATCTGAGGTCCGATTGGGACTTTTGGAATCCGGATATTCTCAAAAATCATGTGAGGGGCATTCCGTACTAGTAAAAAGAGGCCAACTTACTGCAATTAAAGTGGTCCCCCATCGTCATCACCATTTGCCACTGGTGCTCACTAGTTGGTTTGTTTTTTGTGCAATCAAACAACAAACTCCCAACTCATTCAATGAATGTGATGCAACAACGACAAAGACTATTACTGTTCTATCATATCATGTGGATGGAGATGAATATTGAGACATGCCATTACCTATGCCTTTGCCTGAGCCATAGCCTTCATCATTATTGGTGCATGCTATAAAAAGAAGCAAGAATTTAATATTAAATCAATAATACCATCTTCTTAGCATCAAGGAGGGTCTTCTAGTGCTCAAATGTTGGACTTATCCTTGAGATTTTCAAAGCATCCTCAATTATTCATGTAGTAGTAGGTATTGCTCCATCCTTCTTCTTGTTATTTGGTGCTTTGTGCTTGGGTTTGCCTCACCATCACGGTTAATGTGACTCCCAAAAGTATAACACCTAACATCATCTCTTACGTCCCATACCACGTGGCTTGCCAGACTTTGTTCTCACATGTTGTCTTCACCAACCCAGCTCATGTTCACCTTTCCTCCTTCCTGTTTAAAAATGACTATAATTCCTCCTCCCTCCCTTTAAAATGTTGTGTAGGCATGAGTTTAGGACAAAGAGAACACCCCATGTTCATGGAATTTGAGTGGCAAAGCTACCTCAAGGTAAAGTAGTTTTCACTTAATTGTTACTTGAAGGTTATCAAGGATAGTATGCAACAGGGTCAAGGTTATTGTAACACTATCATTTCTCTATCATATCTCTTTCCTTGATACAGAGGAAACATGATTATTCTGATTAGAGAATATTCTAGAACTCTATCTTGAAGGTATAGTACCCCTTCATAAATTACAGCTCCAGATTGTTTTTTGTCAAAATACATGCATCCACAACAAAATCTCTCCTTCAACTCCGCAACAAAGAAATTTTTCAGACTGCTAGAAAGTTCCTTAGGACTGTGTTGATTATAATGGCTGATATTACTTCAACAAGATATAGAGGTCATCCAGATAGATCAGCTCAATCCAAATTAGGATCTCAGTTATTACAATATTGAGGATTATAATAAATTATTTTAGAAACATTATGTAAACTTATATTTGATGCTTCAAATATGATTCTATCCATGAGATGTATGCCTTAATCTTTACTATATGAATGTGAGACCTTTTTAGAAAAACAACTACAGGTTATCATGAACTAGGTGAGTCATGATTTCAGGTCATACTTCAATTAAGGCTTTAAATAAAATACTTAGTAAAATCCTCAACTAAGTTTGCCTCAGATCTGGCTACAGATACAAATATTTAACTTCACAAAATGAGTGCGATAAGCTGCCTGTAAGACTGATCTTTTACAGAAATCTATATTCATGACAATATTGTTTTCCTTCTGAAAGGAGGATGAAGATAATTTAAGCAATGGGAATTGGATTTA